>JAHHUM010002363.1:0-510641 GCA_036173005.1 Crenichthys baileyi
TGGGGGAGAAAAAGGGATGAAGCGATTAAAAGAAAAACCCTGCTTGCTTCTACCCCTGCAAAAACATATAAATAACACATTTTTAAAAAAATATGCACAGTACTTATTTAGTAGAAAATACGGCTAAATATAAAAACATTTCTTATTTTTTAACACCTGAATCTAAACCCCTTGGGTCACATTTGGGGATGCGCTTGTGATAACCTTTCCCCATAAAAATGAAAATAGCGAGTGTAAATAGCCACAGATTTGCCGTGCAAAAGCCCCCCAAGGGGAGCGCAGCGACAAGCCCACAGGCCCGCCGGCGCCGTCTACCCGGGCAATCCAGCCAGGGACCCAAGCCCCGAAACCCCGGGCACACCTTTCCCAAAAGCAAGGCCCGACAGAGCCCAGACCCAGGCCCCGGAAGCGCCACTGGGAGTGGCCCACCACCAAATTTAACACTTTTTTTAAAAACCCAATAAACCCCGTCTAATGATTTGGTTTTCTTGCTTTGTTTGTATTAGCTGTTAACTCTTAGACTAACCTCTGTTTCAATAATGTAAAAGTGTTTAGAGGGGATGTACTGCTGGCAAGATACTGACTGCTCATAAAATATAGGTCTTTGTAATGAGGTCAATGCTTGTGTTTAGTCAGAGTCTTGTAAATATAATAAAACCAAAATTCTGGACAAACGAAAGGGCTAAAAATGGAAGGGCTAAAAATGGTTTTGCTGCAGATTATTTTTGTGATGTTTCCTGCAGGCAGAAAAAAGTGCAACCCCGAACCAGCAAAGGTGTACACATAAGTGACCAATGAAACTATTGGGTCACACCACCAAATCAATAGGGGTTTCAATACTTCCATGACTGCAGGTATATAAAGTTTGGTGGGGAGAAACTTGACTGGCCTACACAGAGTCCTGGCCTCCTGACCTCAGCTTTCATGAACACCTCTGGGATGAATTAGTGGAGGCTGCAATTCTGGTGTTCATATTTGACTATGAACACTGTCCTAACCCTTGTAGTTCATGTTTACATAATAGTTAAGGTTGCTACTGCTGGCAACAGTGGGTCTATCAACATATTGTACCTAATAGATAAGAATAGGATGTCATCAAAGTTCATGTACATGTAAAAGTAGAGTGACAAATACTTTTGGCTATATAGTGTATATACAGTAGATACTGAGAGATACTAGTAAATATATCAATCAAGTAAGTGTCTAAATCTACTTATTTAAAAGATAGACAATTTACCATATAAATAAAATGTGCTTATCAATTTGCAGCCACAAGTTTTTTTTACTCCGCAAAGTTTTGTTTTTTTTGTGTTTTTTTTTTTACTAGTAACAGCCCCTTTACACTGACAGCTGTGCTCTGCATGTTCAGACACTAACAACCTCAGCTGGCAGACAGAGAGGTCACTGAAATCCCATTGCATTACATCAATGAATCACACAAACATAGGTAAGATCATGTTTACTCATCCTGCTGCTGAGTGTTGGTTTAAAATGTTGAAAAAGCCAAATAAATATTACAGTGACTGTTTTTTTGGCAGAGAGCTCCAGTGTTGCTGTTCAGGAGACAATTTGGATTGTGATTTGAATGCTGTGCCCCGCTCAACAAAAACTGTCAATAACCTTGCACTGCACTCCGCTGCTTTCCAGCAGTTATCTAACATGGCCTTCGCATTTTCCTTTGACAGATTCCATTCAGCAATTGGAAGCACTGGACTTCTCCCCAAGATAAATCCTTGACTGGTTGATGGAGTCCAAAGATGCAGACTTACCCTGAATGCAGAGTGAATCATTTGTAGTTTTCACACACTGAACCTGGATTTTTTTTTCCTGGTCATAGGTTCACAAAACCATACTTGCATCTTCTGTCATTTCTTCTTCACCTTGTGTGCTAAAATATAAATAGTTTTAGGTGCCCTGGCATTTCCACACAGTAAATTAAGGCCATGGCAGTTTTGATGGTAAGGTTTTCTGATAATAAATCACACAGCAACACTGTAAGTGAAAGCTTTTATGTATAACTAATTAAAGTAATTAAGTTATCTTCTTACAGCATTGTTTCACTCATTATGTTGCTTTCTACGAAGTTCCAAACATAAAATATTGAAACACATTTAGTGAAAAATCGAGTTCTGCCATGTTTACTGAAGTATGTGTATCATTTATGATTTTACACTATGATGTATTGCATGTGTATTAGGTTAAATGGTGGAAATTGTATAGTCTTCTACTGCATTGGGACTGAGTAACTTTTGTGTTATCAATGTTTACCAACTTTTAGATGTGTCCAACACACTTGAATCGATGGACTGAATTACCTACTCATGCACTCAAGTTCTACAGAGTCTGGCTAATTGCCTCATTATCTGATTCAGCTGTGTTGACAAAAAGAGGCACATCGAAAAGTTGCTGAACTTCTGCCCTCGAGGACCGGTCTTTGACACCTGTGGATTAGTGTAATGTTTTTTTTTTAATCTTTCTCAGTCATCGCTCAATCACCTTCAATTTATCCAAAATGCAGCTGTCCTTCTTCTGACCGAGACCTCCAAACCTGAACACACACCCCTGTTTTATCCTCCTCATTCAATTCAGTTCAATTCAATTCAATTCAATTCAATTCAATTCAATTCAGTTTTATTCATAACACATGTCATCTCAAGGCACCTCACAAAGGGTCTGGAATGGTACGTGGTTGTTGGGGAGGTTAGAATAAACTACTGAGTGTTATAGTTTGGCGAATTTAGAATGGGCTATATGTAGGGGTATTAAGTAAAATAATGAACTGATAAAGTTTGTCCATCTAGACCCCACTGGTGGCCATTGTTATACTAAAAACCACAAGGATTGGGGGTCCATCTCTCTGTCACACTGATTATTTTGGGAAAGAGAAGGGGTCGCACGGGTAGCAGAAATGGAGTTTGCACCTCAACCATAACTGAGCCGGTTTAGGCTAAACCTGACTCCCCCTTACTCCATCCTAGAGAGGGAGGAAGGCAGAGGTAAAAATAATTAGGGTTCCTTATATTGGCTTCCTGTCTGCTTTAGAATGGATTTTAAACTCTTACTGTTTGTTTGTTTTAAAAGCACCTAATATGCTGGCACCACCTTATTTGTCTAAATTACTAAGCTTTTATGTGCCTGGCAGGTCTTCAAGGTCTCAGAATCAGTTTTTATTATAAATACCAATGACCAGGTCAAAACGCTTGGGTAATCAGGCTTTCTTGGTGGCGGCACCCAGACTCTGGAACCAGCTACCCCTGGATCTATGCTCTACCGCTAATCTCAAATCTCAAAACTCATTAATTCAGGCTGGCTTTTAATAGCAAATATTCTATTCCTGATTTTAAATCTTTTTTGCCTGTTCTTATGGTTCTTTGCTATGTTTTATTTATCTCTGTATGTTTTTTTCAGTTTGTAATTGTAAAGCACTTCGGTCAACTTAATAGGCTGAGTAAAGGGCTTTGCAAATAAATGACTAACACTGACACTTTGGTTTTGTATTAGGGTCATTTTGCCTTTTTAAGTTCTGTCACTCTTAGTGTTTTTTACAACACAGAAACCCACCGGACAAACAACAATGCACACACCCATTCATACCTAAAGGCAATTTAGACAGACAGTCATGTTTTCGGACTGTGGGAGGAAGTCAGAGTACTTGGTTAGAGCCCACAAATGCACAGAGAGAACATACAATCTCCATGCAGGAAGACCCCAGGCCGGGAGTCGAACCCAGGACATTCTTGCCGCAAGGCAACAGTGCTACCAACTATGTCCCCGTGCAGCCCCCTTTGTGTTGAGGTTATTGCACTGCATTTTGCTCATTAGTCTCACCTGCTTCTCATGTCACTCAGTTACCATCCCAACAGTTAAAAGACAGTAATTACCTCCTCATTAGAACGTCCTGGCAATTTTTTCTCTCATTCCAGTTTGTATGTGCTCCTTTCACCATTACTTTTGTTAGTTCCTGTCAGGTGCTCTTTCATTGCTCTTGTGCCTCTTTATCAAATTTAAAAGTTAAAGCATCACCTTAACATGAAACTGAAGTCTACCTGTCTACTCTTGGGTGTAATTCCTTTACAAAACAAGACACTGGAACAACTAGTGATAAAAAAAAATCTCTTTAATGAACACTACTTCTAAATTACAAGCTAAAGAAATGGGTCTTAATGCTTACAGTTATTAGTAACCCCAAGATGTTTAATATGTGGCAGTGAAGCATAATGAGCAATCAGAATTTATTAGAACTTTTAAACTAAACTTGATCAAATTAATTGTTTTTGACCAGAGACCAAAAGACAAAGATCCCAGAAACAAGTGTCTAAAATAAGCTTGCTCTGAGGGGGTTGGGAGGCTCAGCGTTAAAGCAGGCTGAATGGAAGCTGGGACTAGAGCCGCAACATCTCCTCTTTGAAAGAAACCCGCTGTAGGGGCATTCAATCAGGACACTTCCAGGGCACCTCCCTTTAGAGGTTTTCTGTGGACATTGCACTGGGATGAGACCCCAGAGCAGACCCAAATTCCACTGGAGGAGCTATTTATCCCATCTTGTGGCCCGATCTCAGATAGGTGAAGGATGTTTAATCAAAATACATCAGATCCCTTCATCACATTATCTATTTTGCAGGCCAAGGTGAGTGAATCTTCATCAGTTTAGACAGAGCAACTGCATGGTGTGGATTTATTAATGTATTTATCAGCACACACATTTGTGCAGTAACTTCATAAATTCCATAGCAGTGAGGTGTGATATAGTTGTGATGCTAATGCCATACTATCTTTTAGATTTTTTTTTTCAAAAACCAGAAATTACAGCAGCATGCTATAGCATGATATCAAATTATGTATGCTACAGTATAAGGTTGAAAGACAAAACACATTAAATACATTAAGCTGCATAAATCATCCACCACAGAAATGGAAGACAAGTAGGATGACAGGAGTTTAATGTTCAGGCATGGAGAAGAAACACAGACTGTAATCACCCATATAGCGTGTATAGCCCCAATTGCTGTTCCAAAGAGAAAAACTCCAATATGATATAGATGATGCAAGAAATAAATAAATATCGTTGCACTTTCTTCATGCCATGCAAATATCTTATGGCGCGTCTGAAACAGAGAAGAAAATTACAGGTATTAATGCTGGGTCTGGACAACAGAAGGACCATTTTATATCCACCAGATGCAGTTGTAGAGCTGTACAACTGCACCTGGTGGATGCTACACCGGTAACAAATAGTGGAACGGTATTTTACTTAGCTTTAAGGATAAGGAAATATTGGCTTGTTAAAGGTAGGTAAAGACAGGTAAAATCTTGTCTTAAATATGAATAAAGCCACAAAGAATAATCTAAGTTTGTTTTTAGAGGTATGTCACAAGATGGGAAACCATTTAAACAACAGCCTTTTCTCTTATTGGCCCATCTATGTTGTCCTAACCTTCTCCTTCTTTCTCAGCTCTCTGCGGGAGCCAGCCACTCTTGAGCCTTCAACCACGGTTGTGTGCCAACTGCTATTTGGCTGTAGAGCTTTTTTTGGATGTCGCATGCATTTGTGGGGGGGCATGGCAGGACAGATTTCTCAGCACTCCAGGGGGGTCTCTCTGTTTGAGAAGAAATAGTGAGTAAGGTGGGGGGAGTTTTACTTGGCTGCTGGTTGCACTTGGCAAATGCGACAGTGGTGCAAAGAAATGGCAGAACAGCCACAATTGTGAATGCTGTAATTCTTACTGATACACAGCAGGGGGGACGGTTGGGGGGCATCACAAGCTTTCATTCCTATCTTTTTGCCTGGCAGGACTGGGATGTTAACTGAATCCCAGACCAGAGAAGAAAGAATGTATTCCTTCGGGATGGTGCGGGCCATTTTGTGTTCTGCAGACACTGCTTGAAATTGTAGGGACAATCGGGGGTGGGGGTACAATGACTTTACAGTCTGACTTCTTCTCTAACAAAAGGATGTAATGTGGTCTGGGAGTACAAGGCGTGGATGAAATGCTTGTGTAATGTGTCAGAAATTTTTTCCAGAATAGAAAATGGAAATAATTTCTGGAATGTTTTTAACATTGACGGGCCGTGGAACACTGGACCAGCTCTATACCCTCTACAGGGTACTTGAGGGTTCATGGGAGTTTGCCCAACTGGTTCACATGTGTTTTGTGGACCTGGAGGAAGCATTCGACTGTGTCCCTCGTGATGCCTTGTGGGGGGTGCTCCAGGAGTATGGAATCGGGGGCCCTTTATTAGGGGCCATCCGGTCCCTATACGAGCGGAGCAGGAGTTTGGTCCACATTGCCGGCACTAAGTCGGACCTGTTCCCGGTGCATGTGGGACTCCGGCAGGGCTGCCCTTTATCACCGGTCCTGTTCATAACTTTTATGGACAGAATTTCTAGACGCAGCCAAGGGCCGGAGGGGGTCTGGTTTGGGGACCAGTGGATTTCGTCTCTTCTTTTTGCAGATGACGTGGTCCTGCTGGCCCCCTCTAGCCAAGACCTACAGCATGCGCTGGGGCGGTTCGCAGCCGAGTGTGAAGCGGCTGGGATGAAGATCAGCTCCACCAAGTCAGAGGCCATGGTACTCGACCGGAAAAGGGTGGCTTGTCCTCTTCAGGTTGGAGAGGAGTTCCTGCCTGGAGGAGTTCAAGTATCTCGGGGTCTTGTTCACGAGTGAGGGAAGAATGGAGCGGGAGAACGGATCGGTGCGGCTGCCGCAGTAATGAGGGCACTGTGCCGGTCCGTTGTGGTGAAGAGAGAGCTGAGCCGAAAAGCGAAGCTCTCGATTTACCGGTCGGTCTACGTTCCTACCCTCACATATGGCCATGAACTTTGGGTCATGACCGAAAGAACGAGATCCCGGATACAAGCGGCTGAAATGAGCTTCCTCCTTAGGGTGGCCGGGCACTCCCTTAGAGATAGGGTGAGGAGCTCGGCCATTCGCGAGGGGCTCAGAGTAGAGCCGCTGCTCCTCCACATCGAGAGGAGCCAGTTGAGGTGGCTCGGGCATCTAGATGCCTCCTGGACGCCTTCCTCGGGAGGTGTTCCAGGCACGTCCCATCGGGAGGAGGCCCAGGGGACGGCCCAGGATGCGCTGGAGGGACTATGTCTCTCGGCTGGCCTGGGAACGCCTTGGGCTCCCCCCGGAGGAGCTGGAGGAGGTGTCTGGGGAGAGGGACATCTGGGTGTCTCTGCTGAGTCTGCTGCCCCCGCGACCCGGTCCCGGATAAAGCGGAAGACGACGAGTGACGAGTGACGACGAGTGGCTTTCTGGTTAGATACAGTCTTTTGAAAAAGATTAATATCAACTGAAATATTTTACATTTTTACACTTAATAACCACAAACTTCAATGTATTTTGATGATGAAGTTGAAAGAAAAGGATACCAGGTTTCCAAAGTGTCATTCCCAAAAAACAATATTAATAATAAAATCTGAAAAGTGTGGCATGTATTTGCATTCAACCCCCTTTACTCTGATGTCTCATACAGTTTGCCCCAAACCATGTAGGGCACACAGTAAATATGTGGAAGATGGTGCTCTCATCAACATTGAGCATCACCCTGATTTTAAAGTAGAGACCAAATTCAATTTAAAAAATTTAATTCAGAATCTGTAACAAGACTTGAAATTTTCATAAGGTACTGTAACACATGAAATCAAAACTTTTGACACCATGCAAATAGGTTTGTGATAACTAATATTACCACAGTAAGACACTGTTGGTCTACATGTATGAGAAAATTAAACAATTTTTTAATTATGTCTCTACCAAATATGATTATTTGACCTTTTCTGCAGTTTACCCTAACATTTAGCATTCACATTAAATCCAAATATAACAAGTGGACCACCGGATAAAAGCTACAGTGTTTTCTGTCGGAATTAATTACAGTCACCCTGATAAAACTGCTGCAAAGATCAAGAGATGTGAACATAAACCTCTCTGCCGAGTTGTCACCTTAGCCTGGCTCCCTGTTAGGTTCCTGCATTGATTTTAAAATTTTACTGCTGGGTTTTAAAGCTTTAAATAGGTCTGTGTGCCAGAATTAATGCTGACCTTTTCTGTTTCTGAGAAGCTGAAGGCCGATGGAACACATTTGCTTCCACCATGAGGATGTGTGGCAAAATGGAACTGTTACTCTTGCCATATTTTAAACTTCAGTCTTCATTTGGCCGCCACAAAAAAACTTGAAGAATGAAATTTGCAATCATTTGAAACTGTTGAATCAAGCTGTCATGCTTCAGCAGTGAATGAAGAAAGGACGAGTGACAAAGATAAAAAGAAAACGAAGGATGTGTGAAAGGAGGAGGAGGATCAGGGCGGCTGTCTGAAGCCTGGCTGTGTCTTCCTGTAAGAATGCCCCCTGTGAACTAGATGACACATACAGACAAAACAATCTGTATGTGTGTATCTTGATAGTTAAACTGATTTTTCTGATATGAGCGTGTTCTCAAAGCTTCTGTGCTGCTGTAAGGAAAGTGAAAATAATCAGTATTTATTTTGCATTTCTTTAATGTGTTTTTTATCACATATTTGATTATAAATCAGAAAAAAACTGGTGTATTTTATTTTCGTTATATGGTGCAAAGGCTGACAAACCCTTAGAAACCTGATTCTGATGCAAATAAAATACGTTAATGGGCATAGTTGAAATCCTAAAGATATAAGGCCAAAACAAGCAACTGTGAGCAAACCAAAGCAAAACAGAAGAAAATACTAACTGGAAACAGGATACAACCAGAAATGTAACAGATTGGCAACACAAAAGTATTAGAAATATAACAAGTTAAGATGATTTGAGAAACAAATAATATCAGTGTGACTGCATGATGATCAGCAGTTGTACTGACTGTAGATGAATGGCAGGTGTGGTAAGTTGTGACAAAAGCCCCTTTCAGCTCATCCTTTTGTTCCATCAGCTACACCTCACGGTCAGTAAAAAAATCTTAACATGGAATGGATGGTTGAAGTCAACCCATCAATATTACATCACTAATGAACCTCAGAGGGTAGTAATAAACTTAAAAAAACACTACAAATTCTTTATGGCTTTTGCAGCTGCACAGTCTAAAGGTGGGCCTAGTACAGAATACATCTAATCTGACACATAATTATTCAGCAGAATCTGATGCAAAACTATCTACTGGAGGATGGCATGGAACAACTTTAGTTGTATTTAAAACACAGAGTGCTTTTGCACAGTGACATGATCTAAAAGCACACACACCCAGTGATTTTGGAAGACCCTGTATGCATCACATGAAAGGACAAAGCTATCAGTAATTGGGGGTTTGTGGTTGTGTGGTTATTACACACATTTGATGTTTAAAACAGTTTAAGACAATTAATAAGACATCTGATGGTAGTAAATGGGAGCAAAATTACGAGGAGACCCTATAAAGAAACACAGAAAGCCAAACATAAAGATATTTTGTGGATTTGGCAAGCTACCTACATAGATGCTGTTCTTTAAAATACGAAATAATAGTTTCTGAACTGGTAAAAGGTCTGATATTTCACAGGTTTTAAAAAAAAAAAGCATTCTTAAAGTAGTTATGAAGGTGAACCGAGTGGTGGATACACATTATTGTGGGAAGTCATTCTTTGATTTCCCACAACGATTTTTGAACAGTTCCATCGTTTCAATAGAGGCATTGTGTGAAGAAGCAGGCCAGATGTGGCCCCTATGTATCAACTCCTGCACCACACATATGGTTGTCTCAGTGAGTGTTTTGATCTAATATAAGATGTGTTCATTTGTGGTAAGCTGTTATTTTAAGCAAACTAGAACAACATCATGGTGTTGATACTTCTTTATATAACTTTAAACTAAAAAAATTACTATTACCTAACAATTCAAAATATGTCTATGATAGTGACTACTTTAATAATAATATTAGCACTACACTAATAGTGAGGTAAATGCATTACATTGTGCATCTCTGAACTGATGCATGGCAGCTGCATGTGTAACAGTTCTGCTGCTGTTTTTCCACACTTTGTTTTAAAAAGTCAAGGCCAGAAAGTTGATGAAGGTAAATGCAGATAAAAGATCATTATCATGAATGAGGTAGTACGTTGTTAAATTGGAATGAAGTGCTTTCAGAATCACCCCACTACTAGACACATAGGCTTGTTAAAGATATGGGAAGTTCCAGACTTTAAGTGAGGCTTTAAGACAGTGATCATCTGTCTTTAGTGTGCTCATTGCATTCAGCCTACGAAGCGTTAAATTATTAACAAACCAAAACAATCCAACAATAATGAGTTTGCGTTCTCCTAATTGGTACACCTGAACAAAAGACTTAGCCTTTGGGTAAATTTTGTGGATGATCCCCTATTTTACAAAGCCACAATAAGGTATTTTCTCTCAAATACTAAACATACAGAAAACATTTTGTTCATCAGCTTTAGTCAGACAGCAATCCACTTCACCAACAACATCAGAACTCCCTGATAACGACAACTCCAAATTAATCTAGCTAAACCTGTGGTTCCCAACATTCCCATCCTAAAAACAACATACATATTTCTGCCAATGTACAGATAATGTGGAAATATGCAAACAATTTTACCTGATCTACCTTAATAATACCAGTTTTGGAATACTTTTGCCTTCAGAACTGCATTACTTCTTTGTGGCATAGATTCAAAAGGCTGTTGGAGAGAATAGATTTTGGTCCAAATTCACATGATAGCATCACATACTTGCTGGAGTTTTGTTAGCTGCACATCCATGAAGTGAATCTCCCATTCCACCACATCCCAAAAGTATTCTGCGATGTGCTGACTGTGGAGGATCATGGGAGTTCAGTGTATTGTCATGTTGGAGAATCCAGTCCAGTATGGAAGTAAAATAGTCTCATTAGAATCAGACATTTTTTAGACACTGAATTTATGACACTGAATTTTCATCCTGTGTAATTATGTATGTGAATTTTTTTTGTACTCAAAATTTGCCAGCAAAAATTCACCTGCAAGAATTCGCCTGAAAAAATTCACCTGCAGAAATTCACCTGCAGAAATTTACCTGCAAAAATTCACCTGCAGAAATTCACCTGCTGGCAAATTTGGAGCCTGATCCACAGGAGAAGAGCCTTAAAACTAAAAGATCTGCCTCCCATTCTACTTTTAGAAACTGTAGGAACAAACAGTTAACATGCCATCTAGGAGCAAAGTGCTCGGTTAGGAACATATAGAACAATCAGATCTCTGATGTATAACAGACATTGATTTTTAAGGGCTTTATATGTTATAAGGAGAATTTTATATCATATTCTAAGCCAATTGAATCTTTTGTATTAGCAAGTATATAAAATAAAATAAATATGATTTCTCTTTTTAATTTTCATCAGAACTCTTGCTGGAGCATTGTAAATAGGCTGAAGGCTTTTAACTGCATTTTTATGGACCCTCTGATAGTAAACACAATAGTCTAGCCTTAAAGTAAGGCATGGAGTAGTTTTTCATGGTCACTCAAAGATGAATTCATGTTTTCATATTTCTTTACCATCGGTTTTGGACCTACCATCCATATATTGCAGTTGAAACCGAGACCCATTGGCTCAGGCAACCATTTTCCAATCTGTTATTGTCTGACATTGGTGAATATGTGTGACCCACCAAACTGGTGAACAACTGTAGCCTCAGATCCTGTTCTTAGCAGACCAAACTCTAGGTTGAGTTGCTGCCTATGTGATTGACTGAATTACTTTTGCATTAGGAAGTGTATTGGTGTACCTAATAAAGTGTCAGATGAATCCAACTCAATTTATTTATATAGCAACAATTCACAACATATTTAATCTTAATGCACTTTGCAAAAAAAGTCAATCCAGTCATACAGAATGTGTGTGCATAGACATCAAAAACCATCATAACCACAACTGCTTCGTTGTTTCCTCAAAAGAAAAAACAGCTGGTCACAAGATTAAAAAATAATCATTATTTCCTGAAAATAAAAAATTTGGTTCTCTGCGCGCACTCTAGTAGGAACATTGTCAATGTGTCACACATGGGCTTCAAAATTCAGTTTGGTATGAAAGGCCTGTCTTCCTAAAGTCCAAGCAACATTCAATCATAATTAACTCTTTTTATAGTAACTGCTGCTGCTCATATTTTACCAGAGTCCACAGAAACTGTCTTGTAGACACCCCTGAAGCCAATGAATTCCCTCAAGTGAAAAAACAAAACTCACACTGGGTTTTTTTTTAAATATGATACTAATCTGATTGACTGGCTCTGTTTAGGAAGGATTCTGCCAGCTGGTGACTTTCTGCTGCCAGTCATAAACTGAACTTTTCCCGTCACTGCTCACAGAACCTAAGAGTACAGTTATTGTTTACTGAAAGAAAAGATAGTATAAACTTGAACTTTTGCAATTGTAATGTACTAAAAAGAACAAGCACCACAAAAGGAGAATACCCATACATTATGAGTTAAATGGTAAGAGCTGACCAAAATCCGAGAGGAAGGCTCAATAAACTGCTCAAAATCTGTCTATAGTAAACTTTTTAACACTGAACATAATACGATGTGGAGTGTGTATTGGTCCATTGGACTCATGTCAGTAAAATTAAAGGAATTATTGCTACTAACAGTACACTTGCAGAAGTAAATGTAAATTAGCTTCGCTGATTTCAGGTTTATTTTGGATATCATATGAGAACCTCAATAATAATTTGATTGCCTTTGGAAATCAAGGCTTGTGCCATCACACAGCAGACAAACATTGCTAGCCTGGACAAACACTAACAGAGCCCTTTCATAAAATCTCCAAATAAAGCTCTGCAGCATATAAGAGCCCTTCCAACGTCTCAGAATTGCACCTGGGCTATGGAAACAGTGGCATATTAACCTCCGGTTTATCGAGGCACCCTCCTGCTCCTTTAGCCTGTCCACATGTTCAATCAATGTTGAACACAACCCGACCGCTGCACCATTTATTACCAGACATTATAAGTAATGTTATCCCTCAGGTTTAAGCATGGTCATCGACTTTGGGGCCAGTTAATGATGGGAAAATGATATCATTTGCAGCAATGCTCCTTTGTAAGCTGACCCCAAAAGCCACACGGGGGTCTCTTCATCTTGACCACGTCGGCTATCGATTTCCACTGAGGATAATGACTTTTTATGTCTGTAATATATGAAGGGATATTTGATGTAGGCTGATCTGTTTGCTCACTGTAGCCCACTTTCATTGTCATTGTCAGGGGAGTCATATCAGGGAAGCCATAAGCAATATATATTAGAAGACACTCTATGGACATTGCTTCACAAGGTTTAGCCTCTCATTTTTAAATAGGCACATCACTGAGTCCTGGGTCTGTCTGTCTAAAATTGAGCATTTAAAGACATGAACAAGACATACAATATCAATTTTAAATAAAATACAAAATTAAAAGATTATATGTTAAAAGTGTCTTAATTGTAATGTATATTTATAGCAGCAAATTGTTAATTTCACCCTCTTTAAAATGGCTTTAAGAGGTGCTGGCAACAATAGTGTAAAAAGACTAACTTAAGTACATGGTAAAAAAAAATGAGAGTTAAAAAACATGAACACTTATCTAAGACAAAAAGAATACATTTTGGGGTGAATTGTTTCCTTTTGTTTTTTTATTGGCATGATTTCTCTCAGAAATGCCATGATTTGCTTTTTCCCATCTAATGATTTTATCAGTTTCTTTCTTATATGTTGAACAGGAAATACTGTGTGTAATTTATGGCAGTAACATGGTCCGTTGTGTAAAAAAAACTTTCTGTACAAAAACATCTAAATACCCTACCGTAATGAATAAAAACAATTTACTTTGCAAAGTAGGGATGTTTGGCCGTAATGCAGAGTGCCATTTTTTGTGGAATCTAAATACAACATATATCTGTATCTCAGTCAAGCATGGTGGTGTTGGGGTGATAATCTGGGTTTGTTTTGACCTCCTCCATGACCTCCTGAGTATAACAAAATATTTGTAAAATCAAATTTGAGGCCATCTCTCTGAAAGACAATGATCCCAATTACACACAGACACAACACACAATGTAAAAAATGAACAGCCATGCTTCAACAATCTATTAAATAAACCTAGTTGTTCTTATGTCTTGGGATCTGTGAGGGTGTATGTCAAGTTTATAAATCAAGGATATAGTTGCGATCAAGGCCATTTGAGGCTTTGAAAACAAGGAAAGTATTTTTTAACTGATCTGATTCAGATAAGGGATGCGATGCCCTGCAGTGTCCATAAGGTTTTGTGGTTGTGACCTTTCTAAAGGACAGCGGGAAGGATAAGGCTTGGATGGCTCAGCTGAGGGAAATTAGCCTAGGCAGCACATGGATAATGACCCTGCATTCTTGCTCAGCGCCCAAACTCAACCAAAGACGGAAAAGTAGAATAAAAAAAAATAACCCATCCCCTCATGCTCTGACCTAATGGACAGATTTTTTTGTATTTCAATTTATCTCATTCCTATTGGCGTTACCCTTTTGGCTTTGTATTCCAGCAAGGAGAAGGAGAGGCCAAGTGAAACATGAGACAGTAATGATATTTTGCAGATGTTGCACTGTGTAGAATTGTTGATGATCACATTACATTTTTGTCGATAACCAAGACAACCTATTAAATCAGGCCTTTGAGACATTGTACTGGATCAAGTGGCATGATTGCATGACCCATTTTTGTGTGCACTATGAAATAGCTTTTATATCTGGAATTTTGGAAAATAGTTAAAAAAGCAATAAAACTCAGATTTTATTCATTTCAGTAGAAATACGTTTTCCTCCATCAGACACTATATGCATAATTTCAGAAAATTAAGAAGCTTCTGCCTTGGCAGTGGTATATCTTCAGTAATCTGCAAAAGTATTCATATTGCTGAAACCTTTCCGCGTAACAGCCACAAACAGCATTGAATTTATCAGAATTTTATGTTTTATACCAAAAAAAGTACTTTAGAATAATAATACATAAAAGTCAGAAAGCCGTGGCATTTGTATTCAGTAAAACAACCTTTTACTGTATTTACAACTGCATGTCTTATGTGGTGTATATCTAACAGGTTTCCAAATCTACAGAATAACATATTTGCCCATTCTTCTTTGCAAAAGAAGAATGGGCAAATGGGCACATCCAATGTCCTCTCATCACATTGGATGACAGCATCAGGGAACAGCAGTTTCACAGTCTTGCCACACATTTTACATTTGTTTTAGGTCTGGACTTTGACTTGGACATGAGTATTCATCTAATGTAGCTCTGGTTGTATTTTTACAATCATTATCCTGCTGTAAGGTGTACCTCTGTCCCAGTCTGAAGTCTGTTGCAGCATCTTTTGTTTTTTTTTTATTCCAAGACTGCCCTTTATTTGGCTCCATCCAGCCTTCAATTGATGCTGGCTTGCCTTCCTGTCCATGCTGCAGACAAGCATCTCCACAGCATGATGCTGCCACCACCATGTCTCACGGTGGGGATGGTGAGTTCAGGGTCAAGTGTGGTGTTTGTTTTCTGCCACATGTAGCGTTTTGAGTGTAGTAAAAATGTTTGTTTTGGGTCTCATTTGACCAGAGGACCTTCTTCCATGTTACTAAACTTAATATACTGTACAAACGAGTTGTCTCTAATTTCTAATGAGATGCTTTCACAAGGTAACAGGTTGCGCTGGAGTTTAGGAGTAACACAGTAAAGGGGGCTGAGCACAAGTACATATATTTTTTTTGTAAAACAATTTGCACCGTTTATCCTTTCCCTTTCACCTCAGAACTATGCACAACTTTTTTGTCCATCACATAAAATTTCAATAAAATCCGCTAAACTTAGTATTTATATTGTGACAAAATGTAATAAGGATCTGTTTTTATTAAAAATATTTGATTTTTCTGCCACCTTACACCACTAATAACTCCACTACCCGCCGAAAACACTTGCTCAGTCTCATCAGAGTGAGCAGGTTATATCCAGCGCCTTTTTACAGGCACATTATTGTAATAATTCTGACCTGTCACGCGTTGTTGAGTGGAGTGTTGTTCTGCTCATATTGCTCCCTGCTCCAATTTGACAGAGCCACTTAGACTCTGTGTTCACAGTCATTTCCAGGCCGCCTGAAGTGGATTTAAAGCTGCTGGAAATTAAGTGTGCCTGGTGACATCATTATGCTGTCTGTGTGTATGTGTTTTACTTCACTCATAACCAGACTTTTTTTATTTTATTTCTTGTACCCATGTGTGAAATATTCGGAAGTATATGTGTGTAATTTCCCACTGGGTGTTTATGTGTGAGACCTACAAATTTTTATAGAGCTGAGGCTCTTTAGGCGTGTAAATTCAGTGGTGAACTCCATGACATCATGACGGATGAGTTAATCATATCACACATTCATTAGATGATCCACATGGGTGTTACAGCCTGCTGGGATTACCACTCTAAAGCTAGTTTAGTGTTTTACATTTGGACTGAGTTTATTCTTCAACAGTACACACTGCTCTGTTAAAGTCAAATTTGTTGCAGTTCCTACAACATTTTACTTTAGAAGAGAAAATATGACACATCATCAAAGATCTAGAAATCAAAACTTCTCTTTCATAAACCTAGAAAATTGCTTAAAGGGTGAAAGTAAAAAATGACTTTACACATACAGAATTCGGGCTTTTACCATTTATGTTAAAGTTTTAAATGGTGAGTTAGCATCTTTGCTATAGCAGGACTTTTTGCAAACTGAGTGGAGAAAAACACATCTTGGCAAATCCCATATATCTACAGTAGGGATTAGCATTAAAATGAAAAAGAGCAAGAAGTTTTTTTTGTCACGCAATATTTCAGATCATCATATTCTGTCTTAAGCAAGTGCAAAATGAAGTTTTCAAATAATAATTTCACTTCTTAAGGGAAAAAAGTTCAAACCAACCTGGATCTATGTGAAAAAGTAATTGTTTCCTAAATTTAAGAACATGTTGTGCCACTCTTGGACTCAGCAACTGTCATCACACGTTTGTAATGGCTGGCAATGGCTCTTTTGTGTTGTGGAGAGGTTTTTGGCCACTCTTCTTTGTATAATTGTTTCCTGTTAGTCACAGTGGGGGGTTATCGAGTATGAATGGCCTGGTTACAATTAAGCAGAACAGCTCAATCAGATGTAAGTCCAGACTTTGACTGGGCCACAAAAAAACTTCATTTTGTTTTTTCTCAGTCTCCTTCAGAATATTCTGGTAGAGAGAAGAAGTCATGATTTCATCCGTTCACCCAGGTCCTGAAGCATAAAAGCAGCCTCAGAACCTTAAACTATAACCACTATGCTTAATTTTAAACATGATGTTTATAAAATTTGTCAGTTTACTGAATGCTTTCTGAAAACTCTTGGGAATCACTTTGATGTTTTTAAGCAAATTTTTGCCAAACCTAAGACAGGCCTTTGTGTTCTGTTTTGATCAGCAATGGTTTTGACTCCATGGATGCCATTTTTGCTCAGTCTCTCATTGCTGAATCATTAATACTGACCTTAACTGAGGCATTTAAGGTCAGTATTAGTTGTCAGTTAAGGTGTGAAGTATTTATATTTTGTTCTTGTTTCACCGGGATGAATCTTCAGTGCGCTCTTGAAGTAATTTTAGTAAGCCAGCAACACCTGGGAAGTTTAACTGCTGTTTGTCCATTTGTCAAAAGTCACTCGGACTGCAGTTATCTGGATCCTCAAAGTCTTAAAAAATTGCTTTGCACGCATTTCCATACAAATAGATCTCAATGACTATTTCTCATCTGGGCTTGAAATTCTTTAAATTGTGGCAAAACTTGTTGTTTTTTAAAAAGATTTTTAAGTTAGCTTCATGTTGTTATGAAAGTTCTGTTTAATCTATTTCTTGATTGGAAAAGTCCTGTCGTAATAATCAGGCTTGGGTTTGGCTTGTGAAATCAAACTCAGCTTTACCAGAAATCTGGGAAATATCTCTTTCTGATATTGAAATTTGCTTGATGAGCTGAATCACTGAGAAAAAAGTGTGACAGTAAATCAAAAACAGAAGAAACCCGTAAGAGAGCAAGTGCTTTTTTACAGCAACGTGTTAAGAAAAGTGAATTGGTTTGGTCTTGATACAAGAAACTTTACAAAGACACTTATAATATATACATGTCATATAAAAATTAACTTACAGAAATATATGCTCATGTTAAATTGTCTAGACAGTTTATTTCTGTTCACAGTGAAAACATTATTGGGAGCCAATCCTGCTGCACCCTTCTATAGCTCTTACATCTCCTGTATTAAATGCAGAAAAATGCAGATTGCATATTCATAAAGCCTCAGCTCCATCAGCCCAGTGGAGTGTGAGATATAAAGTGGCCTCCCATCAGTGATGCTGACAGACTGCTGTTAGTCTCCAAACATATTATTTTATGCAGTCACCATGAGAGCAATCCAGTCTTAATTGGAAAGTGAATGTATTGCAAGGCGTTATGACATATGAAGAATGGGGTGTTATTTGGTGTCATCGCAGGCGAACTTGGTGCCTCTTCTCTTTTCAGTGTTAAAGGTTAGAATGATGATTTTGGTTTAGTTAAGGTCAAGGGTTGGGGTAAGGTATGCAGCACTAATGTCTGGTTTGTATCAGCTGATTTCATCTGATATTTTCTTGCAGTGTGCTACGATGTTTATACATTTGCAATATTACCAGAATACAACTATATTAAGAAAGTTATGCATACTCTTTCTATTCAGACAAATTGTTATTTATTGTTATTTTTATTTAATGTTAATAGTAGTATTTAAGGTTATACATTTTACATTTTAAATGACTGATTCTGTCAAGCTGTGCCTCAATACAACACTGTTGGGACGAAAAATGTGCCCCCTTGTTACTAGACTCTCTTAAAAGGTTATGGTATTAATACTTACAGCTGAAATAAAAAGGAGAATATTCTTCAAGATTACAACCTATATGTATAGTTTATTAAGTAAATGTGAATTATTTTGAACTCTGTCTTTTTTAGATTGCTTCTGTTCTTTGCTTCTTTAGGTGAATAAAACAGGTGGATATTCCTGTTGTTTTTTTACAGGAATCCACCCACATTTTCTTTTTGACAAAAATGTTTTTTGTCATGCTAAGTTTGAGTCTTGGTGGCATAGTCTCAGCTGATGGTCCTGTGTCCTTGTTGACAAAAACTCTCAGTTTTCGAACTTAAGAAACCGGATGGAAGCATGCAATTCACCCTTGGTTTTTGGAGGTAGAATCTTCCTCATGCCGAGCAGCCACAGATTTTTTCTTTTAACCACGGTTTTCCAAATCTTCTGTCTTCATTTGCAAGAAGTCAGTTTGCTTCACAGCACTGGAAGCTCTGACTAAGTTTTCTCCATGTGTGTCTCCGCTTCCATTACATGGTTTTCAGCCTTTTCCATCTGTGCAGATTTACAATAACATTTAACCTCTGCTGTGCAGTTTTCCATGCCGTTTCCCATTCTTACCTCCTTGCCATTATGGTCATCTATGCTCTCAAGTTTAAAACTATATCCATCAATGTCAGAATGAAGTGACTGTAGTGTTTCTGTTAGGCCTGCCACAGTTTACGTAATTATGGCTAAAAGAAATTGACATAACTTTGGTTTGTCTGGCATACTTTTGGCCCGTTGTGACTCTTGAAGCACTACAGCCGTCCATGCCTTGCAAATCTCCCCTGTGATCTGTGATTTAATATTCCATCCTAATATCCACTAGCACAAACTCTAATGCACAAAACCACACTGATCTTTAGAACAAATGATGAGCCTGAGATGATGGAGGAAATCAGCATCCATGTCTGGGCCATATTTATCTAAATTTATATTGCTACTCAGCATGAAACTCACCGTTGTAAACACTGAAGAAATTTACTGTGCTCGCCTCGAATGGGATCGTCTTTATTTCCTTCACAGTACATGATGAAGTTACTTTTCTAGTTTGTGTTTCGAATCTATCAGTATATGAACAGATTTGAGGCGCTTCCAACTGACAATTTTACATGATGGAGGGTATTCTAACTGTTATTTCTTTGTATATATGTACGAATTACTATTAAATGTGAAGCCTAATTATACAGCTGGGAATAAGAATGCAACTTAGATTTTGCAGAGTGATTTCCAAATAAATTGATGATTTTAGGTCCAGGAAACATAATCTTGAATAGGAAACCAGAGACAGGATGTGAAAGAAGTTATTGTTGCTCAGAGCCTGTTTGTTTGTTCCAGAGGATTCCCAAAGTGTGAGTCACAAACTTGGTCTGGCAGATTTAAAAGGTAGAGCAGCTCCTTTATCAAAAGATCTGAATGTGATGGTTTTGACGATAAGATTTACGTTTCCAACTGCAAATTCTGAGGAACACTCCTTTTTGAACCTTTCATATGTTGAACGTCTTTTATGGCTGTTTCAAATGTTTTTTAATAAAAATAAATAATAAAAAATGCTCCATACCATCTTAAAGGCAAACATATCTAATAAATGTGTCCTGTAACACTTGGGTCTTTCAGGAGCACACAAAAAAATCTTAGTTTAGGCTCAGAAACCCAGCTTTACTGACTCTATCCAGCCAACATCTGCTGTTCAGTGAATCAGCTTCCTATCAGCGGCTGCAGTCCAAGTCACTCTGGCATCCAGGAAGAGTGTTAGCCAGAGATCCCTCCTAAGCTTAGCCAGAACTGCTGATCTCATCCAGTTATGCCTTCCTTTCCAGTAACAGCTCAGATAGTGAGTTTCAGTTTCTTTGGCTGACTGCAAAAGCAGTGTTTGTATGTGTGTGTTGTGTGTGTTTGGGTCTGTTTGTATGTGTGGTTATTTCCATATGAAACATTATCTCACATTACCTGTAAGTGCAAAAGAGAAGGGAAGTAAAACTTCTGAAGAAGAATCAGCACAACACATAATACAAATAAATCTTACCTGCAGGCAAATGCATTAACATGTTTATGTTTTTTGTCTTTTTATCAAGTTTTTTCTTTAAATATTTGAAAACAGGAAAAATTATCATAGTCTAATCTTGTATTATAAGCTGATAACAACAGCCCTTGCCATAGGTCATCACAATCAAATTAGAAGAGGACAATTTTAGTAGTATTTAAATATATAATTGAGTTAGTAGTAAAGAAAATGGTATAAAAGGATTTCTTTCAAAAGGAAAAAAACTACAGAACAGAACTATAACTCATATATTGCCTTTGTCACCACAAGATAAATCAAAATAAAATGCAGCAAAAAAAGACAATTATTAAACATGACTGAGAAAAAAAACAATACAATACATTTTGAGAAAGGGATTTCAGTGTTTTAAAAAAAGTATTCAGGATTTTTGAGAAGTGGATATGTTTGATTCATGTCAGCACAGCAGAGCATCACACCATCACAGCATCTCATATTATGTTGTCAAAACACAGAAAGTGGCTGCTTATCAAAGCTGGCTAGACAGTGAATGTCTTTGCACTAAACCAAAGGTATTTGAAGTGTATCTTGGTTGCAGTTAACATGATTAAGCACATTTTCACCTTCACTGGCCTACGATTATGATCTGACAAACAGAGAATAAACAGAGCCTCAGATGAATTCAGGCCCTGTCTACACAACAACGTTTTCTGTTGAAAATGGAAAAGTTTAGATGCGTTTCTGCTGTTCATTTACATAATAACGTTTTCACAGAAAATGGCACAATTTGAGAACGGCTTCCTGAATAACAGCCTGTTTTCCTGTAAATGGGAAAAATTCAGTCTTTCTTATGGGGAAGCCTTGGCACATGCACACTATGAATGAAATCAGTAGAAATTATTATGCATGTGCTCAATATAAATATATATATATATACCCACAGTAGATGAATATATTAACAAAAACAATGGCAGATTGCTTGTGCTGTTGACTCTTAAATCTTATAACGGTTCTCCAACAAAGTGCTCATTTTCTCTCTGGTTTTCGCGCATGTTGTTGAGTTTCAAAGAACATACCACCACCTAGAGGCGTGGTGATGGAATTACACCATCTTCAGGCCTACTGTTGCCGTGTCAATGGAGATTGAGTTTATGCATGAATTTCCAACACAAGGATTAAGCACAAACAGGTCAAATTCATAGAATATACAATCCAATTAAATACAGAATAATTTGGTTCCATCCAGTACAGTCAGATTCAGATTCAATTACAAAATCTATTTCTAATACAGTTCTGCCAGGTTCAGTAGATGCTGTTTGGTGAATAGTTTTCTAAATTCACTAAGAGATTGCATTGTATTATCACTTTAATGCCAATCGTTAGTATGAACGTGGTTTCATTGGAGAGAAAAAAACTTCCTTTTAAACAAAAAAAACCCTTCAGCAGACCCAGGCTCAGCATGGGCGGCCATCTACCATTACAATCTTTGATTAGGAGGCCAGAAAAGAGACACAGACAAGGAGAAAAATACTAGTTCAGGAGTACCTTCTTGGGAAAGAAACCACAGTCCCTTCTTGTAGAACTCCTAATGATTTGCAAAGAAACTCAAACTGTAAAACAGCAGTCGTATCTCGTGATTACTCTATTAAATTCCTCCTGCTTATGAACATTCAAGAGGCTCCATTTCATTCAACAAAATTTTTTTTGCTGTGAAGAATATCTCTGTCAACGGTAACAGGATGATACTGGCGGCTCATTTTGTGGCCACGGACTGCCTATTTGTAATTAAACTCAAAGTATCTGGTTATAACATAATTTTACTACTTAAATAATCCTTACTGTGTATTTCTGGTCATAACATTTCCTAAAATGTGTTAATTTCAGAAAACCTAAAGTGAAAAAAAAGCCAGTTCAGTCAATTGGCTCATTCCATTTACCTGACAAATCAGAACTAAGATCTCAGAATGACATCACACTTAACTTAAAGGGCAAACATTATATTTTAGAGACATAAAACCTGTAAATATTGTATAAAAAAACAATCAGATAATGTGGATAAGGCCCCTGCAAGTAAATGGGTGAAGAGGAAAGGTTTTCCCCTCAACCACAAAACTGTTTTTGGTAACAATATTTTCCTGAGGATTGTAAAATAATTGAAATAATGCATTTAAGGCAGTGTACAACCCAAATCACACACAACAGGGTTCATGTCTGGCTAAGACAGAAAGCTCAGTCAGGGGGTAAAAAGCCAGGCCACTGTAATCGCAGCTATCATTCATGAACATAATGTTCATCAAGTAATAAAAACACTTCCTAGTTTTTTTTTTTCATTTCTTAAATGTCCACTGTCAGTATTAAGCATCTGCTAATGTAATTATGTTAAATCAAAACCGTTTTCTCCAAAGTATCCCTTTGCATGTGGACCCATATTTATGCTTATAAGGAAGCTTTTTTTTCTCCATGATAAATTGTGTTCTCTGACAGCTGCATCACTCTACTGCAGGTAAACCCTCAAAAATAAAACTCTATATAATAAAACTCTTTAAAACTTATGGAGTAAAGTGAGACCTTCACCATCACTGCATAGCGTGCCAATACAAACTATTCTAGTGATACAATTGTTGGATAGAATGTGCTGATGCACCTCCACCTTACTGGATAAATCACCATATTAATTTTCACTTTATGAACTGAAATTGTAGCTTTACATTAATGCCTGAGTCTGACATTGCAAACATGGTGATCACTCTGCGGCAACTTTGTTGTGTTGTGTTTACGGCTGGCTTGTTCTCACTTTTCCATGCTTTCTTACACATTTCCTGATTTTTTTCATGGAAATAAATATAATTTTTGTGAGCTACAAGCCTGAACACATGCAAAAAGAAGTTGTAAAATGATAATATATCCTCTTTAAGAAATGCACATAGCCATTTTATAGCATTTTATGTTATGTTTTAGACATAACAATAGCTGCTACTAGTATGCCAGCCATATTAGATTTTAAGTTCTTAGCTGGGGTGAAAGTTCCGACTTCTATAGTCTGGGTTTTGACTTCAGGAGGCCTTTGTTAACTTGGAATTCGTAAAATGTTGACCTGTTTAAACCAATCTGGAATGGACATACCACCACCAATGACTGCTAAACAACAAAATCAAGGCAAAAAAGGTGACTTTAGACTTGGGAAGGTTTCATGGGAGTTAGATTCACTCATTATTTATTTCCGAAATTAACGACTCTGCTATCATATTTCTTCTATGGAGACACAGAGTTTAGACTGTCAATAAAGTGGGTAACAGCTGTAACTGGTTAATAAGGATAGCATAAAGGTAAACTAAATTAAAATATAAAACATGATGTTATTCACTTAACTGACTAACTGACTAAAACTCAATCTTTCTATTTTCTACAGCAGATTTTGCAAATCCTTGGCAAGAAACAGACAAAGCACCATTTTGAGGCATGAAACTTTCTGCAGTTTAGAATGGATTCCTCTTCTTGACCTATGTTATGCATCTTAGCACCAAGTCAGAATTTAAATCCCAGATCTGCAGACACCGAACGTAACCTCACATATAACTACAAGTGACAACACATAGAAAATTCAAAAGGTGCTCAAAGGGATAATAAATGACGTACAACCCAGTTAGAGGCAGGAAACAAGAACGGTGCATGATTCATCTGCCAAACGTGCCCCAGGTGCATAACGCTACACATTGCATGTCTAATAAATGAACTAAAGATCGCTCAAGATTTATAATAGGACGATTAAAACTAAACTGAACAGAATTCCCATTGTTATGGCTAACACAAACCTTACATAAAATCCAATTTTGTTTGTAGTTAAACAAAGATAAAAAATGCGGAATAGTTGATTTGTCATGTAAGTATTAAGACAAACAGATTCTAAAAAAAACTAAACAGTGATGTAAAAAACCAAAGGCAGATTGGCTACATATCAGCAACAATATTCAAAGTGCTGAATAGTTACTCTAAGCATGCCTATGTCTCTGCAAGTGAGATACCAGCATTGTGTCCCTGAGGCCTGTCTTCATAGGAACAATTCCCCAAAGTCTCGTACTCCTCACTGAGGGTCTCAGACATGTGTAATTAGGTGTAAAATACAGCAGTGCGGATGGTGGGGTGGGCCCAGGCGACTGAAACACAGAGGGGAGTCAGCAGCGGAGAGCCTTGAGCTGCCAGTGCACAGAGACAATTAGGTCCAAATGAAAAATTGATTTCCACTCATACTGAATGGATGTTAAAACAAAGCACGTTATAAATACCATCTGGTGACAGGCGGGAGTGCTAGCCACAGCAGACGAAGCCCCTTGTTAGCCTCAACAGCGCCAGCGTATCGATCGCTTGCGTGGACAAAGGCAACTCTACGCGGGGCAGAAAGATATATAATTCAATAAATACATCCGAAGGCTTTAGATTGAACGTGGCAACATGGGCATGTGGGTGCCACCTTTAATACGTCCGCAAGGGTTTTTCTGCTGGTAGACCCCTAAAGATTGATGGAGTAAACATGGAGCTTGCATGGATAAAAAAGGTAATTTATGTTTGTAAGGTGAAAGCACATATGTCACTTGGTGAGATGCAGCAGCAATTCAAAGGCACTTTGTCTTATCCCTTGAGATAGTATAAAGTCAAAATTGGGTTGTAAAGCCAGTCTGCAAAGAATTATGCTAGTAGGTCACTTGTTTAACCAGTTTTTTTTTTCTATCCTCTATTTCTAGTTCTCTATTTTTTCAGTTTTTTGCTAAAGCCTTCTTAATTATAGTGTGTACAGTGATTTGCAAGGTATTCACACACTTTTTCACATTTTCTTAGGTTACATTTACAAACTTTAGTGCATTTTATTTAGATTTTATGGGACTGACCAACAGAAAGTACTACATTATTGTGAAGTAGAAAGGAAACGAAAGATTTTTTTAAATCTGAAAAGTGTGGGGAGCGATTGTTTTCAGACCCTCTGAGTCAATACTGAAATCATATTTTGCTGCAGTTATGGCTGCAAGTCTCTTTGAATATGATTCTTTGCAAAAAAAAAAGACTGGAAATATTGCCAGTTCTTTTTTGCAAAATAGCTCAAGCTCTGCCAGATTGGACGGAGAGTGTCAGCAAAGATCAACATTAATCTGCTTCATATTAAGTCTTTTATAGCCTCCATCAAGTTTCCTTTCAGTGTTGCCCTTAATTTAGCTCCATCCATCATCCTGGTCTCCATCAGGAACAGCCAAGATGAATTAAACTGCTACTTCAACAGGTTTAGCTCTCCCCCCACACCCTCTGTCCCCCTTCCTGCTCCCCCTTCTTCACACTCCAACCCAACAGACACTCCTCCCTTCCCCAACCACCTTCACCTATAGCCAGCCCCTCCACACCCATGCCTCCAGCCCACACCATTCAAACTGTACACAGCACCAGCCCCCCTTTGCCCCCCACCCCCAGTGGTCTACCCCAGTCCCCCCCTCACTCACATCAGACCAGGTGAGGAAAGAGCTGAGGGAGCTGAAGCAGAGGAAAGCTGCAGGACCAGACAGCCTAAGTCCCAGGCTGCTGAAGACCTGTGCAGACCAGCTCTGTGAGGTCCTCAACCACATGTACAACCTAAGCCTCAGTCTGGAGAAGGTCCCTGTCCTGCGGAAGACCTCCAGTGTGGTTCTGGTTCCTAAAATGACGCACGCCAAGGAACCAGCCTATTACAGACCAGTTGCCTTGACCTCCCACCTGATGAAGACCATTGAGAGGCTCATCTTCACCCACCTCCAGAGCTTTCAACACCATCAGACCAGTGTTGCTGTGGGGGAAGCTGGAGGACGAGGGAGTGTATGGACACCTTGCTGCCTGGACCATTGATTACCTCACTGACCGGCAACAGTACGTGAGGCTGTGCAGCTGTGAGTCAGAGGTGGTAGTCTGCAGCATGGGGCCCCCGCAGGGTACTGTCCTGTCACCATTTCTTTTCACCCATTACACCGCGGACTTCACCTACAACAAGGGCAGCTGTCATCTCCAAAGGTTCTCTCACGATTCGGCCATTGTGGGCTGTGTGTCTGAGGGGAACAAGCTAGAGTACCAGTCAGTCATTATGGACTTTGTGGACTGGTGAGGGCACAACCACCTGTGCTTGAACACCAGAAAGACAAAGGAGACATCCATGGGGAGGACACTGAGTCATTGGACGGTTTTAAATACCTTGGTGTTCACCTCAACAATAAACCGGACTGGTGCCATAACACCAAAGACCTGTACAAGAAGAGTCGCCTCCACCTTCTGAGGAGACTGAGGCCGTTCGGAGTGTGCAGGCCTTTGCTCAGGACTTTTAATGACTCTGCGGTAGCCTCTGCCATCCTCTATGCTGTCGCTTGCTGGGCCCCTGGCAGCACTAAGGGGGACAGGAAGAGACTGAACAAGCTGGTTAGGTGGGTCAGCTTTGTCCTGGGCTGCCCACTTGACTCTGTGGAGGTGGTGGGTGAGAGGAGGATGTTAGCCAAGCTCACATCAATCATAAACATACCCTCTCACCCACTGCACCAGACTACAGAGGAGCTGAGCAGCTCCTTTAGTGGCCGACTGAGACACCCTCAGTTCCGGAAGGAGTGCCACCGCAGGTCTTTCATCCCCACCGCTGACCGACTGCTCAATTCCGACTGTTCAATTCTATATAATAACTAGTGCAACAACCTCTGTATTTGTAAATACCTGCCATCAATGTCACTTTAGCACAATCACCTTCACTATTTATTGTACATAATTTGTTTTATTTTATTTTATTTTATTCTATTCTATTGTTACTACTTGTTTTTGCACATTTACCTTGTTCTTTTTTGATTGCACTTTTCCTAACTATCTGCACCCTACTTGTGTGTTACTAAGAGCTGCTATAAAAAGTTAATTTCTTCATTGTGAGATCAATAAAGTCTATCTTATCTTTATCTTATCTTATACTATCAGTTCTTACCATCTTCCCTTTCCCTCTTGAAGAAAAATCAACCCAACAGCCCACCATTATGTTTATTGTAGGGAAGCTGTTAGGTTTCTGCCACCTATAGTGTTTTGCATATAGGCCAAAAAAATTAAGTTTCGGTCTCATTTGACCAAAGTACCTTCTTCCATAATTGCTGTGCCCTCTTAGAAGTGAAAAAGAACAACATTTTTCATGGTTATATAAAACCATAAAAAGTATCATAAAGACTAGATTTGTGGAGTGCACAATGGTTGTCCTATCAACAGATGCATTAAATTTCTCAACAACTTCATTCCTGATCTCGCTGGTGTGTTTCTTGGTCTTCATGGTGTTGTTTGTTCTCTATGTGGTCTAACCTCTGAGGCATTAACGGAACAGTTGAATTTATACTGAGATTAAATAACACACATGTAGTAGATTTACTAATAAGCTGACTAAGTGGACTTCTGAAGGCAATTCGTTGCATTTGGTTTTATTTAGGGTATCAGGGTAAAGGGGGGTGAATACAAAAACCCACTGCACATTTTAGATGATGAACGATTAGTTTTGTTTTGGTTTTTTTTTTTGGTATGAAAAAAATCATGTATAATTTTCCTTCCTCTTCATAATCTGCACTATGTGTTGGTCTATAACATGAAATCCTAATAAAATTACATTGAAGATTGTAGTTATAATATGAGAAAATGTTAAAATGTTTGAGGGTTTTAAATACTTTTGAAATGTACAATACTGTACTTTATAAAAGTAGCAAATAATATATTTAGTTATTGTACAAAATTTACCAACATGAAAAGCATAGGGTTTAAAAATAAAAAATCCTGCAGTCTGACCCCCAGCCAGCATACTTTTAAATTAAAGTACTACAGGAAAATCAGATGTAATTAAGTGAGACATGCATGTTAAAATGTCTTCATAAACTAGGTTGACCTTCCTGTAACGGGGTAAAAGTGCCTGTGCTCAACCCCATAAGTGTCTTTAATCATCCAGGCTGATGAAGCTTCTGTTCGGGTAGGTGCAGTTTTGCTTGGAATTGCCTCATTAGGCATGAGCAAATAAGGAGGAGAGTCTAATTAGTATCAACACCTGTGTTTGAATTCTTCTTTGCCATGAAATAACACCCCTATTTTAGCTTTTGTCACTGTTGATAATGCACATAAATCAGCACCTTTCCATGTCCAACATCTTTGCAACACAATTTTTAAGTAGTTTTGTTATTTTTTATAATTATTAATCTAGATTTCATCATCATTATTTATGCAACATTTAAGCTCATGTCTTCTATCATTAAGACTTAAAAGGTCTTGGCAGTGATTTAGCTGTTCCCAGGTCTGTGCTATTCTGGAAAATGATTGCATGTTTCTGCAACCAGCTGGAGCTCATCTCCAACTTAGAGGGTCACAGTAATTCAGTGGGCCCCAGTGTTTTTCCAACTTAAGGAAGGAATATTTGTACACGAGAAGAAAAGTTTTACAATGTTTGGCAGTAAAATTGGTGGCACAAGTGATTGTCAGAGCATGACAGCTGAGTGGCAGTTGCACCAAGCCATATTCACACTAACACAAATATTTTGCAAAATGACAACTCTTATCTGCATGCAAACAGATTTCTGGGTGAGAAAATGTTAAATTATTTAGCAAAAATTGTTTCCATGGAGACTAAACTCACAGATTTTTATAGCCATTACATGTGTGCCTACTATCACTTCCTGTGCTAGAAGCCATAGCAATACAATGCTTTTTAATTTTTATCTACTTCTGTCCTGCTTTATCTTGACTGCCAACAATAGACTTCAAATGTTTGCTAAAATACTTGAGAACTGAAGGGTAATTGTAAACGGTGTCTTTAGCCATGACTCTTGCATCAATGGCACCCTGGGGGATGCACAGTATTATGAGAACACAGTTTACGAGAACAAGACCAGATTTTGATTATGTTTGTGAGAAAATTCATAATCACAGTTTTCAATTACTAATAAGGTTTTCACAAGTACATCAAATCAGTAAATAGTTGATTTATGATCACAATGTACCCATCTTCTGATGGCTACTTCAGGTAGGATCAGGTGCCATATCACAAAGCCTCAAGCCCCTCAGAGGGGTTTCTTAAGGATGACAAACAGTTCACTGTTCTGCAGTGGTCTGCGCAGCCGTCCAATCTCAATCCACCAGGAGACATTTGGGATGTGGAGGAATGGGAGATTGGCATCATGAATGTTTACTCAGATGGCTAATCTGCAGCAACCGTGTTTTGCTATTACTTCAATATGAACCAAAATCGCTGAGGAATGTTTTGACACCATGTTGAATACATTCCACGAAGAACTGAGGAAGTTCTGAAGGTAAAAAGGGAATCAACAAAGGACTAGCAAGGTACACATTTGATGTCAAATACAAGTGAATATTAATCCAAACTTTGGCAAAGATTTTAAACTTGTCTGGAATAATACATTTTGATTGTGTAGTTAACAGACAACACCAACAAAAAGGAAATTCATAGTTGCCTGTCTTTCCCTTGGTGTTCCAGTTGTCTCTTAGTGCTACAACAAATTTGTGTCCAAGTGCAACACAGCATATGTGGCACAACAGAACCAATAAATGATTATGAGTGGGAATGGCCGCAAGCAAAGTGGTTCCAACAACACAATAATTGTTTTGTCTGCAATTTAGCTTGCTTTGTAATTACTAGCAAGAATGAAAGAGGAACCAGAGTCTTTTTGTCTTTTCTTTCTAGAGCACAGTTGTTAGACTGGTGTGTTATCGATTGACTGGAGTACAAAAATGTAAACTAGAAACTGAAACTCTGAGGTTCAAATGGTTTTACACGCCATGTAGAAGCTTCTAAACAAGACAAGCTGCTGGGGGGTTGTGGTGGTGCAGTGGTAAAATGCCCGTCCCATGTTCGCCATCACGGGTTCGAGTCCCGACCCATTGACCTGTACTGCATGTCTTTCCCCGCTCTGGAAAGAATGAGAAAAAAAGGCAACTAGAGCTGCAAAAATCAGTTAAGACAAACTACCATGCATTTGAAAAGGAATCAGTTTCAGTGGTTTTATCCTAATTTTTCTAATCAAAAAGTATATGTTTTTTGGCAAACTCTCTTGTTGCATTAAAAAAAAGGCTACAGTTTTTGAAGAGTTTTTTTTTTTTCTTTGAATCCTGAGGTAGGATTTCTCCATTGAAGTGACACAGAAGAGTGTGATAGCATTGCTAATCTTAGAAGGCTTTGTATGCACTTAGTAGACCCCAGTAAATCTAGTGATCATAGATCTTCAAATGAGACAGATGGAAAGAGCAGGCATGGAAATGGAGGCAGATGGAAGGACAGAGTCGGGTGGAAAGTTACAGAGTAGACAGATAAGTAATGGACTGACAGAAATGGAGATGGTGGAGATACGAAAGAGCAAGGGGCAAGTTCAAAGAAAAAGAACAAACCAAAAATTACAGAGATTGTAACAAAATTTCTAATGCTTACTGTCAAATAATATAAGTCTAAAACATTTAAATGTTCAGAAACAAACAGCAAAGACAAAGATAATGGAATAACAAAACATGGATTTAAGCACTGTGGTTAGCAAATCTGGTTTGCATGAGCCAGTCTTACATGTTTTAGATTTCTTCCTTCTTAAACACACCTAATTTAAATAGCTATTTCATTATAAGGCTCTTGTAGAACCTTATGGCATTCTGAGGACATAAATTAGGTGTGCTGGAGAAAAGATACATCTTAAAACATTAACATTTCACACTGCCAACCTCTAGTCTTTTTTAACAAGCAAAAAATTGCATGTGATTATATTTACATATACAGAAACATCTTCCTTCAGTTGTGGAAAAAAATCACATTTTATTACATTCACAATTCTAGACTTAATTGCAAGTGATTTATTACTGCCATTAATAAAATCAGTTTAATAAGTTGTCAGTGATTTATTTTACAGAGCCATTCACGAATTGATCATGAAGGACTTGATGATTCAAAAGATTGACTGAATAATGGCACACGTTTCATAAATATAAACCAAAAACTGAAAGTTGGATATATGTTTTTTTTTTCTGATAGTATAAATGACATAGTCCCTGTATGAAGCTTTTACTGGTAACTGGGTAGCAGTTGATATTTTCATTTTATTGTTTCATGTTCAAAATTCACATTTTAATGTATTTACTGGAAAACCCTGGTGTGTTGTTAAAGTCTTCCAAACAGTAACTCAAAATAAATTAAATGTTTTACATATGAATTTAGAAATTATCTGAAATTATAATGTACAAAGATGTTAGGAGAGATAGCTATTGTGTTAAAATTGTATTTTGTTGAGGGGTTAAATTACTATATACTTATAGTCTGGTTCTACATGTAGACAGAAAATAAGTGTTGCTCAATAAACCTGGAAAATATATCTTGGTTCCAGTAAGACAAAGTAGAAAGAGCAAAAGTAAGCCTCCCTCTTCTCTTTCATATCTTCTGTGCTGATTCTAAACATACAGCTCTGGCTTTAAAGATGCAGCATAATTAAGAAATAAATCATAGCAATTAATCACAGGTGGACCATTGATTAGTTAACTATTTTATTTTTCTGAATTACACATGAAATATTATATAAACTAAACTAATTAAACAAGGAAACAGTTTTACTGAAGGTGAGACATACATACCATATGTATACAGTTATTAATAACTGTAATATTAGTACAGCATGAGGCTCTATGCTATATTTTAAACACCCCAACTAAACACCCTTTCCTCTCAAAGTGTTTAATAGTAAGAACTGCACTAATGTCTCACATGCTCAGTGCAGAACAAAAGACTGTTTTAAAATGTTTCATTTATTATTTTTGGCAGGCCAAATTTCTTCAGAAGTGGGATGAAGGGCTGAAAAGATGGCGATAAAAGAGAACAGGTTCATAAAAGAAGGAACAATTTTAATGTTTCAAAAGCTCTTGGCATAATGAAATAAATGTGTTTTACGATTTTACCATTTGACTAAGATTTAGGAAAATCAACTTTATACCACTTTCCTTTTTTGAAATATAAGAATAAAGACATTGGAGCCTCAGGAGTGGAACACTTTCATGAGAGTGTAACATTTAAAAAGGTAATTTATGTAGATGACAAAAGAAGTACATTTATCTGGCCCAAAGTAAACATCTCTGAGTTTAAGAAAAACTTTTGTCAGCAAAAATTCAGATTAAGTTCTTTTCTAAATACCTCAAAATGTGTCATTATGTGCTTCAGCAAGATGGTTTTCTATCAGGCCTAAACTCTGTTTCTCCTTGTCCTTCATTCAGCTTCTAACAAAAATAAAAAGTAAAATTATTGCAAACCTTTTTTGTTTGATTCACAATAATTTACATTCAGTCTAAAACCAGCCGAGACAGAGAACTGGTACAATATGTCCTATATTATTTTTATTTTAAATTACCTATAAATTGTCTTATTGATATCTGAATATTTTGGATTTGGGCTAAAGCCCCTAATGTTTTGAGACCCTAAAAACGCCCCTGCATCGAACCTTGAGGCGGATGGGCAGCTGCAGCAAAAGACCACACCGGGTGCCACTCCTGTCAGCAAGAACAGGAAACTGAGGCTACAATTCGCACAGGCTCACCAAAATTGGACAATAGAAGATTGTAAAAACGTTGCCTAGTCTGATGAGTCTCGATTTCTGCTGCAATATTCGGATGGTAGGGTCAGAATTTGGCATCAACAACATGAAAGCATGGATCCATCCTGCCTTGTATCAACCGTTCAGGCTGGTGGTGGTGGTGTAATGGTGTGGGGGATATTTTCTTGGCACACTTTGGGCCCCTTAGTACCAATTGAGCATCGTGTCAACGCCACAGCCTACTTGAGTATTGTTGCTGACCATGTCCATCCCTTTATGACCACAGTGTACCCATCTTCTGATGGGTACTTCCAGCAGGATAACGCGCCATGTCATAAAGCACGAATCATCTCAGACTGGTTTCTTGAACATGACAATGAGTTCAATGTACTCAAATGGCCTCCACAGTCACCAGATCTCAATCCAATAGAGCACCTTTGGGATGTGGTAAAATGTGAGATTCGCATCATGGATGTGCAGCCGACAAATCTGCAGCATCTGCGTAATGCTATTATGTCAATATGGACCAAACTCTCTGAGGAATGTTTCCAGTACCTTGTTGAATCTATGCCACGAAGGATTAAGGCAGTTCTGAAGGCAAAAGGGGGTCCAACTGGTACTAGCAAGGTGTACCTAATAAAGTGGCCGGTAAGTGTATATATGTGTATATATATATATATATATATATATATATATATATATATATATATATAGGCCTGGGAACGCCTTGGGCTCCCCTCGGAGGAGCTGGAGGAGGTGTCTGGGGAGAGGGACGTCTGGGTGTCTCTGCTGAGTCTGCTTCCCCCGCGACCGGTCCCGGATAAAGCGGAAGACGACGAGTACGAGTACGAGGACAAGTATATATATATATATATATATATATATATATATATATATATATATATATAATATATATACATATATATATATATATATATATTATGTATATACAGTACAGACCAAAAGTTTGGACACACCTCATTCAAAGAGTTGTTCTTATTTCCATGACTATGAATATTGTAGCTTCACACTGAAGGCATCGAAACTATGAATTAACACGTGGAATTATATACTGAACAAAAAAGTGTGAAACAACTGAAAATATGTCTTATATTCTAGGTTCTTCAAAGTAGCCACCTTTTGCTTTGATTACTGCTACGCACACTCTTGGCTTTCTGTTGATGAGCTTCAAGAGGTAGTCACCTGAAATGGATTTCACTTCACAGGTGTGCCTTGTCAGGTTTAATAAGTGTTATGATTCTGGCACGTCTGCTCTAGCCTGTCTCTCTGGCTGGAATCAGCAGATGAGATGCACCTGGTGACTGCTGCAGTGCAGTGCAATCTGTGGCATTCCAAGCACCTGTGTCTTCCCTGATATATACTGACTCTGACAAGCAGATGGTGCCAGATTTTTGAAAGCCATCGTGTGAGTAGATTCCTTCCTGACTGATCGTTGTTTTGACCTTGCCTTGCCTCTTGGATTTTTGCCTCTGCCTGCCCCTTGTCGGACTGTTTGGATTTTGGTTTTGACCTTGTTTCCTGCATCTGATTTATGCATCTGCCTGCCCCTTGCCTGACGTCTCTTGTTCCGATCATTGACCCTGTCTCTGTCCCTGGATTATTGAATCAGCCTAGCCCTTGGATTATTCAGCCGAAAGTCACCTGTCTCTCTTACCTGCGCTGTGGAGATCCCTGCCTGCTACCCACTGAGGTTTCCCCTCTGGATTTCAAGTTTAACCCAAGACAAGAACAGGTTAGTGACTTTTCTGATCCTTGCAAGATTTGGAGAAACTACAAGTCACTAATCCTTCTTTTTGCTTCAGTGATTCCTGGAAGCTGTGTGGAGTTTAACCTGAGTGACGTTTTCCTGTGGCTGAATAAACTTTTTAATCTTTCAGTTCTGTTTCTGGCTGAATCTTGTGTCCCCTTTTTCTAATTCGTAATAGAAAAATCTGGCCAAAAATGGACTCATCGCCAGCACAGCAGTGGCGCATCCACGTTGATGAGACCCTTTCCTGGCTGGGTTCCAGCATGGAGGAAATAATTTCCACATTACGTTCTGGCAATCCTGTCTCCAAGCCGCCACCGTCACAAATTAACCACGCCCAAGTGACACAGACAACAGCAGAGGTAAAGGAGCCACGCCTATCTCCGCCTGAGATGTTCAGGGGAGACCCAGACCAGTGTCGAGCTTTCCTAACTCAGTGTGAGATTCATTTGAGCTTCAGCCGTCATCCTTTCCCACTGAGCGCTCCAAGGTGGCTTTTGTTATATCTCTGCTGGCAGGAAGGGCGAAGCAGTGGGGTACTGCTGAATGGCAGAACAGGTCTGCATCTTGTAACTTCTATGAAACTTTTTCCAAGGAACTCATTCGAGTTTTTAACCCTGTTCTTCCAAGTCGTGAAGCCGCTAGAGGCTTACTGTCCCTCAAACAGGGTAATCAGCCTGTCTCGTCCTATATAATTGACTTTCATTTGTTGGCCGCAGATAGCCGTTGGAATGAGGCAGCACAGATGGATGCATTTATGCAAGGACTTAACGCAGACATCAAGGATGAGTTAGCGACCCGTGACTACCCCTCTTCCCTGAAACAACTCGAGGACCTGGCCGCCCGCATTGATATTCGGCTGGCAGAGAGAAGGAGGGAGAAGCGACATGAGGAGGGTCGCTCCTCATTAACTCAGGGTCCTGCACACCGGCATGAAAGAAGGAGCCGGTCACCTCTCACTGAGGAAAATGAGGATTGTGAGTCCATGCAGTTGGGCAGAACCAAGATTACTCCTGAGGAGAAGGATCGTCGGAGAAGATTCAAGCTCTGTTTTTATTGTGGAGAGAAGGGTCATTTAGCACTCAGGTGTCCATTAAAAGGACAGGCTCAGCAGAGGAAGGGAGGTCTCTACTGAGCCGAAGCCAGCTAACTGCCTCCTCCTTCTTGTTTCCTGCTTGTTTTCAAACCTCTTCCATGTCTCTCCAGGGGGCCGTGTTTATTGATTTAGGAGCAGACACTGAATTCATGGACGAAACATTCGCAAATAAGAACGGCATAAAACTCATTCCGTCAGCTGACACACGAAACGTGCTTTGGAGCATTGGATGGTCACAGCATGAACAATTCACACCTCAGGACGGAGGAGATTACCTTAACAGTTGGAGGTAATCATCAAGAAAAAGTAACTTTCATGATCATTAATTCACCTGAACTTCCTGTAGTCTTAGGGGCCTCCTGGTTGCAGAAACACAACCCTCACACTGACTGGAAGAAGAAAGAAATTCTGGGTTGGTCTGAGTCATGTTCCGCTGCCTGCCTTTTGTCTGCTGTTATCGAGGTCAGCGTGGAGAATGAGGTCAAGGAAACATACCCGGATTTATCCAAGGTACCGCAAGAATACCATGACTTAAAGGAAGTGTTTAATAAGATTAAGGCCACAGCTCTGCCACCCCACAGACCATATGATTGTGCTATTGATTTTCTTCCTGGCACCTCACCCCCCAAAGGCAGGCTTTACTCGTTGTCTGGTCCAGAGTACAGGGCCATGAAGAAATATGTTGATGATGCATTAAAGGCAGGGCAAATTCAACCTTCTTACTCTCCTGCAGGTGCTGGTTTCTTTTTTGTTGGGAAGAAGGATGGTTCAGTGAGACCATGCATTGATTATAGAGGCCTTAATGAGATAACAGTTAAAAATAGATACCTCTTACCACTCATGAACACAGCTTTTGATCAGATCCAGGGAGCCAAGATATTTTCTAAGCTGGATCTAAGGAATGCTTATCATCTGGTCCGAATCAGAGAAGGGGATGAGTGGAAGACGGCTTTTAACACGCCTACGGGCCATTATGAATACAAGGTCATGCCATTTGGACTTACTAACGCTCCTGCAGTTTTTCAGTCATTGGTCAATGACGTTCTAAGAGACATGGTGGGTCAATTCGTGTTTGTTTACCTTGATGATATATTAATCTATTCTCAAGATCTGGATACCCACAGGAAACATGTCAGAGCTGTTCTCCTGCGTCTTCTGCAAAACCAGTTGTTCGTCAAGGCAGAGAAATGTGAGTTTCACACCACTACTACATCCTTTTTGGGCTTCATCATTTCCCCAGGTCAAGTGATTGTCGACCCCTCTAAAGTAAAGGCCGTCTTGGAATGGCCTGTCCCCACTGATCGTAAGCAGCTTCAGAGATTTCTGGGATTCGCAAACTTTTATAGGAGGTTTATTAGAAATTACAGCCTGGTTGCTACTCCCCTGAACGCTCTTACCTCTTCCAAGACAAGATTTGTATGGAATAAGGATGCAGAGAAGGCCTTCAACAGGTTAAAGGAACTCTTCACGTCAGCCCCAGTGCTACGGTCTCCTGACCCAGAGAGACAGTTTATCGTGGAGGTAGAAGCCTCAAGCACTGAGGTTGGAGCCGTGTTAAGCCAGAGAGGTGAGGATGATCGTGTTCACCCATGTGCCTTCTTCTCAAGGACTCTGTCACAGGCTGAGCGGAATTACGACGTGGGAGACAGAGAGTTGCTGGCCGTCAAGTTGGCATTGACGGAGTGGAGACATTGGCTGGAGGGGACTAAGGAGCCGTTTATGATGTGGACTGACCATAAGAATTTGGAGTACCTGAAATCAGCAAAACGGCTGAACCCCAGGCAGGCAAGGTGGGCTCTGTTTTTTGGTAGTTTTAATTTCTCCCTGTCTTACAGGCCAGGGAGTAAAAATGGCAAACCTGACGCCCTATCCCGGATTCAAGAGCCCGCAGAATCTCAGTCTGCAGGTGAAGAGGAGTTTTTCCTTCCTGAGGCCGTCAGGTTGTCTGTGTCCCGAGTTGAGGTGGAAAGGGAGGTCCAGGAGGCCATTAGGGATCTGCCTATCCCTCCATCATGCCCACCGGACCGCTGTTTTGTTCCTGAGCGCCTTGTGCCTAAGGTACTGGAGTCTTGTCATTGCTCTCGTCTCGTTTGTCATCCTGGAATCAGCAGAACGATTCAGACCGTACAAGCTCAGTTTTGGTGGCCATCGCTTGTGAAGGATGTCAAAGACTACGTTTCTGCATGCACTCAATGTTGTCAAGCCAAGTCTTCTCGTCGCCCCCGTGCGGGGTTGTTGCACCCATTGCCCATTCCCCCTCGCCCATGGTAACACATTGCTATGGACTTTGTAACAGGTTTACCGGTGTCAAATGGTCACTCTGTTCTACTAACCATAATTGACAGATTTTCAAAGATGGTTCATCTGGTGCCCCTGGAGAAGCTTCCATCTGCAAAGGAGATGGGTGAGATATTGACCAGAGAAGTTTTCAGGCTCCATGGGATACCTATTGACATTGTTTCCGATAGAGGACCCCAGTTTGTGTCACGTTTTTGGAAGGAGTTCTGTTCTTTGTTGGGAATTTCTGTTAGTCTCTCTTCCGGTTTTCATCCTCAATCTGATGGCCAAACTGAGAGAGCCAACCAAGAAGTGGAAACCAAACTTCGCATTTTATGTGAGTCAGACCCGACCATGTGGTCACAAAATTTACCCTGGGTTGAATACGCCATGAACTCGTTGCAGTCAAGTGCCACTGGTTTGTCCCCTTTCCATGTTGTGTTTGGTTTCCAGCCACCCATGTTTTCGGTTCAGGAGAGAGAGGCAAATGTCCCGTCCGCCCAAGCAGCTGCCCTAAGGTGCCACAGAATATGGAGAAAGGCCAGGAGGTCAATGATCAGAATGTCACTGGTTCAGTCGAGAACGGCCAACCGGAGGCGGATCCCTGCCCCTAAGTACCAGGTGGGGCAGAAAGTTTGGCTCTCCGCCAAAGACCTGCCGTTACGGATAGAGTGCCGGAAGTTGGCACCCAGATTTGTTGGACCTTTCCCTATCTCCAAGATCATCAACCCTGTCTCTGTACGGCTGAGATTGCCCAATTCCATGAGGATTCACCCCACATTCCATGTTTCTCAGGTCAAGCCCTTCATGGAGCCCCGACTCGGGGCTCCTTCATGGAGCCCCAAGTCAGGTTAGTGACTTTTCTGATCCTTGCAAGATTTGGAGAAACTACAAGTCACTAATCCTTCTTTCTGCTTCAGTGATTCCTGGAAGCTGTGTGGAGTTTAACCTGAGTGACGTTTTCCTGTGGCTGAATAAACTTTTTAATCTTTCAGTTCTGTTTCTGGCTGAATCTTGTGTCCCCTTTTTCTAATTCGTAATAGAAAAATCTGGCCAAAAATGGACTCATCGCCAGCACAGCAGTGGCGCATCCACGTTGATGAGACCCTTTCCTGGCTGGGTTCCAGCATGGAGGAAATAATTTCCACATTACGTTCTGGCAATCCTGTCTCCAAGCCGCCACCGTCACAAATTAACCACGCCCAAGTGACACAGACAACAGCAGAGGTAAAGGAGCCACGCCTATCTCCGCCTGAGATGTTCAGGGGAGACCCAGACCAGTGTCGAGCTTTCCTAACTCAGTGTGAGATTCATTTTGAGCTTCAGCCGTCATCCTTTCCCACTGAGCGCTCCAAGGTGGCTTTTGTTATATCTCTGCTGGCAGGAAGGGTGAAGCAGTGGGGTACTGCTGAATGGCAGAACAGGTCTGCATCTTGTAACTTCTATGAAACTTTTTCCAAGGAACTCATTCGAGTTTTTAACCCTGTTCTTCCAAGTCGTGAAGCCGCTAGAGGCTTACTGTCCCTCAAACAGGGTAATCAGCCTGTCTCGTCCTATATAATTGACTTTCATTTGTTGGCCGCAGATAGCCGTTGGAATGAGGCAGCACAGATGGATGCATTTATGCAAGGACTTAACGCAGACATCAAGGATGAGTTAGCGACCCGTGACTACCCCTCTTCCCTGAAACAACTCGAGGACCTGGCCGCCCGCATTGATATTCGGCTGGCAGAGAGAAGGAGGGAGAAGCGACATGAGGAGGGTCGCTCCTCATTAACTCAGGGTCCTGCACACCGGCATGAAAGAAGGAGCCGGTCACCTCTCACTGAGGAAAATGAGGATTGTGAGTCCATGCAGTTGGGCAGAACCAAGATTACTCCTGAGGAGAAGGATCGTCGGAGAAGATTCAAGCTCTGTTTTTATTGTGGAGAGAAGGGTCATTTAGCACTCAGGTGTCCATTAAAAGGACAGGCTCAGCAGAGGAAGGGAGGTCTCTACTGAGCCGAAGCCAGCTAACTGCCTCCTCCTTCTTGTTTCCTGCTTGTTTTCAAACCTCTTCCATGTCTCTCCAGGGGGCCGTGTTTATTGATTTAGGAGCAGACACTGAATTCATGGACGAAACATTCGCAAATAAGAACGGCATAAAACTCATTCCGTCAGCTGACACACGAAACGTGCTTTGGAGCATTGGATGGTCACAGCATGAACAATTCACACCTCAGGACGGAGGAGATTACCTTAACAGTTGGAGGTAATCATCAAGAAAAAGTAACTTTCATGATCATTAATTCACCTGAACTTCCTGTAGTCTTAGGGGCCTCCTGGTTGCAGAAACACAACCCTCACACTGACTGGAAGAAGAAAGAAATTCTGGGTTGGTCTGAGTCATGTTCCGCTGCCTGCCTTTTGTCTGCTGTTATCGAGGTCAGCGTGGAGAATGAGGTCAAGGAAACATACCCGGATTTATCCAAGGTACCGCAAGAATACCATGACTTAAAGGAAGTGTTTAATAAGATTAAGGCCACAGCTCTGCCACCCCACAGACCATATGATTGTGCTATTGATTTTCTTCCTGGCACCTCACCCCCCAAAGGCAGGCTTTACTCGTTGTCTGGTCCAGAGTACAGGGCCATGAAGAAATATGTTGATGATGCATTAAAGGCAGGGCAAATTCAACCTTCTTACTCTCCTGCAGGTGCTGGTTTCTTTTTTGTTGGGAAGAAGGATGGTTCAGTGAGACCATGCATTGATTATAGAGGCCTTAATGAGATAACAGTTAAAAATAGATACCTCTTACCACTCATGAACACAGCTTTTGATCAGATCCAGGGAGCCAAGATATTTTCTAAGCTGGATCTAAGGAATGCTTATCATCTGGTCCGAATCAGAGAAGGGGATGAGTGGAAGACGGCTTTTAACACGCCTACGGGCCATTATGAATACAAGGTCATGCCATTTGGACTTACTAACGCTCCTGCAGTTTTTCAGTCATTGGTCAATGACGTTCTAAGAGACATGGTGGGTCAATTCGTGTTTGTTTACCTTGATGATATATTAATCTATTCTCAAGATCTGGATACCCACAGGAAACATGTCAGAGCTGTTCTCCTGCGTCTTCTGCAAAACCAGTTGTTCGTCAAGGCAGAGAAATGTGAGTTTCACACCACTACTACATCCTTTTTGGGCTTCATCATTTCCCCAGGTCAAGTGATTGTCGACCCCTCTAAAGTAAAGGCCGTCTTGGAATGGCCTGTCCCCACTGATCGTAAGCAGCTTCAGAGATTTCTGGGATTCGCAAACTTTTATAGGAGGTTTATTAGAAATTACAGCCTGGTTGCTACTCCCCTGAACGCTCTTACCTCTTCCAAGACAAGATTTGTATGGAATAAGGATGCAGAGAAGGCCTTCAACAGGTTAAAGGAACTCTTCACGTCAGCCCCAGTGCTACGGTCTCCTGACCCAGAGAGACAGTTTATCGTGGAGGTAGAAGCCTCAAGCACTGAGGTTGGAGCCGTGTTAAGCCAGAGAGGTGAGGATGATCGTGTTCACCCATGTGCCTTCTTCTCAAGGACTCTGTCACAGGCTGAGCGGAATTACGACGTGGGAGACAGAGAGTTGCTGGCCGTCAAGTTGGCATTGACGGAGTGGAGACATTGGCTGGAGGGGACTAAGGAGCCGTTTATGATGTGGACTGACCATAAGAATTTGGAGTACCTGAAATCAGCAAAACGGCTGAACCCCAGGCAGGCAAGGTGGGCTCTGTTTTTTGGTCGTTTTAATTTCTCCCTGTCTTACAGGCCAGGGAGTAAAAATGGCAAACCTGACGCCCTATCCCAGATTCAAGAGCCCGGAGAATCTCAGTCTGCAGGTGAAGAGGAGTTTATCCTTCCTGAGGCCGTCAGGTTGTCTGTGTCCCGAGCTGAGATGGAAAGGGAGGTCCAGGAGGCCATTAGGGATCTGCCTATCCCTCCATCATGCCCACCGGACCGCTGTTTTGTTCCTGAGCGCCTTGTGCCTAAGGTACTGGAGTCTTGTCATTGCTCTCGTCTCGTTTGTCATCCTGGAATCAGCAGAACGATTCAGACCGTACAAGCTCAGTTTTGGTGGCCATCGCTTGTGAAGGATGTCAAAGACTACGTTTCTGCATGCACTCAATGTTGTCAAGCCAAGTCTTCTCGTCGCCCCCCTGCGGGGTTGTTGCACCCATTGCCCATTCCCCCTCGCCCATGGTCACACATTGCTATGGACTTTGTAACAGGTTTACCGGTGTCAAATGGTCACTCTGTTCTACTAACCATAATTGACAGATTTTCGAAGATGGTTCATCTGGTGCCCCTGGAGAAGCTTCCATCTGCAAAGGAGATGGGTGAGATATTGACCAGAGAAGTTTTCAGGCTCCATGGGATACCTATTGACATTGTTTCCGATAGAGGACCCCAGTTTGTGTCACGTTTTTGGAAGGAGTTCTGTTCTTTGTTGGGAATTTCTGTTAGTCTCTCTTCAGGTTTTCATCCTCAATCTGATGGCCAAACTGAGAGAGCCAACCAAGAAGTGGAAACCAAACTTCGCATTTTGTGTGAGTCAGACCCGACCAAGTGGTCACAAAATTTGCCCTGGGTTGAATACGCCATGAACTCGTTGCAGTCAAGTGCCACTGGTTTGTCCCCTTTCCATGTTGTGTTTGGTTTCCAGCCACCCATGTTTTCGGTTCAGGAGAGAGAGGCAAATGTCCCGTCCGCCCAAGCAGCTGCCCTAAGGTGCCAAAGAATATGGAGAAAGGCCAGGAGGTCAATGATCAGAATGTCACTGGTTCAGTCGAGAACGGCCAACCGGAGGCGGATCCCTGCCCCTAAGTACCAGGTGGGGCAGAAAGTTTGGCTCTCCGCCAAAGACCTGCCGTTGCGGATAGAGTGCCGGAAGTTGGCACCCAGATTTGTTGGACCTTTCCCTATCTCCAAGATCATCAACCCTGTCTCTGTACGGCTGAGATTGCCCAATTCCATGAGGATTCACCCCACATTCCATGTTTCTCAGGTCAAGCCCTTCATGGAGCCCCGACTCGGGGCTCCTTCATGGAGCCCCAAGTCAGGTTAGTGACTTTTCTGATCCTTGCAAGATTTGGAGAAACTACAAGTCACTAATCCTTCTTTCTGCTTCAGTGATTCCTGGAAGCTGTGTGGAGTTTAACCTGAGTGACGTTTTCCTGTGGCTGAATAAACTTTTTGATCTTTCAGTTCTGTGTCTGGCTGAATCTTGGGTCCGCCTTTTTCTAATTCGTAATAATAAGTGGGATTTCAAGCCTTATAAATGGGGTTGGGACCATCAGTTGTGTTGTGCAGGAGGTGGATACAGTACACAGCTGATAGTCCTACTGAATAGACTGTTAGAATTTGTATTATGGCAAGAAAAAAGCAGCTAAGTAAAGAAAAACGAGTGGCCATCAATACTTTAAGAAATGAAGGTCAGTCAGTCTGAACAAATGGGAAAACTTTGAAAGTGTCCCCAAGTGCAGTCGCAAAAACCATCAAACGCTACAAAGAAACTGGCTCACATGAGGACCGCCCCAGGAAAGGAAGACCAAGAGTCACCTCTGCTGTGGACGATAAGTTCATCCGAGTCACCAGCCTCAGAAATCGCAGGTTAACGGCAGCTCAGATTAGAGAACAGGTCAATGCCACACAGAGTTCTAGCAGCAAACACATCTCTAGAACAACTGTTAAGAGGAGACTGTGTGAATCAGGCCTTCATGGTAAAATAGCTGCTAGGAAACCACTGCTGAGGACAGCCAACAAGCAGAAGAGACTTGTTTGGGCTAAAGAACACAAGGAATGGACATTAGATCAGTGGCAATCTGTGCTTTGGTCTGATAAGTCCAAGTCCAAGACTTTTTTCCCCACGTTGATAGTGAAATCCTCCTTGTTGGGGATGAAAGAGCTGCGCTCTCATTTTTACTACTATGTGCATTTTGTTTGGACTTGCATATGCACCATCTAGACAACCCTAGCTCTATGAAACTCTTTTTACAGTTAATCTAACAGGTGCTTCTTTCATTGGGCCACAGTGAACTAAAACCAAGATTGCAAACACTGAAAACCCAGCTTGCCAAAAAAAGAACTGCCATTTCAAGTGTACTGGGCCAGTGTATTTTTAGGTGATGAATGCCAGCTCTAAATATATGGGATGGTTTCCAATTAGGCCTTACAGACTCGTACACTACTAATGCCTTAGGTACTGCCATTTCAAATTTTTGAGCTGTATTTATGTGGCACTTGATTCTTAGGTATGCCAGCATCTGAGTTACACATCTTGTTAAAACATAAATGCACACATAGACATTTCTGACTGCTGTTCAGCTGCTACCGGTACTTGTCACGACTCTCGAATAGTGTTTTGTTTATATTGACATGATGAATTGTCACCATCCCCAAGAGCGCTAAGTCAACTCAGAGTTCATGGACAGACTCAGAGATTTTAAAATACTTTCCACACAGGTGTGATGGTTAAAAAAATAAAAAAAGGGTGAGGTTTCAGGGGAGGACATGGAGCAAGACCAGCAGAAAAAAACAGGGAACACGCCAAGAAAAAAAAAACTATAAGAAAAATATTAAACAGTATCCTATGAATACCACAAAACCAAAATAAAAAACATAACAAATCATAAGGAACTATAGATCATGACAGCTGGCTGCTGAATTTGAAGTTATACTAAACACTAAAAGAGAAACAAGTGATTCAAAACATTTCTGAATGAAACTTTGCAGTTGCCTGAATCAGTTTTTTGTGTCATGTAGTAATCTAAACTAAATGCTTTCACACCAATGTGAAATCAAGGTGAAATCAAGAAAAAAGAACATGCAGTAAGACTTCACAAGATTTTCTATATAAAGAATTTTATCAATCAGAATGACAGAATTAAAGTTGTGCTGATAGTCTTTGCAGCTTGACAGAGAGATAAGATTTTGAGTTTAATGCAAAGCAGAAAAAAAGTTCCAATGCAGGTTTGATCATTGTCTCCATTTTTCAGGCCTCTTCTTCCATTTTATGGGTATTAGAAATTCTGAACTTCAATCGTTAGTTTATAGCAAATTTGTTTTATTGTTTTATTTTGCCATGTAACATCAGATTACAAATGTTTGCAGGACAGTGAATGATAGCCCAGTACAGATTTGATATGTTGCTTGGCTGTCTTGACACAAAACTTGACCAAAAATGCTAAAATCAGTAGATTATCTTTTTGAATCTTAACGGTTTAATGTGCTTTGTTTCATTTTATGTTTTTTTCCAAACCCTTTCTTCATTGCATAGCAGACTATCATCTTTTTCCCTCTTGGCGTTGGCTTTTAAACCAGTATATATGGTATAATTGCTACTACCCAATGACAGTAATTTGAGTTATGATGTTGATGCCAAGCTGAATCGTCATTTTCTTGCCAGGAGGAAACTCCTGGATCTGGCAATTTGAGTGAAATCCCATCTAGGTTGCATCTGCCCCGCTGTACTGTGCCAGGAAAATATCAAACTCTGTGTTCTTGTGGCCTCCGTACGCAGCTTTGTCAGAATTTAATTACAGCAGGTTTTGGTGGCATCATGGGAAAATGCCCTTGATGGTGTTTTGCTGTTGCCTGCAACACATGAGCACATTGCATCCCATTATGACTGCACTGAGATGTGTTTGAACTTGTTGCTTCTGTACCCTCCGGGCCATGGGGGGAGTGGAATGGCAAACTGTTGGATTATGTTGATATCTGAGTTGGATCATGAGAGACAAAGGAGAACGGACTTCACACGAATAAGCATGTTTGTTTCCAAGTCAGTGTTATTATTATTTCCGTTAAAAAGATTGTCTAAAGGAAACATGATATATATGACTGTTCCAGACAACAGCCCTGTTTGGATGTAACCTTCCTCTGAAAGTTAGCTCGGTGCTATTAAATCCAATTTAGGTAATTGCAAATATTGAATGTGACTAAAGTATGACGGAAGCTCACAGGGGGATATTTGTACATAATTTAGTCCTCAGCAGGAAATCAATTGAAATCAGTTTTAAAGAAACTAAGTCATACACATTTTAACAGCAGTGAAAAGCTATCAATCCATAGGAGTTACTGTGATTTATAAAAACTGCTCATAAATACTGAACAGTTCTTATTTGAATTGTAGCAGTTAGAAAACAGTACCTAGACTGATCAATAAAAACCTCATCATTCTTTATTTTCTTATTTAATTATTTCCTATCTATTTTTTTATTATTTTTGAAATTTGCTTTGAAATTAACTGCAATGCACTTCTTATATTTAGTTTAACTTGAAAAGAAAAATGCTACCAGTATAGTATAATCTATCTTTTCTCATAACCCTGTCCTGTCTGACCATTTTAATAACCTTTTGAGTTTCAGTTATTGATTATTTGATTTATTGATCCCCACCTGAAAGAAAATTTCACTATAGTAGATCATTATCAGACAATGTTGTAACAACCTTTAAAGATTCTGTTCCATTTTTAATTTCGCCTTTATCACAGAAAAACACAGATGATGGCAATAGTTTTGTTTCTTCCCCTTCACAAACTGATTCTCTTGTTCGTGATGTTACTTCCTCACTGCATGGTGCCTTAGACTATGTAGCCCCCCTAAGAAAAATAATATATATATTCAAAGGAGACTTGGCTCCCTGGTTTAATTCAGGGCTGCATACTTTAAAGCACAATGTCACAAAATTGAAGAGAAATTGGCGCTCTACACACGTAGTACTGCTACTTAATCTGGAAAAATAGTCTACTGTTGTATACAAAGACACTTCTCCAAGCTAGAACAGCTTATTTCTCATTATTAATAGTAGAGAATAAGAATAATCTTTTTTTTTTAGTACAGTTGCTAAACTTACACAGAGTCATAGCTCTGTTGAGCCATCCATTCTCCCACCTCTCAGCAGTAATGACTTTATGGGGTTCTTTTTAAATAAAATTGATTCTACTCGTACTCGTGCTTATCGTGTTCTGCTTCATGCGGGACCAGGTCGTGGGGATCAGCAGACTTAGTAGAGACACCCAGACTTCCCTCTCCCCAGACACCTTCTCCAGCTCCTCCGGGGGAGTCCAAGGCATTCCCAGGCCAGCCAAGAGACATAGTCCCTCCAGCATGTCATATGCCATCCTCTGGGGCTCCTCCTGGTGGTACGTGCCTGGAACACCTCCCAAGGGAGGCGTCCAGGAGGCATCCAGAATAGATGCCCGAGCCACCTCAACTAGCTCCTCTCGATGTGGAGGAGCAGCGGCTCTACTCCAAGCTCCTCACCCTATCTCTAAGGGAGTGCCCGGCCACCCTACGGAGGAAGCTCATTTCAGCTGCTTGTATCCGGGATCTCGTTCTTTCGGTCATAACCCAAAGTTCACGGCCATAGGTGAGGGTAGGAACGTAGACCAACCGGTAAATCGAAAGCTTCGCTTTTCGGCTCAGCTCTCTCTTCACCACAACGCACCGGCACAGCATCCCCATTACTGCAGTAGCTGCACCGATCCATTTGTCGATCTCCCACTCCATTCTCTCCTTACTCATGAAAAAGACCCCAAGATCCTTGAACTCTTCCACTTGAGACAGGAACTCCCGTTCAACCCGAAGAGGGCAAGCCACCCTTTTCCGGTCAAGAACCATGGCCATAGAGGAGCTGAACTTTATCCCAGCCACTTCACACTCAGCTGCAAACCACCTTAGTGTATGCTGTAGATCTTGGCTAGAGGGGGTATGCAGGACCAAGTCATCTGCAAAAAGAAGAGGCGAAATCCACAGGTCCCCAAACCAGACCCCCTCCGGCCCTTGGCTGCACCTGGAAATCCAGTGCATAAAAGTTATAAACAGGAACGTTGACAAAGGGCAGCCCTGCCGGAGTCCAACATGCACTGGGAACAGGTCTGACTTAGTGCTGGCAATGAGGACCAAACTCCTGCTCCACTTGTAGAGAGACCAGAAGGCCCTTAACAAAGGGCCCCCGACTCCATACTCCTGGAGCACCCCCCACAGGACACCACGAGGACACAGTCGAATGCCCTCTCCAGGTCCACAAAACACATGTGGCAAACTCCCATGAACCCTCGAGTACCCTGCAGAGGGTGTGGAGCTGGTCCAGTGTTCCATGGCTAGGATAAAAACCACACTGCTCCTCCTGAAGCAGAGGTTCGACTATCGGCCGGACTCTCCTCTCTAATACCCTGGCATTGGCCTTACCAAGGAGGCTGAGGAGTGAGATCCCCCCCTATTTTTGGAACCACACGTCAACCATGATAGCGCCACAACATCCAGAGACTTGAAGTACTCAGGGCGAATCTCATCCATCCCCGAAGCACTGCCACCATGGAGCTTTTTAACCACCTCGGTGACTTCAGCTTGGGTGATGAAAGAGTCCAACCACAAGTCCCCAGCCTCCATTTCCACCAGGGAATACGTGACGGCAGGACTGAGGAGATCCTTGTAGTACTCCTTCCACCGGTCGACAATGTCCCCAGTCGAGGTCAGCAGCTCCCCACCCCCACTGTAAACAGTGCTGGTAAAGCACTGCTTCCCCCTCCTGAGGCGCCAGACGGTCTGCCAGAATTGCTTCGAGGCCAACCGGTAGTCCTTCTCCATGGCCTCACCGAACTCTTCCTAGGCCCGTGTTTTTGCCTCTGTCACAGCCCAGGCCGCGGCACGCTTGGCCTCACGGTACCCGTCAGCCACATCATGATTACCACAAGCCAACCACAACCGATAGGATTCCTTCTTCAGCTTTACAGCATCCCTTACTGCCGATGTCCACCACCGGGTTCGGGGATTGCCGCCGAGACAGGCACAGCAGACCTTACAGCCACAGCTACAGGCAGCAGCATCGCCAATAGACGTGGAGAACACAGTCTATTCAAACTCTATGTCTCCAACCTCCGCCGGAATCTGGTCACAGCTCTCCCGGAGGTGGGGGTTGAATGCATACTTTGCTTGATCAAGATGATTTGCTAAATTACAGACCTATATCAAATCTTCTGTTTTTATCTAAAATTCTTGAGGAAAGATTTGCTAATCAAGTGTGTGAGTATTTACACAGTAATGATCTGTTTGAAGAGTTTCAGTCAGGTTTCAGGGCTCATCATAGCATTGAAACAGCCCTGGTGAAAGTCACTAATGATATTCTCATGGCCTCAGATAATGGACTTGTGTCTGTACTTGTTCTGTCAGATCTCAGTGCTACATTTGATATAGTTGATCAAACTACTCTCTTAGAAAAGCTGGAACATGCTGTAGAGATCAGGGGAACAGCACTAGGTTGGTTTCAATCTTATTTGTCTCACGGATTCCAGTTTGTTCATGTAAATGATAAATCATGTTCAAACTGCAGGTTTAATTGTGGAGTAGCACAGGGTTCAGTACTTGGGACAATTCTCTTTACTTTATATATGCTTCCAATAGGTAAAATTTTCAGACAGCATGGGATAAATTTTTGACCATTATGCTGATGACACTCAGCTTTATTTATCCATAAATCTGGATGAGCCCAACCAGTTAGATAGACTACAGGTATGTCTAGAAGACATAAAAACTTAACTTTAAACTTTAAACTTGTTTAACTTTAAAACGATTTTAAACCTGCTGCTGAATTTAGACAGTTAATGTGGAAGGCAATAAATTGACCTCCAGTATTAGAGTAAAACACCTTGGTGTTAGTTTTGAGCAGGGCATGTCATTTAAATATATTAAACAGGTTTCTAGGATTTCTTCCTTTCACCTCCAGAATATTGTCAAAATTAGACATATCCTGTCCAGGAGTAACACTGAAAAACTAGTCCATGCATTTGTTACTTCAAGGGTGGACTATTGTAATTCTTTACTATTAGGATGTCCATAAAACACAGTTAAAAGCCTTCGGCTGATCCAAAATGCTGCAGCAAGATGTCTGGTGAAAATTAAAAAGAGAGATCATATTTCCCCTATTTCCGCTTCTATTCATTGGCTCCCTGTTAATATAATTTAAAATGTTCCTTCTAACATATAAAGCTCTTAATGATCAAGCTCCATCATACATCAGAGATCTGATTGTTCCATATATTCCTAACAGAGCACTTTCTTCTCAGACTGCAGGTTTACTGGTGGTTCCTAGAGTCTCTAAAAGTAGAATGGGAGGCAGATCTTTTAGTTATCAGGCCCTTCTCCTGTGGAACCAGGTCCCGGTTTTGGTCCGTGAGGCGGACACCATGTCTACTTTTAAGGCTAGACTTAAAACTTTCCTTTTTGATAAAGCTTATGCAATCTGCTAGGTTTCCATAGATGGAAAAGCCTTTTAACCAATTTGAATAATGAACTGAGTCTGACTGCACTGTTTGATAGTTAGGATTAATTGGAATGTATGTACCTGACCTGAAAACTGTGTGATTCAACTGAATTGACTTTGTCAAGTGCCTTGAGACGACATGTGTTGTGAATTGGTGCTATATAAATAAAACCTATTTAAATTTAAATATAAAACATACCAGTACATCAGTTTTACAAATTACATTTAAAATCCAAAGAGATCTATGCGACGTGTAAACAGATAGTTTGTTACTTCAAACTCAGGCTGAAAACTGAGTTTTCTAATCAAGAGTTACTGTGATCTTAGTTTGCATTAACATGTCCTAATATAACAGTGCCACGCAAAAATAATACAGAGAATGGTGTCATTGGACTTGCTTTATAACCTAAAACAGTGGTTCTCAACCCCAGTCCTCAGGGTGCACTGTCATTCATGTTTTAGATGTATATTGCTGCTCCAGCACACCAATTGTAATTCAGATAATTGCAGTGGGTCCTGGGGACCAGGGTTAAGAACCACTGGTCTAGAACCTTATGTAAAAAAGCTTGAAAGAAATGTATAAATGAGTGCTGTAATCCTGGGATATTTGAACAAAGCATGTCAATAAGAAATCGAAAACCTTCTCAAATTGAGAGAATAGGATAAAACATTTCAGCTACTGTTTTAAAACAGCAAATCCAGCTGTATTGAATGTCTCAAATGCAACAGAACTTGTCTTGGGATAGGCACCTTCAAAGCCTGCACTTTAAACTTACAAGAAGGTCAGAAATAAGGTGTAGGTTGCAGTGTAAAAATGGATTTCTACAGATCTCCAGCAGAAATCTGCCATCTGGTTGAGCGTAACAGGGCTGATGGTTAGGGTAGGGACACTCTGCTTAGGACAACCAATAAAGCAGAAAACAATAACACTGATGATAGCTGTTTATATCACTATTGAGTAGACTGGTACATTTAGTGTAACCTAGGCAGAGTACAAATATCTAAACCCTTCTACAACTCTGTAACAACTTCATCAGTTTAAATTAATCGTTAAGAGCACACATTATGTGAAAATGCACCTTCTATTCGTAGCATTACATTAGCTTGCATAACTGATGTCCAACATCTACTATATCGTAGTTTGTGCAGTCTTTGGAACCTTCATATCACAGTTATTATGTGATGTCATTTAAAAGTGATGTCTTGGATGAAAGATTCATTGCATAATTCTGTCATTTTTTTCATATCTACTGAGACATTCTTCTCACTTAATGATCTCTTTATTATCGCTAAGCAAAACCAAACATTACTATTAGCTGATAGTCATGTCTGTATGTTGCTCCAGGCCATCCAGGAAAAATACCAGTTTTCAATATATGCAAGTTACAACTTATCCCATTTTATGTATTGTATTTACATTCCCTGATATTCTTTTTTTATATATTGTGAATGAACTTTATATTTTTCACTCTGTCTCGTAACAATCCCATTAGGAAGTTATTATCAACACAATATTTATACCACTGGCCAGATTCTTTTACTGTTTTGTTATGCTTCTTATACATAGTTAATGAATCAAAATTTCCTGCAGGAGATAAGAAGTCTGATAGCAATCAGATGAGCAGATAAACTATAGTTTACATCCACATTTATGCACCTAGCACTGTATGTTTCTCGGCGCAGAGGGAAGGGAGGTTTGAGGACAGTAAGAAGGACTGACAGTACCAGCAGAATAGCCTGCAGCACTCCATATGAAATGGCCCGTCTGGCAAGTGTGCGCAGGAGAAGCGGTTTGCACTATCAGAGTCAGGGCAGCCCTCAGGAGACAAGTTGATATGTTGCATATAATCCAAATGACCTGGATTGTTCTATATGTACTCACCAATGGGGCCTCCACTTTTCACTGTTGGGCAACAGTTCTATATTTTCACATAGATAATGATGAGACACATTTAAAGTAAAGGGGTATCCCATTTTAGAACTTGTAAATAAAAATAAGAATTTGAGAATCAAGATGCAGGATTAGCATGCTAAATTAGGCACTTAAAAATTTGTGAAATTTTAAATCAAATGAAGCTCTGCAAATAATTTAAAACAAACATTTTGCAAAAGTATAAAAAGAAATGAAGAAAATCAGACAATGTGTATTCAGGGCATAAATAGCAGATTTTTGTTTTATTTTGAGAAATTATGCATTTCCATACATCACCTCTTTATGTCTAATTTGTCCAGAACATACAGGGGTTAGACAATGAAACTGAAACACCTGTCATTTTAGTGTGGGAGGTTTCATGGCTAAATTGGACCAGCCTGGTAGCCAGTCGTCATTGATTGCACATTCCACCAGTAAGAGCAGAGTGTGAAGGTTCAATTAGCAGGGTAAGAGCACAGTTTTGCTCAAAATATTGAAATGCGCACAACATTATGGGTGACATACCAGAGTTCAAAAGAGGACAAATTGTTGGTGCATGTCTTGCTGGCGCATCTGTGACCAAGACAGCAAGTCTTTGTGATGTATCAAGAGCCACGGTATCCAGGGTAATGTCAGTATACCACCAAGAAAGACAAACCACATCCAACAGGATTAACTGTGGACGCAAGAGGAAGCTGTCTGAAAGGGATGTTCGGGTGCTAACCCGGATTGTATCCAAGAAACATAAAACCACGGCTGCTCAAATCACGGCAGAATTAACTGTGCACCTCAACTCTCCTGTTCCCACCAGGACTGTCCGTCGGGAGCTCCACAGGGTCAATATACATGGCCGGGCTGCTATAGCCAAACCTTTGGTCACTCATGCCAATGCCAAACGTCGGTTTCAATGGTGCAAGGACCGCAAATATTGGGCTGTGGACAATGTGAAACATGTATTGTTCTCTGATGAGTCCATCTTTACTGTTTTCCCCACATCCAGGAGAGTTACGGTTTGGAGAAGTCCCAAAGAAGCGTACCACCCAGACTGTTGCATGTCCAGAGTGAAGCATGGGGGTGGATCAGTGATGGTTTGGGCTGCCATATCATGGCATTCCTTTGGCCCAATACTTGTGCTAGATGGGGCGCTCACTGCCAAGGACTACCGAACCATTCTTGAGGACCATGTGCATCCAGTGGTTCAAACATTGTATCCTGAAGGTGGTGCCGTGTATCAGGATGAACAATGCACCAATACACACAGCAAGACTGGTGAAGATTGGTTTGATGAACATGAAAGTGAAGTTGAACATCTCCCATGGCCTGCACAGTCACCAGATCTAAATATTATTGAGCCACTTTGGGGTGTTTTGGAGGAGCGAGTCAGGAAACGTTTTCCTCCACCAGTATCACGTAGTGACCTGGCCACTATCCTGCAAGAAAAATGGCTTAAAATCCCTCTGACCTCTGTGCAGGACTTGTATATGTCATTCCCAAGATGCACTGACGCTATACTGGCCGCAAAAGGAGGCCCTACACCATACTAATAAATTATTGTGGTCTAAAACCAGGTGTTTCAGTTTCATTGTCCAACCCCTGTATGTGTTTCATTCAGGTCAAGACATTGACTTGACAATTCCAAAATACTTACTTATTCTTTGTTTGATTGTAGAGTGACAGGTGCTGTCTTGCTGCATGTTGCATTTCCTATTTTGACATTCATTCAAAATCAAAGATGGATAAAAGAAATCTGCCCCAATTTTAGTTCATTGCACACTGAGAACAATATTTTTTTTTTGTTTTGTTTTTCTTTTCTTTTACTAAGATGGTCATGCATGTTTTATGTGCATTTTAAGCCGGCCAGTCATTTGTGCTTTCTGCTGTAGAACAACCTACACTTAAAAATATTGTTCAGTCTACATTTAGCCTAAAAAAACATGTTCAAAATCAAGCTTGATGTGCCTGACTTTCAGGACCCTAAAAACCTTTAAATCACATTAAGACATCAACAGAAGTCTTTATGTTAATGTCTTTTCACATTTACACAGTTTTAATAGAGTCCAATGTCTTCCTAAATCTCTCTTCATCAAAACTTTGGCTTAGGAGGATGATGCTATTCAGTAAAAAAAAAAGAATCATTGTGTACTTTTGTTATACTCCAACCTTAAATCTATGAAAAATTACATGTATAAACTGCAAGGGGTAACACTGCTCTTTGTGGACAGCTGAGGCTTTTACCTTGCAACCCTGTCATGCCGGTCTTTGCTGCAAAAGGTTCTAATGGTTGACTTATATTACCATTAACCAATGACACAGGCTTTAGTTGCTTTTAAGGTACTTCAGTTTGTTTTATGACCTTGCAGACTATTATGGATCTTTTTTGGATGTTTGTTGGGTGACAATTCAGAAGGATGGTAAAAAATGGTCCTGAATTACCTTGATTTCTGGTGGTGTCCAGACTCTACAGATAGGTTTTGTAACATCTGCAACTCTGTGAATGTTATATCTTTTCCATCATCATAACAAATCAACATTGTATGAGTCAAACATGTTATCAAAAAAGTTCATTAGGAAACAAAAACATTATTATTGTTTAAAATCAACTAATTAAAATTATTAAAAGTGATGTACTGTAAATGCAGTTTGTCTAATGTGCTGTAAAAAACTAACCTTCAAGATGCGGCTGTATCTGTTTTTTCTTGGATATTTTGTCTCAATCACAATTTCTCTATACACCCATAACATTCTGTTCCAACACTGGTTAAATCAGTTTAGAAAGACGCAATAATGTGTTCACAGTGCATCACCTAAAACAGCAAAGCTTTATGATTTGCTTTTACTGTAACAATCTCTTGACCCATAGAGCTACAGTCGTCTATAAACCTAGGTTTTGCAACTGCTGCTGAAGATGAGTGCTTTACTGAAGGCCTAGGCTAACATTAGTATATTCACTCTGTTTTGGTATGACTTGTTGCTCTGTGTACAGAGCAGGTCACATACAGACTCAAAGGAAACTACAGGGGTCAATACAATCTCACTTTCACTACCAACATTATTTTAAGAATGAAAAATGCTTAAGTTGTCTGGGAAAACACAGATACCTTTACTCAGCAGATGTATGTGCACTGACTAAAATGCAGTTTTAAAAGTGCACACTCATAGGCCAAGATTTAACAACATTAGACAAGCGAAATCTGGTCACTGGGAGTGCAGCCAACAAAATCCCTGACAGTAGACCAACGACAGGTAGCAGGAGTTGAGTTTTGTTTGGGACTCCAATACTGATCATAAAAAATGCATTGATCAGAACCTTATCAGATCAATACATCTCTTATATTAGTAATTATTTATTAATAATGTTAATATCAGTATATATGAGTAAATCTAGAAAATGTATTGATAAATACCTGACATCAAAGTAATTATTTAGTACCTTTAAATACCCTTCACCCAAAAAACTGTGAATTTTGAATTAGAAAAACACTTAAAATTTCAGAGAATCTGGGGAAAAAAAGGACATTTGGAGGTCAAGCTCAAACTGAGCCAGCGAACCACAAAAAGAAGCAGATTGGCTGAACCATATACTCCTGCATGTCAGAGAAGCAGTGGCATGTCGGCTCCTGCACAGGGACCTCTTATTACCTCATAGCAACACCTCCTCTAGAATTTCTCAGTAACAAGCAGGCACAGGCAGCCAGATCTACATTGCACCATTGTAATAAGAGAAGCTGGCACTGGGCCATGGGAAAAATAGCTCTGTAACACTTTATTGTGGCTGCACTCCTGCCAGCCTGCATGTGCAATACTGAATCATACCAACTCTCATAAAGGGCATGTTTGGTCTGATCTGCTGTGTAAGTAGGGATTTACCATACAGAGCAGTGTATGACTATGACCAGACTGACTTGTCAGATAGAATGAGAATTTAGATAGAATGGGATTGTTACGGGTAAATCCGGGGTTTGTTCCCTTTTTTTAAAAAAAAGCCGAGCTGTAACTTCAGACAGCGAGGGCTTTTAGAGCAGGAGTAGGCAGCATTGATTCTTGAGGGCCTGTGTGCTGTATGTTTTAGATGTTTCCCTGCTTGAACACACTTAAATCACCTGAAATGGTCATTAGTGGGCTCCTGCTGAATTGGTGTCAAGCTGATAAGATAAATCAGCTATTTCATTCAGGTCTTGGAGCAGGGACACAACTAAAGCATGCAGGGCATTGGCACACGAGGCCCAGAATTACCCACCATTGTTTTGGAGCCTTACACTCCTACTTACTTGTTTGTCAAATAATAATGTTTAAAATGTGGCTTTCTCCAAAATTTGATTTAAATTAAATCTGTTGAGAAGTGAAATGTCCCATTCAGACTGAATTATGAGTTTTGAATTGCTTTTGTTGTGTTAATGAAAATAGGTTTAATTTGAAGGTAGACTCCCACAGCTCTGATTCAAACAGTGTTCAGATATCCTATTAAAATCATGCTGGGTGCTGTCATACTGTTCCATTCTTTGTCATCTATGAAATAGCTTGAAGATTTATCTCCGGGCGATGTCATCACCAAGGTCCATCATCTCTCTGGTGCTCATGATGCTTTACATTATGCATTCTTCATATAAATGCTCAATTAAGCCAAAGCAGAATATGTGTAAATTTTTTCCTCATTTTGGTTTCTTTGCTGCGTTTCCCTGTGAGTGACTGATGTGGATCAAGTTCGAGAACCAAAGCTCGACAGTCAATGATAAGCTGTCATTCCGCCTGAGGCTGAGGTGATGCATCTGCAGGGAGCAGAACAAAACAACAGGGTTTTGTTTTATAAAGAACAGTACTTAGTTTTGTTTACTATCTGGAACTTTAGTATTATGATTAAAATCTAAATAGTTTTGTCATTTCTCAATGTAGTGCAGCCACAGTTCAAAGTTAGATCTCATACATTTTTAAAAATTTTTTTATTGCTGTCAGACAACTTGGCAAGAGATTAAGCAACCAGTCAACTGTTGTTAGATAATGCAGAAGGAATGAGTCATCTGTACGAGAAACTTCATGGTTTGTCTCCCAGAAGAAATGTATGAGAGGCCCCATGATACAAAACCTACAACTCCTCTTTGCCATCATGGCTCAGTATAGTTGCCTGTCACCTTTCAAAGGTTAAAAGCTGTTTGGATATGTATGGCATTCCACAGCTTGGGGTTACCTGTTAAACTTGGCTCCTCATGAGAACTATTTACCTTGCTGCAAGGTAACTCCACCCTCACCTAAAAAATGTACTCCAACAGCAGTACAGCATCTCATGTTGTGCAAAAAATGTATACTGAGACCTAACTTTAAAAAAGTCTTCTTTCAGGTATGATGTTGATTAACAAGTCAAGACAGATATTTTAGGTTTGGTGTAATCTCTGAACTTGTTCCGAATTTCTTGGAACCTGGTAGGGTTTCTTAGACTTTCATACCACTTCTTGGAACTTTAAATTTACCACAACTATGGAAAAGAATCCGGTGTTGCTCTTAACCTAAAAGGGAGGCATGGTGGGAAAGAAAAATGTTTACAAGGAAGGATTCCAAGTTTTACAGAATATTCAGGGAACAATAATTTCCTTGTTTGGAGCAAGTGTTGACGTAAGTCAGGATGTCCTAATTACAAACCTATAACTGGTTTCTTAAACATGTTAAACATTCTGAGGATCACTTCCTTGAGAAACGGCTTTGATTGTTTAACAGTCACATCTGAATCATGCTTTTAATTTTTTTGCAGATATTTTCTTGCAGATATCCCAGATTTTTTTATTTAGGAGCAGTTTGGAAGCCGAAGTGGATAGATGTTTACACTCAGCATAGATTGTGCTGCTGTTGTTATTTGACTAACAGCTTAAAGGTTATATTGAGTGTTAAGGAATTAGTTAAAAATCCAGGAAATAATTTTGTGATTGGGTTAATTGGTTTAGTATATAAAGACCAATAACTGTTTTTTCATCAATAATCACACAAAGATTAAAAAAAACACTCCTGTTAAGCTAAATGATTAAGTAGTCAATAATCTTACTGCCTACTGATGTTCGTGTAAAATTTCTCATTGCTTAACTTTTACACATTTAAAATTGTTCAGTCATCAGTTGCCAACAAATTACCACAATGATGCAATTTTATTAATTTCATAAGGTAATAAGGAAAACCCCACAGATGAAAAAATACATCAGTTACACTGAAAAAAAAACTGTTTTCATCTGTCGTGATGCACACGGTCAACAGAAAATCGCTCATTTTGTACATGTACACAAACCTTTCAGACTGTTTGTCAGTGTTAATCTCTAAAACATTTTTAAAGGATGCAAGGATCAGAAATAAATCTCTTACCTTGTTATGGTGAGAAGCACCACTAATTTTGATATTTCTCAGAGTATATGACCACTGGTAATGCTACGTCTAAATTGCAGGATAACCAGGTCTGAGTATGGACTGTTAAAGTCTAAAGCTTTCTCAAAAACACAGGACAGCAGTGATAATAAAACTTTTCATTCAGATTTTTTTTATTTATTATTAAGCAAAAGTTAACTAGGAAGCCAAGTTGTGAACTGGTGGTTTGTCACTACTTGGGAAGAGGCCTCTTTTGGTATGTGTGTGACACAAGGCCTGAGTCAAGTTGTTTTCGACATGGTTAAAAAAATGCTATTGTGTAAGTTGCAGGCACTTTTGCTTCAGGAAAGAAAGCCTATTTTTGACATCATGAACTACAACACATTTGTTTTTTCCTGCTGTCAATCAAGATTAGGATGACTGTAGATGATGTACAAAAGATGATCTTGTTACGAAGGAGGAGCTGTATGGGCAACTGCTGAAGCAGACAGTTGAATGAGCTGACAAAGTGAAGATGCATGGAATACAAAGTGAGACGGAGAGATGACATGCATGGAAACAACTACAGTGCTTTATCATTCTTGTTTGTCTATTTTATACTTGGAGACATTTTTCTACAGCAGCAGGCATGTGTCAAGGTTTGTGTAGCGGAGGACGAGCTCCTTCTCGAACCACTCAGAAACAGGCTCAGGCAGCGATTCGTCCTCCAACCCCTCGTCGTAGGGTTCAGGAACCAGGGCGAGGATCAGTCTCTCGCTGAACCCCTGGAAGGCCTTTAGACCAGGAGCAGAAGCTGAGACATCCGCGAGACCCTCAGTGGCGTGCGCAGGAGCTGAGGCGTCGCCGAGACCCTCAGTGGCGTGTGCAGGAGCTGAGGCATCGCTGAGACCCTCAGTGGCGTGCGTGATCCATCAAGACCTATCAATAACAATAATAATAATAATAATAGAAGAAGAAGAAGAAGAATCAGAAGAACCCAAAAAGACCCACAAATCATGACAGCATGCACTGTTGTTTCCATGGCTCCATTTGTCTGAATTCAGCTGGACATATTAGCAGAGCAGCAGCTGAAAACCTGGCAAAGTGATGGGTTTGCTACATATTACTATGTGTCCTCTATCTTAAACATGTACTTAAACTAAAACCTGAAGGAGTCATGGATGTGGTGAGTTCATTCATTAGCCATTCCCTCAGTTGGTTACCACGGTGCTGGTGGAGAGGCATTGATGGCAAGTCCTCCTGCTGCTGTAGTGCTGTATAATCTCCTACCTCTAAAGGAAGATGCTGCTTCATCACGGCTGTCTGGAGAAGACTGTTTTGTTTCACTATATATTTTTGTTATATATGACATAAACAAAAAAAAATTACAGACAGAATGTGGACTTACTACCATTACATGCTCAAAATATAGGTATGGTGCGAACATTTTCTGTGGTTCATGATTGAAAGACCAGTTTTAAATGAATTTATGGGAGGACAAGTACACATATTAAACCTAATAATTAGAACTTTTTACTGTCCACAGCAGTAAGGCTATTTTTTTCTCTCTTCTCTCCTATTCAACTCTCAACTGTTTTAGCATCATCACAAAACAATGATAGAGGAAAAATATTTTAGAATAAATGATAACATTGAATTCCAAAAGGCCATGTCTTTTTTATTGTTTAAGCAGTGTAAAAAATGTTCTCATTAAATGGAGGAAAATTTGTGCAATTCCAATATCACCCCCAAACTTTGTGCTAATGAAATGCATAAATATATTCTGATGATGTGGTTCATGTGAGGATTACTGCCTGGTGCATCTATGTCTGTGAAGATATTATAAAAATGCTCAATTTGATCTAAAATAGATGAGAAACTGGAATGGGTTCCGATTTTTTAACAAGAACAAGGTCAGAGAAATTGACCATTCAATAAAGAGAAAATTATAGCTCATTTACAATTTTAACCCTTATGAGCTGTGTGAAACACATTATGAGTTCCTTGCTGTGGGTGAATATCAGTTTTGTTTTTATGCATGCCTTAGTGCGATCAGAGCTGTGTTTTCTGTCCAATCTTCCATCTGATTCCTAATTGGTCCATTCTGGCAGGCGCACCTGTAAGAGATCCATCTCCTCCACAGGCGAAGGGGACAGGCACTGCAGCATCCCCCACACAGATGGACCTCACAGTGGGCGAGCAGCCATTTGAACCCCCTGGCCCCTCACCAGCGGAAGGTGTATCACAGTGGGAGCGTGGTCACACATCAATCCCAATGAAGGCCTGGCCTGGCATGTCTCAGTGATGACATTTAGATGCTGTTTATTGTAGGCTGTGAAAAGGAGGGAGTCATTTCTTGCCTGTTTATTTTGGCGTCGGAGGAACAAGACTCTTCTGCCAGTTATATTTATGTTTTTTTTTTTGTTTGTGGGAGGTGTGCGTGAGTTAAAATACAGCTAAATTCTTTGTGTGCTTTGTAAAAAACATCTAAAGTTATTTTTGATTGATTTGGCAATTTATGATAGCATAACATAACATTTCATTTAACAGTCCAATCAAAGTACAAATATAATGTTATTCAATTTATATTGCTTTCAAAGTTACATACCTGAACAAACAACAAATTCAGGTAGACAAGAGCAAAACATTTTTTTAAATAACAATTTGGCATTTTTTTGTTTTCAGAAACAAAAAAATATGATCATTTAATCAACTGTGAGTGGGCTGGTAAAGGAGAAGCACTGAAGAACAGTCTTTTGGATCAATGGGAGGATGTGGGAGGACTCCAAATTATTTCCTCTTCTGGTTCGGATGTAAACACACTGTAGGAATTTAGGTAAACCAGTTCTAAGGTCTGTTTGTTTGAAAATGCCAGCTGTAATAAAAATACCATCTGTCTGTTGTGTCTGGACTGCTGATGAGTTCACATAATTCCTGTCGCACATTTTTGTACATTTGCATTGGGATGGGCTGGAGACAGCAGCTAGACATTTCCTCTCCATTCGTGCAGAAGCAGGCTGCAACATGATAGTGCCCATTTTAGCTATATTCTAGTTCAAGGGATTTACAGTTGGAAGACAGGCAAAAAGATTTTAATTAATAATAAATGCATTATGGTAATATATACAGAGAAGTCATTTTAACATTTCATATTAGTGTAAAACAGTTTATATAAATTACCTGCTGTACTGACAAACTGTTAAATGATATGACAAAACATAAAAAAAGATTATAAACCGATGAAATATAAAAGGACAGTTTAACAAGAGAGCGAAAATATTCTCCCAGCAATTAGCTGCAGTAAGGAACACATGTCTTGCATATTCTAGCCGTTCAACATTTAGCTCAATATTTACACCATCCACTAAAAAAGGGGTTTGGTTAACCTATTCCTCTTACGTACTGTAGCCCTCATAAATCAAAATATGTGGAAAACGTAATTGATGTGGAAAGCATAATTGCAAGGGCAATTTTGTGTTGATGAATGATGGCTACAGATGAAAACAGTATACAATAAAGTTTACTTTTCATTGGTCTCTACTCAGGGTGGCATTCTTTTTTGCCAAAGCATCATTCAAGCTCATTTCTTCTTTCGTTTGTCATGGGTGGGCCTTTTGGAGATTAAATCATGGTTCTGACAATCTTACTGCCACTGGTTTTCCACAAAGGGAAAATTCAGCGTCTTTCCACCTAGTTTTTGTTAGAATGCAACATAATGGGCACATTTTGTTATCAGTATCCCACTCAGATAAATAATTCTCCAGTATACAATTGATAATCTAGACACCAAGGGCTAGATTTCCATTATTGCTTTTTACCTGCCTATCTTTGGTAGACATTCAGTTTTTTGGATACCAATCAGATCCCAATCTGGATATCTGCCAATACCAATATTTTCTTATACAAAACACTTTTAGCATTTTTGTGCTGTTTTTAGTCAAGGTTTTGTATAGGCTATAGATATATTAAGCATCAATACGATGCTTTCAGATCTAACTTTACATCCTTTTCATGTGTAGAGCTGATAAATCTTGTTTTCTTTTTCTGAAATGTAAAATTTTCTACCATGTGTAAGATTTTTCCAACAGCCTACCAACATTTCCAAATGTTGGAGATAAATTAAGCAAATTCCTGTTAGTTTTCTCTTCACTGACAAAGTACCTTGTTGCTCCATTGTAAAGGACTGCAGAGCTCAGACCTCAATTATTATTACTCTCTCAATCTGACATGAATTTCAGTACTCTAAATGTTTGCACAAACGATAGCAGATATCAACCTTGCTCTCTCAAAACAAAAATGCATTTATATAAAAGTTAATTACTTGTGGTTTTGTTGTTAAGCAACTTCAAAATTAAGTAGAAATTGTTCATTTCAATATAGGTTTTAGGTTTGCAAATGAACAGCATTCGAAAACAATTGGTATAACTCAGAACACTAAGCGGAGGCAAAGTGCTTCCAATTTGATCCCTTGTATGCAAGGATATGCATCAACAGGATCTGGGGGTACACATGTGCCACCTGTGTGGTTATTTGAGCAATATTTGTGAAAGTCGTCTACAAAGGTTTTTTGCCTACAAAGGGAATAAGACAATGACCCAAGTGGTGCAAGTGCTGGTAACCTTTAAGGATGTTGTTTGGTGATGAGCCCATAGCAAAATGTCTTAAGATGAAAATCACATTGTAATTTCCTCCCCTAAGTCATAGAGAAACTTTTCTAATTCCCCCACCTCTTATTTGTCTCACAGCACAAAGCTTTGTAATATTTGGTATCATGATTTCAGAAATAAATAGATAACAAAACCCAACTACCTAAACCTTTTGCACTCAGATATTCAGAATGTTCAAATGTGGAAATGATGTCCAAATTTAGGCCTGGTGGAGTATGACGTATTGAAATGGAAAATGTGAATGGACATTGCACAACTGCTCAAATTGGTGGGTGAACCACATAAATGGTTTTATTATCCTTGTTAATTGTTTTGGTAATATTTCCCCATATTTACACAGATTGATTGCTTTAAGCTGAATGTGACTGAAAGGGGTGTGGATTTTTTCGTTATCATTTTTATATTCTTCATTTTTAATGGTTTAAGATTTTTAAGACACTCTCATGGGGACTATACGATCGAGGCACGTGACGTCGCCCGGTATGACGGAGCCGGGGTCCCACCCTGGAGCCAGGCCTGGGGTCGGGACTCGCCGGAGAGCGCCTGGTGGCCGGGTTGCTCCTCGCGGGACCTGGCCGGGCCAAGCCCGAACGAGAGACGCGAGGCCATCCTCCAGTGGGCCCACCACCTGCAGGGGGAACCGTGAGGGACCGGTGCAAAGAGGATTGGGCGGCAGACGAAGGTGGAGACCTCGACGGCCGGTTCAACCTGATCCTTAGGCTGGCTCTAGCGACGTGGAATGTCACCTCACTGGGGGGGAAGGAGCCTGAACTTGTGTGGGAGGTCGAGAGATATCGACTAGAAATCGTCGGGCTCACCTCCACGCACAGCGTGGGCTCTGGAACCCATCTCCTCGAGAGGGGCTGGACTCTCTTCTACTCTGGAGTGGCCCACGGGGAGAGGCCCCCAGCTAAGCCGTCTCGTGTTGGGGTTTACCCCAGTGAATGAGAGGGTCGCATCCCTGCGCCTTCGGGTTGGGGACAGGGGTCTGCCTGTCGTTTCGGCCTATGGGCCGGGTGGTAGTGCGGAGTACCCGGCCTTCTTGGCATTCCTGTCGGGGGTGCTGGAAGGTGCCCCTCCAGAGAACTCCATTATTCTGCTGGGGGACTTCAACGCCCATGTGGGAAACAACAGTTACACCTGGAGAGGCGTGATCAGGAGGAATGGCCTCCCCGATCTGAATCCGAGTGGTGTTTCGTTATTGGACTTCTGTTCTAGTCACCATGTTCAAGCATAAGGATGTCCATCAGTGCACATGGCACCAGGACACCCTAGGCAGGAGGTCGATGATCGACTTGGTTGTTGTATCGTCAGACCTTCAGCCACAGGGTTTGGGCACTCAGGTGAAGAGAGGGGCTGAGCTGTCCACTCATCACCACCTGGTGGTGAGTTGGATCTGCTGGAAGAGTAGAAAGCCGGACAGACTTGGCAGGCCCAAGCGTATAGTGAGGGTCTGCTGGGAACATCTGACAGAGCCCTCGGCCAGGGATGTCATCAACTCCCACCTCCGGGAGAGCTTTGACCAGATTCTGGGGGATGTTGGAGACATAGAGTCCGAGTGGACCATGTTCTCTGCATCTATTGTTGATGCTGCTGCCTGTAGCTGCGGCCCTAAGGTCTGCGGTGCCTGTCGCGGCAGCAGAAGGAGTCCTATTGGCTGTGGTTGGCTTGTGGGACTCCTGAGGGACCTGACGGGTATCATGAGGCCAAGCGTGCCTGGGAGGAGTTCGGTGAGGCCATGGAGAAGGACTACCAGTTGGCCTCGAAGCGATTCTGGCAAACCGTCCGTCGCCTCAGGAGGGGGAAACAGTGCTTCCCCAACACTGTTTGCAGTGGGGGTAGGAGGCTGCTGACCTCGACTGGGGACATTATCGGGCGGTACTTCGAGGATCTCCTCAATCCTGCCATCACGCAGTCCCTGGTGGAAATAGAGGCTGGGGACTTGGAGATTAGACTCTTTCATCACCAAGGCTGAAGTCACCGAGGTGGTTAAAAAACTCCGCGGTGGCAGGGCTTCAGGGGTGGATGAGATCCGCCCTTAGTACCTCAAGTCTCTGGATGTTGTAGGGCTGTCATGATTGACACGCCTCTTCAACATTGCATGGCGGTCGGGGACAGTGCCTCTGGACTGGCAGACTGGGGGGGGTGGTGGTCCCCCTTCATAAGAAGGGTGACCGGAGGGTGTGTTCCAACTACAGGGGGATAAAACTCCTCAGCCTCCCTGGTAAGGCCCACGCCAGGGTATAGGAGAGGAGAGTCCGGCCGATAGTCAAACCTCGGCTTCAGGAAGAGCAGTGTGGTTTTCGTCCCAGCCGTGGAACACTGGACCAGCTCTATACCCTCTACAGGGTCCTCGAGGGTTCATGGGAGTTTGCCCAATCGATCCACATGTGTTTTGTGGACCTGGAGAAAGCATTCGACTGTGTCCATCATGGTGCCCTGTGGGGGGTGCTCCAGGAGTATGGAATCAGGGGCCCTTTATTTGGGGCCATCCGGTCATCCGGTCTCTGTACAAGCAAGCAGGAGTTTGGTCCACATTGCCAGCACTAAATTGGACCTGTTCCCGGTGCATGTTGGACTCCGGCAGGGCTGCCCTTTGTCACCAGTCCTGTTCACAACTTTTATGGACAGGATTTCTAGGCGCAGCCAAGGGCCAGAGGGGGTCTGGTTCGGGAACCAGTGGATTTCGTCTCTTCTTTTTGCAGATGACGTGGTCCTGCTGGCCCGCCTCTAGCCAAGACCTAAAGCATGCGCTGGGATGGTTCACAGCCGAGTTTGAAGCGGCTCGGATGAAGATCAGCTACTGGAGGGGAGTTCCTGCCTCAAGTGGAGGAGTTCAAGAATTTCGGGGTCTTGTTCACGAGTGAGGAAAGAATGGAACGGGAGATCGACAGACGAAAGGGTGCGGCTGCCGCAATAATGGGGGCACTGTGCTGGTCCGTTGTGGTGAAGAGAGAGCTGAGCATAAAAGCGAAGCTCTCGATTTACCGGTCGGTCTAGGTTCCTACCCTCACCTATGGCCAAGAACATTGGGTCATGACCGAAAGAATGGGATCCCGGATAGAAGTGGCTGAAAAACTTGGATGACTTTAAATTTTCTGCTTCTAAATTCAGACAAGACAGAAGTTGTCATCTTTGGACTGGAGTCTTTAAAAAAGAAACTGCTTAGTCAATCACTTAACCTGGATGGCATTAAATTGACCTCCGGTAATAAAGTAACAAACCTTGGTGTTATTTTTGACCAGGACATGTCATTTAAATCCCATATTAAACAGGTTTCCAGGATTTCCTTCTTTTATCTCCGGAACATTGCCAAAATTAGAAATATCCTGTCCAGGAGTGACGCTGAAAAACTAGTCCACGCATTTGTTACTTCAAGGCTGGACTATTTTAATTCTTTACTATCAGGATGTCCACAAAATGCAGTTAAAAGCCTTCAGCTGATTCAAAATGCTGCAGCAAGAGTTCTCATGAAAATTAAAAAGAGAGATCATATTTCCCCTACTTTAGCTTCCCTTCATTGGCTCCCTGTTAAATCCAGAATAGAATTTAAAATTCTCCTCCTCACATATAAAGCCCTTAATGGTCTAGCTCCATCATACATCAGAGATCTGATTGTTCCATATGTTCCTAACAGAGCACTTTGTTCTCAGACTGCAGGTTTACTGGTGGTTCCTAGAGTCTCTAGAAGTAGAATGGGAGGCAGATCCTTTAGTTATCAGGCTCCCCTCCTGTGGAACCAGCTCCCAGTTTTAGTCCGTGAGGCAGACACCCTGTCTACTTTTAATGCTAGGCTTAAAACTTTCCTTTTTGATAAAGTTTATAGTTAGAGTGGCTTAGGTTATCCTGAGCTATCTTCCTTATTTTACCTCCGTCTTCTTCTCCCCTTGTTGGATGGAGTAAGGGGGACTCAGGTTTAGCCTAAACCGGCTCAGTTATGGTTGAGGTGCAAACACACCCTCCATTTCTGCTACCTGTATGACCTCCTCTCTTTTCCAATGGTTATGGTCAATCTGACAGAGAGAGGTATCCCAATCGTTGTGGTTTTTAGTATGGACAAACTGTCTACTTCTAAGGCTAGGCTTAAAACTTTCCTTTTTGATAAAGCTTATAGTTAGAGTGGCTTAAGTTATCCTGAGCTATCTCTGTAGTTATGCTGCTATAGGCTTAGGCTGCTGGAGGACATAATGACCACTCTCACCCTCTTCGCTACATTCTCACACTACTCTACAATTTTGCATTATTTGCTGTTATTTCAGCTTTTAACTTTGTTCTCTCTCTTTTCTCTTCCTAGAAGCTACACCTGGCCTGACTCTGTGTCTACCTCTGACAACTTTCTGGAGAGGGGAATCCTCCAAGCTTCTGCTGGCAACAACTTAATGCTCACCCTCTACCGATGATCCACATTGCCCTGTCTTTCAGTGTTTAACCCTTTCTCTCTCCTAGACATAGCTACTGACTGAGCTTTTACTGTAACTAACTCTATGTACTCTCTTTCATACTCTAACATTGAAAACTGGCTCAGAGTTTATCTGTTCTTTCTTTCTAGGTGAAACGACTAAAGGAGCTACATCCATTAACATTTACCTTTTCCTTCCCATAGAAAGTACTCCTGGATCAGTGCTTCTTTGTTCTCTTTGTGCCTCTGCTCTGTTCTCTCTAACCCCCAGTCGGTCGTGGCAGATGGCCGCTCACACTGAGCCTGGTTCTGCTGGAGGTTTCTTCCTGTTAAAAGGGAGTTTTTCCTCTCCACTGTCGCTACATGCATGCTCAGTATGAGGGATTGCTGCAAAGTCAACGCCAGTGACTGTTCCACTGTCTCTACATGGTCATTCGGAGGAGTGAATGCTGCAAGTCACTGACTGGATGCAATCTGCTGGGTTTCCTTAGATAGACAAACTTTTTATCCAATTTTAATAAATAACAGAATCTGACAGCACTGTTTAATGATTCGGATTAATTGTAATGCATGTACCTGACTTTTGTGAAGTGCCTTGAGACGACATGTGTTGTGAATTAGCGCTATAAAAATAAACTGAATTGAATTGAATTTAATTGAAATAAGCTTCCTCCGTAGGGTTGCCGGGCACTCCCTTAGAGATAGGGTGAGGAGCTCGGCCATCCGGGATGGGCTCGAAGTAGAGCCGCTGCTCCTCCACATCGAGAGGAGCCAGTTGAGGTGGCTCTGACATATATATCTGATGCCTCCTGGACGCCTTCCTCGGGAGGTGTTCCAGGCACGTCCCACCGGGAGGAGGCCCAGGGGACGGCCCAGGACACACTGGAGGGACTTTGTCTCTCGGCTGGCCTAGGAACACCTTGGGATCCCCCCAGAGGAGCTGGAGGAGGTGTCTGGGGAGAGGGACGTCTGGACGTCTCTGCTGAGTCTGCTGCCCCTGCGACCCGGTCCTGGATAAAGCGGAAGATGACGAGTACGAGTACAAGATTTTTTTAAATGCAGAATTTTAAGATATAAGTTGCCTGTTTGAACAAAGTAGTTTTTTGTATTTAGAAGTTCCATTGTATGCATCGCTGCAAGCAGCACAGAGCCATGGGTTCTAGATTGGTAGCCTCAGTTTGATGTTCAGTCCAAGAATGACATCACAACGGGGTTTGACACAGATACTGGATCATAATGGTCCCATCTCTATTGTCAGTCAGTCATTTTCTATACCCGCTTCTTCCATAGTGGGTAGCTGGTGCCATCTCCAGCACTCTATGGGCGGGAGGCGGGGTTCACCCTGGACAGGTCGCCAGTCCATCGCAGGGCAACACACACACACTCATTTACACACCTAAGGGAAATTTAGAGAGACCACTTAACCTAACAGTCATGTTTTTGGACTGTGGGAGGATGCCAGAGTACCCAGGGAGAACCCACGCATGCACAGGGAGAACATGGAAACTCCATGCGTCTCTAATGTTTAGTTTTAAAAATTTAAACATATAATTCCCTGCAGCAACATGACAAGGTTACAACAAAGGTGAATATTGGATTCCAGCATTCAGAAAGCAATAGTTATAACCTGTATCCAAACTGTTGACTTGACAGGTGACTGTATTTGTGGTGTTAGCAATTTTAAAGCAATACAACAAACTTGACAAAACCCTTTTTAAGATAGACTCCAATTTTTCTGTCCTCTATCTGCCAGTTAAACGCCACCATGCAGTGGTTATTTATCAGCCCAGTTGGGGTTAGAGGGATATACCGAGATACATGACTATAAGAAGAAGCTTACGGTGCAAATTAAAAATACATGTGGTAGGACTGAAGGACTGAATGAATGACTCACCTCCTCTTATATAATGTGGTGTTGAGTCCAGCAAAACATACTGACTGCCTACTTGGCGTTGGACTACAGACTGTTTGCTGCAATAAGACTGTGGAGGAATGTCTGTAGCTGTGTGTTGCAACCTCTTGGTTATGTCTCGGGGTTCAGCAAAACTGCATAAGCAGACAAGTGAGTTGAGGACAAAAAAAGGAGGGGGTAAAGCACAGATTGTATGTGGTCTCATGAGAAAGTAAAATGCAGAAAAGCTGCCTAAACCATAAAGAGGAAACAGAATAAAAGTAACAGAGAAAAATGGGTCTGAGAGAGGGTAAAGAAATGGTGTTATGTAACTTTGTCCTCATAAACCTCTGCCAAAATCTGGCTTGGCTTGGCCTATCTCCCTGCTACGATGGCAAAGATTTTCTCATGGAAAAGATTTAACGCCACTTAAGCAGGACAGCAGCAGATGTATGATGGTACTCAGTGCTTCTGTCTCCCATAAACTGCAGTAAAACACCTCAGTTCACTCATACACTGCCTGAGGACAATGAAATGTGTTAGTACACCAAAGAAAGCAACAATACAGCCTTACATACAACTTATATGTTCAGATGGACTGTAGGATGGTTCTGCAAGGAAGTTTGGATCTAGCATAATCTAAGATGTCAATGTGTGTAGTATTTAGAGCATATCACTAAGCTTTTTCTTTTTTCCATGCATAAATAAAAACTTTGTTTTTAAGCAATTTTAAAGAAAAAAACAATCACGCCTCTTTTCGAAAAAAAAAACCTGCTTGCTGAACAGGACATTTGGAGAGCATCAAGCTGTTCAATTTAGGACACTTAAGTCGAATGTGGAACAAGAAATTAAAATTCCTTGCAGGCTTGTAAAAAAAAAACTCCCTACGTATACCACAGACTCACCAAAGTTTGCTACAGTCAAGTCACAGATTTCAAATTGTGGATCCTAGGAAGTCGGTTGTTTTCCATGCACATACCTACTGAAAACTCTGTAAGAAAGATAAACATACCGTATTTTAGCTATTAGGTATTTAGCTATTCTTCCGCTTTCTGCGGAATTTGACGAAGAGCCGTTAAGGTGATTTATTCCTTGAAGGGACAGTGCATTGAGAGTACCAGAATGTCAAAATCCTAACATGATTCACTTAACTCAAAAGCAAAATTAACTAATAAATGTCCTACCACTACTGTCTTGACTTACATCCTATCTAGAAAATCTGACATCTTGTTGGTGTTATTTAATTTTTTTCCCATTCAGAAGTGAAAAATGTTGATTCCCAGCTTAGTATATTGAGAGCATGGACTGGGAATATTATGGAAATTTTGACTAATTTGTAGACCTAAATGAGTCATTTGTGTTTTGTAAAAAATGAACAGTAAACGTTAATTCAAAATTTAACAAAATGAGCTTTAAGAAAACCTTTGTGTGTTTACCTTAACAATTTATAGTTTGCCAGATCATGTCATCCAGTCATGAGTGCTCTCTCCCATCAACAAGTAAGCTCTCTCATTTACTGCCTAATTGGGCACTCAAGGATAATGGCCTGTTTACTTGTTTTGTGCATGTGCAATCGAGAGTTTGTGGATGTGTGCTTCCATAATTGTGTTTGTGTATGCAGTACTTGCATGACCAGCTTTGTGTATCTGTGTGTGGTTGGAGATGGCCCCCTTGTTTCTCAATGTTAATGTCAGGCGAATGAGGCAGAGATATGGCAGGTGCGGGAACAGCTTGAGGCTCGTGTCATTAGCTCGCCACCGGTGTCACTCCGTCCTGCGCCGATCCAGCCTGGCACCATCCATCCAACACACACTGTGCACACACATTTTATTAAAGTGTGCATTCGATGTTGCATGATTTAGTGCCACCGGGCTTCAGGCTCCATTTGTGACTGAACTGATTATGAAGGAAACTTTGATTTTAGCTGAGATTTAGCCAAGCTGGAATCCCTCTGCCCCTGTCATTCTTAACTGATTTTGTACCTTAATATATTTCTGCTTTTGTGGCAAAGCAGATATTCTATAGCAGCAAAAATGTTTACCAATCCATCTGAAAGAAAGTGAAAAAACTGTGAGGTTCACTGTAGGTGCTGAAGCATGTCATCTTGAGCATTTGGCACCTCTGAGAGTGTGAGATTAAACAAGAAGAGAGGTTGTGGTGAGGACAGGGAGTGAAACTGGGACAAAGTGACAGACTGCCCCTGTAAGCCTTTGGCGCTGTTGACACTCAGCATTGTGAATAATGCCACCTGACACATCCACAGGAGTCGGAAAAAAAGGATTTTTCCACCACTGGCTCATGGCTTTGGGGTGTTTCACAATACCAATTAACGTTCATTGATGATGATTAATGTGCAATCAAGGTGGCATAAATGTTTAATTCTTGTTAGAGGCCACAAACTGAAAGACCTTTTTGCTTTAGTAACTTTTCCATGAAATAATTCAGTTGAAAATAAGGTTAATTTATGTATTTAATTTATCTTAATCAATATGTTTAATAATGTTGTACTTAACAAGTGACTTCATCAGTTTCTGATGGAGATTGTAGAAAGGATCAGTAACTACTGACACCAACCTTCTGCTTCATTAAACTTATTTTTTTCTTGCCAGAAATATTTAACTTGTTTCTCATACTGGAAGGATTTGCTGAGCATGCACACTCTTCCAAACACATTCTGCTTGTCATTCATAAACGTAAACCCAATCCATCTTGACTGTTGCTGTAATGAATCACCCCAATTTGCTACTGCAGGCAACAGCAAGAAAGCACTCCATCGTATGCTGCAATAAACACCAAACAGTAGGGACACTCCTCTAAAAGGAACGTATGTGTTGAATTTAGCCTCGCAAAAAGTAGTTAACGCAGTAGGGCTGAAATCTGTTGAAAGGTGCTGCTTGTCTTGGCCTGGTCTCCATTGGAGATTTTTAAGTCTCACTGGGATATTACCTGGTTTAATAAAGGTCAAATTAATCAACCACAAAAAATGGGATGGGGGGGGTTGTTGATGGATGAATGTTGAAACAAGCAATCAAAAGGGTTGTGGAGTTTAGCATATTACAATAAGAAAAAGGAAAACTAAAGCATAGAATCACGGTAGTCACACAGAAATTTAAAACAGAAAGTGTGTTTACTGGGGTTGAAGAATAAAGCAAAATATGGAATCCATACATGCTGAATTTCAGTTTTTAGGTAAACCTGCAGATTGTACAGAACGTCATTGTGACATTCTGCTCTTTACAGAGTAACTCTGTAATTAGCTGGGTTTTTGGCGTGGTTTGCTAGTCCACATGTTAGGCTGCATCCACATAGAAAGCTGCAGGTTCTGCCTACCATTTCATTACCTATCATTGTATATATATTGCTCGATGGAGGAGTGTAGCTGTGCTGGGCTGATCTTAGCGATGTGCACACCATAGAACGTAGACGTAAGGATGTGCACCCTTCTTCCAACAAGCAAAGACTCTTTCAAAACAGTTCTTTATCGGTTACCCTTTTCACTCAGTTATGAACGTTTTTAGCTTTTTACTACAAAAATCTGAACTTTGGAAAGCAAGTTGAAGTGCTTTGCAATATCTATACTTTTATATCTTAATTTTCATTTGCAGGTAGACTTGGAAACACATCAAGAAAAATGTCAGAATAATATACAGTCTACTTATATTCATCTTTGCCATGCAAACATAAGACTGACATTTTTTAGGTTTCCTGGGCAGTAAATGAATCAGAAAACGAATTTGGGTTCACCAAGGTTTTCTTCTACATTTCCTTCATTACTTTTAAGAACATCATGATGGGTAAAGAGGTCAGACTGACAGTGGAAAAAATCTTTATTAAGAAAGAAACAAAACAAATCACATTCCACAATTAAGCAAGAAAAAGCTAAGTGCTCTTTAGATGACCTTTTTTGTTGTCAAATGGGCACATATTTATTACCACTGCAAGTGAAAAAATATTTCCATTGTAGACCATTGGTGTGCTTCAGAATATGGCTGGAGATGGGCTTTCAGTCAGACCTGGAAGTTGGAAATTGATATAGGTTAATATATAATTTGGCTGATAAATTACGCCATTTTGATATCTTTAAAAATCGTCCAGTATCTTAGCAGATCTGAGTGGATGATCTGCTGGGCTGGGCACCTGTCTAGGTGACCTGCTGGATTAATAAAGAGCATTAAAGACCTGTAGATTACTGAGTAATTAGTTTAAATACGCACAAAGTCTAAGATCAAGTATCTCCAATGTTATAATCTGCACCGGGGCATCCATCTTCTTTAGGGACTGTGTGGGAGATGGAGTGGATCTGTAAACACGATGCATGAGTCATATCAGCCTACTAGCACACTAATGTTTTATATGGAAATAGAATGGCAAATTTCTGATCCCAGGTCAAAAACATGACAAATAAATTTAATTTGGCTGTCAGCTAAATAAAACAAAAGAATGGGCCTGGAATATTAGCCAATATCAGCTGACCTCAATTTAAAACAACGGCATCGGACATAGAAAAAGCTAAATCGTCCAGCCTCTACTCATTCAAACAGTAAACTGAGATAAATGTTGCCTTTTCTGCTCATCAGTGGTCTTGAATAAGCTTCTTCTTCTTGTTTTTGCAGAGGTTTCGTGAACCATCATTTGTACAAGCGTCTCAGCATTCAGTACAGTTTGATAAACTTGATAGCAACATTTGTGTTTGTTTTGAAATGATCATTAATCACATTTGAGCCTTTCTCTTGTAATATTCACATAAAATTATATGGACCCAGATTTATCACATCTGCCTCGTCTTATTAGGTTGATGTGAATTTTTCACACATCTTTATTTACAGTATGAACTATAAAGTTCCTTTCCAAGGGCACCTTACAAGTTTAATTTCAGTGAAATACTGGCAGTGTTTTATGTCCCATTCACATTTTCCTTGTGTGCAGGGAAAAAAAGGTTCAACAGGGTCATGGTTGTACTGTCCTCCAGCAGCTGTATGTAACACAGCAGAGCTTGTTAGCTGTACTGGCCCGCTCTTGGGAGTATGGTCCTGCTACATTGGTTTCCCCAGTATACAACGGCCACACACACAACAGCCTACACACAAGTCTCTGACTGTGAGCGCAAACCAGGGTGGCACAAACAAACAAATGGTTACCATTCTTCTGAAAAATCAAACATGCACACACAGACTAGCACACAGAATGCTCCCACGTGTAATGGCACCAACACACCAGCCCACATACTGAGAAACAATCCCCAGAGCCCAATATAGAGTCCATTACTTTGGAATGCCACACTGCTTTCTTCCAGACTTGAGATGCACTGTACTCAGACTTTGCGGGCCTGATTGGCGTGACTCACACAAAACAAGCTGACATTAGAGCTAACTGAGTGGTTGCAGTAACTACGTGTTTAAGGACAGAGTGAGTCACAAATGCCCAAGATCACCCTGACATTACAAAGCCACAGCTCGTGTAAAAATAAATTTTGGGATTTCCCCTGGGGTTCCATTCCCTGTTTATAGAGTGGAACCACTTTGTGTCACTTAATGGTTAAAATTTATTTCTTACCTTTTCTGGTGAGTCGACAATTATTTCCGGGACTCAAACAAGCTCCATCAAACTGTTGTTTTTAACTTGTTAAAGCGTCTTTGTGGTTGAAATATATTTCTCCTCCCTGTCTCCAGCATTGCTCCCACACAGAACAAGCAGGGAGCTCATTTTTGTGATGTCTCAGTCATTCTCTCACCTCACACACACTTTTCACACACACTCTTGGCAACCAGGCGGTACAGCACCACGTTTCCTGGTCCAAATGAGAGCTTATTTTGTTATCTCTCAGACACCAGAGTTTATTCACAATAGAGTTTATTCAGTGAGCTAGGGTCTGTTAGGGTCTGTTAGCTTAGCTAGCTAGCATTAGCTTAGCATGTAGCAGTCAAGGTCCGTCCATCAGTCTAATGTGTCCCCCGTCACTTCAGTCTGCTCACCGTTATGACTCACACACATCCACACTGGCCAATTGATGTTACACTTTTATATTTATAAGCTGTTTACTCAAAATAATAAAAAGGAGGGGCGGCTTTTTAAACCTTTTTTTTAACAAGGTTAGAGAGGCCTTTTAAAACTCGTATCACTCCCCCCGGCAGTATTTTTGACCGTTCTTATGGAATAGTCAGGACCCAACAAACCTTACCCGGGTATGCGCATCTATATCCCTGCTGGTTACTTTTTCAAAGAAGTGGGCGGCTTTGAGATCTTTTAAGAAGATCAGGGAGGCCTTTAAAACCCAATACTTCCCCTCGGTAGTATATTTTTGACCCTTCCTTATGGGAAGGTCAGGACCCGTCAAACCTCTAACCGAGTATTAGCGTGCCTTCATTCAGGGAGGTGGCTTTTATATTGTGTGCGAGGGAAACTGATCTTCCCTTGCATACAATAAAGGAACTCGAAACCTACACCCTAGATTTTAATCTTTTTTTAAGATTGTACCTTTCTTCCCGGGCTGACACCGTTAAAATCGCACCGCTTATCTACACGCCTTACGGTTTCAACGCGTTCACAACAATTTCTGATTCTGAACCATTTCTCTCTGCCTCCAAGAATTACAAAAAACAGCTCACTCAGAACTAACAACACAGCCAGAGTGTTTTTACAGGAAAAACACTGGAGATTTTTTTTTAGGATCTCCTTACCTGTTTTACGGCAGCACGCAGCTGTGATGTGTGTTGTCCTTCCGTGGCAACCCATTGGCATCCATCAAAAAAGTTTTTTCCGGGGCGCTTCCGCGGCGGCGGAAACCAATTTGTCCGAGCTACCGCACCCTGCTGGCGGTCAGACGCCTCGGAGCTCCTCCGGTACTTGTTCCCCATGAAGCGATCACACACTCTATCTAAAAGACTCTTAGACTTTCTTAAAGGAACGACTCTCAAACCAGTTTCTAACTTTTAGCTCTTTTTTAATCTAAATTAAGGCAGAGGAATGATTACAGAGATCAGCGCTGAGGCTCCCGTCTCGGAAAATCTGTTAAGGATGATGGGGTTTCGATTCCTTCAGAATTGCAATATGTCGATGTGCATTACAGTTTTTATATTGGCAACATCAAAGCATTATGTGATCTCAGCTCAGTGATGTCAGTGACTATGTCAGCAAAGTGTCATTGTTAAAATTGTGTAAAGTAGCGGGTGTCCATACTTAATCTAAGTGTTGCTGTAGCTTTCTAATCAAACAGTTACTGCCAGCTGCTACTATCTAAAGTGCCCCAGCTTCAGGTCATTTAATGACAAACCATTGGGCATTTTTCCTTGTACTGTGTTTATGTCTTATGAGCAAATCTTATTTTTATTATTGATAAAAACAGCTATGAAAAACATACATATAAATGATAGCGCCAATTCACAACACATGTCGTCTCAAGGCACTTCACAAAAGTCAGGTACATACATTCCAATTAATCCTAATCATTGAACAGTGCAGTCAAGATTCTGTTTTATTTATTCAAATTGGATAAAAAGTTTTTCTATCTAAGGAAACCCCCAGCAGATTGCATCCAGTCAGTGACTTGCAGCATTCACTCCTCCTGGATGAGCATGTAGAGACAGTGGACAGTCACTGGCGTTGACTTTGCAGCAATCCCTCATACTGAGCATGCATGTAGCGACAGTGGAGAGGAAAAAAAACTCCCTTTTAACAGGAAGAAACCTCCAGCAGAACCAGAACCAGGCTCAGTGTGAGCGGCCATCTGCCACGACCGACTGGGGGTTAGAGAGAACAGAGCAGAGACACAAAGAGAACAAAGAAGACTGATCCAGGAGTACTTTCTATGGGAAGGAAAAGTAAATGTTAATGGATGTAAATCCTTTAGTCGTTTCACCTAGAAAGAAAAACAGAAAAACTCTGAGCCAGTTTTCAAGTTTTCAGAGTCTGAAGAGAGCACATAGAGTTAGTTAGTTAGTAAAAAAAGCTCATCAGTAGCTATGTCTAGGAGAGAGAAAGGGTTAAACACTGAAAGACAGGGCCATGTGGATCATCGGTAGAGGGTGAGCATTAAGTTGTTGCCAGCAGAAGCTTGGAGATGCCCCTCTCCAGAAAGGTGTCACAGGTAGACACAGAGTCAGGCCAGGTGTAGCTTCTAGGAAGAGAAAAGAGAGAGAAGAAAAAGAAAAGCTGAAAAAAGAAAAAAAAAATAAAGAAAAGTGTAGAAAGTAGAGAAAGAGAGAAAAGTGGTGATTAGTGTCCTCCAGCAGCCTAAGCCTATAGCAGCATAAGCAGCATAGCAGAGAGATAGCTCAGGATAACCTAAGCCATAGCTAACTATAAGCTTTATCAAAAAGCTTTAAAGTTTTTTAAGCCTAGCCTTAAAAGTAGACAGTTTGTCCATCTAGAGCCCACTGATGGCCATTGTCCATACTAAAAAAACCACAAACGATTGGGATACCTCTCTCTGTCAGATTGATACCTAAACATGAGATGGATAAATTGAAAAGAGAGGGGGTCACACAGGTAGCAGAAATGGAGGGTGTGTTTGCACCTCAACCATAACTGAGCCGGTTTAGGCTAAACCTGACTCCCCCTTACTCCATCCAACAAGGGGAGAAGAAGACAGAGCTAAAAAAAGGAAGATAGCTCAGGATAACCTAAGCCACTCTAAACTATAAGCTTTATCAAAAAGGAAAGTTTTAAGCCTAGCCTTAAAAGTAGAAGGGTGTCTGCCCTCACGGACTAAAACTGGGAGCTGGTTCCACAGGAGAGGAGCCTGATAACTAAAGGATCTGCCTCCCATTCTACTTCTAGAGACTCTAGGAAGAACCACCAGTAAACCTGCAGTCTGAGAACGAAGTGCTCTGTTAGGAACGTATGGAACAATCAGATCTCTGATGTATGATGGAGCTAGAATCATTAAGGGCTTTATATGTGAGGAGGAGAATTTTAAATTCTATTCTGGATTTAACAGGGAGCCAATGAAGGGAAGCTAAAGGAGCCAGGAAGGAAATAAAGTAGATCTCTCTTTTTTTTTTTATTTTCTTGCTGCAGCATTTTGAATCAGCTGAAGGCTTTTAACTGCATTTTGTGGACATCCTGATAGTAAAGAATTACAATAGTCCAGTCCTTGAAGTAACAAATGGACTAGTTTTTTTTTTCAGCATCACTCCTGGACAGGATATTTTAATTTTTTCTAATGTTCCGGAGATGAAAAAAGGAAATCCTAGAAACCTGTTTAATATGGGATTTAAATGACATGTCCTGGTCAAAAATAACACCAAGGTTTTTTTTTACTTTATTATCGGAGGTCAATTTAATGCCATCCAGGTTAAAGTGATTGACTAAGCAGTTTTTTTTTAAAGACTTTAAGGACTCCAAAGACGACAACTTCTGTCTTGTCTTTCTGAATTTAGAAGCAGAAAATTTAAAAAGTCATCCAAGTTTTTTAATTCTTCAAGACAAAGCTTGTTTTTCTTCTAGACTGCTGTAGTCTCTCTGGATTTGGTGGATTTATCAGGATTTAAATATAGTAGTAGTAAGTCAGCGTAACAGTGTAACAAATGAAAATTTATTCTATGCTGCCTGATAATTTTACCTATTGGAAGCATATATATATAAAGAAATTGGCCCAAGTACTGAACCCTGTGGTACTCCACAATTAACCCTGGAGTTTAAAGATGATTTATCATTTACATGAACAAAAACTGGAATCTGTCAGACAAATAAGATTTAAACCAGCCTAGCCAGCTGTTCCCCTGATCCCTACAGCATATTCCAGCCTTTTAAGAGAATATTATGATCGACTGTATCAAATGCAGCACTGAGATCTAACAGAACAGTACAGACAGACACAGTCCATTATCTGAGGCAATAAGAATATCATTATTAGACTTTCAGCAGAGCTGTTTCAGTGCTATGATGAGCTCTGAAACCTGACTGAAAACTCTTCAAAAACAGGTCATTGCTGTGTAAATGCTCAGGTCACATTTGATTAAATGCAACTATTTTCTCAGCAAATTTTTTTCTCAAGAATTTTAGATAAGAAGATTGGATATAGGTTGTAATTTATTAAGTCATCTCGATCAAGCGAAGGTTTCTTAAGCAAAGGTTTAATTACAGCTACCTTAAAAAAGCTTGTGGTACATATCCATTTACTAAACTAAATTAATCATATCTAAAAAATGGGGCTGGTAATCAGAGGGAAAAACTTCCTTAAATAATTTGGTTGGGATTGGGTCTAACATACAAGTTGAAGGTTTAGATGAAGCTAATATTTCTGATAACTCAGCTCCAAGGATCAAATCAAAACAGTCCAAACACAGATCAGGTTCAGGTACAGTTACAGTTCACAGTTGTTCACTTGTGAGGATGAAGTAATCATCTCATCGGGAGTATGTCAAAGATTTTCTTTTTTAATAGAATCAATTTTATTTTGGAAGAATCCCATAAAGTCATGACTGCTGAGAGCTAAGGGAATGGAATGGATGGCAACAGAGCTATGACTCTGTGTAAGTTTAGCAACTGTACTAATGACTAAGTTTAAAACCTAGGATTAAAGAGAAACCTAGGATTATTCTTCTTCTATTAATTATGATGAAAAAAGCTGTTCTAGCTTGGTGAAGTGTCTTTTTATACAACAGTAGGCTATTTTTCCAGATTAAGTAGGAATCCTCTAGGTGTGTAGAGCGCCATTTTTCGCAAACCTTCCAAGAAGTGGCCATCCAAGGACCAAGAGGACCATGCTAACCCAGGAGAAGCTGTACGAACGGCAGCTCAGGTGGATGAATCTGATAACAGAACCGCTAATAGTCTTGCACTCGATATGTCGGGTCTTTGTGGAAGAGTGGTAATAAAATACCCATAAGAAGTCACGTTTGCAGTTTGCCACAAGCCATGTAGCCATCTAGCCATTTGGTTATCGGCCCACTGTTTTTCATGTTTTGGAAATCTCTATTGTCCAGCACTCCTATTTTAAACGTTTGCATTATCTCCTCATCATCCCATCAAGAGCTGCAGTAGCCTGTGAACCACTGATGTTGGGCGAAAAGCAAAACAAGTAGCTCGGGTCAAATGAGTCCAAAATTTGACTTTTTGGCTTACATGCAAAATGCTATGTATGGCTGAACACATGACCCTGAACACACCATACCCACAGTGAAACATGTTAACAGCATCATGCTGTGGAGATGTATTTACTCACCAAAATTGGGAACTGGTCAGCATTGAGGAAAAGATAGGGGGAGCTAAATGTAGGGCAGTCCTGGAAGAAAACCTGTTAGAGGCTAACAATGGCCTAAGACTGGCACGTGGGTTCATGGAATGATTAATTTTACAAGAAAGTGTATGTTTCAGATTTGCAGAATTTTAATTCTTGAACATTCTCTTTTCCACTGTTTTAATGTGCTGTCTTTCAGCAGGAAAGTGTTGTTAGAACCGAAGAGGGCTTTTTCCCATGGGCCAAAACAGAAAACGCAAGCTGATTGACACACTTCATGGTAAATTGGTTAAGTTAGAGTGATGGCATCTGTTTCCATGGAGAAACAAATCACGAGACAGACATGACTCACAGTCAGCTGTTCCTGAATCTTCACAAGCATGACCAACTCTGCATGCCATTGGTGGACAGGTCAACACATACATTTTCAATAAATAAATGCATGTGTTCCAATAAAAAAATCACTGCTGGATTTCAACTGTATCAACAGCTCTCTGTGAGAAACATCAAGCTGCAACCAGTGTGTAAAGAGATGGAATGTATTACAAATATTAGGTGACATTCTTAGGTTATCACTGACCCCCCATTGAAAATAGAGAGCATTTTTGGTGCTAGGGTCAACATAACTGGCCATGAAGGTTCCTAAATCTGAGTTTTAATTGTCAGGATCTGTCTGTTAGGTTTGTGTTTGTTTACTTTTTGCTCAGCCAGGTGCTTTTCTGTTCATTTCTGGTTCTTTAGATTCCTTCAGATTAGTTTTGTTGTTTTTCTGTGTTCGAGTGTTAGATACGTTTAGTTATATTCTGATAGATCTGGTTCTTGTTTATGTTCTTAGTCTAGTCATTGTTTTCTTGTATTCTGGTCACCTCCTTGCTCATTTGTGTTAATTGGTCACTCCCTCTGTCTCCCTGCAGCCCTGGTCCACACCTGTGCCATTTTCACTTCCGATTACTTATCTCCCGGGCTCAGTGGTTCTTACTTCACTTCCCTCATTTTATAAGCTCTCTAGTTTGCATTAGTCTCCATTGGTTCCTTCCGTTAATACCCCATTGTCATCCTGTTACCCACCCTGTGTCTTTGCCCATATTCCTTAATGTCTGTTACCTGAATTTTCATGCACCTGCTTTCATCCAGTTTATGTGTTTACTGGACAGGCGTGGTAAGGCGTATTCGTCACTTCCTGTTTGCACTCAGTGGACTGTTTGGTGTGTGAAGGTTCTCTCGTTTGATCTGATTTCTCTCTACTGTGATATCTCTTACTTGTTCTAATACATAAGCACGTTAAAACACATACTTTCTGTTGTTTTATTTAACGTTTGGGGACTCTCCGTGTTTTACACGGTTTTCTAAAGGTTCTAGTGGTAAGGGGTCGCTAGCTTAGCGTTAGTGATAATGGTACGTGTAATAAATGTAGCATTTTTGTAGCTTTGGAGGCGAGGGAGTCGGATTTGGAGGCCCGGCTCCGCGCTGTTGAAAAACCAGCAGATAGCCGAGGCCCCTTAGCCAGCGCGGAGCCACCGAGGGTAGCTCCCCGTAGCAGTCCTCCAGCAGAGCCCGTGCAGCCGGGATCTCAGGCCGGCTGGGTGACGGTACGTAGAAAGCATAGTCCTAGATCCCAGCCCACAGGTCTGGGATCTGTGGGCTGGGATCTAGCCCACAGGTCTGTGTTTCTAACAGATTTTCCCCGCTCAGCGACACACCCGCTGAGAAGCCAACTCTGGTAATTGGCAGCTCCGTAGTCAGAAACGTGGCACTAGAGACACCAGCGACCATAGTCAAATGTCTGCCAGGGCCAGAACGGGCGACATCAAATCTTACCTGAAACTGCTGGCTAAGGATAAGCGTAAATACAGTAAGATTGTTATTCACGCTGGTGGTAATGACACCCGGTTACGTCAATCGGAGGTCACCAAAGTTAGTGTTGCTTCGGTGTGTAAGTTTGCCAAAACATGTCGGACTCCGTAATTTTTCTCTGGTCCCCTCCCCATTTAACCAGTGACGACATGTTTGGGCTGCATGCTGTCATTCACCGCTGGCTGTCTAGGTGGTGTCCAGAAAACAATGTGGGTTACATTGATAACTGGCGAACATTTTGGGGAAAACCTGGTCTGATTCCGGAGAGACGGCACCCAAATCCACTTTAGATGGAGCAGCTCTTCTTTCTAGGAAATCTGGCCTGTATTTTATTAGTTCTCCAAAACTCTGACAACCCAGGGTTCAGACCAGAAGCAGGGTCGTAGTTTAAAACACTCCTCTCTGCAGCTTCTGTACTGCTACCCCACCCATTACCCTATTAAGACAGTGTCTCGCCCACGGCCAAAATTGAATAGATTAAAAAATAATCTAAAAGGAAGAAATCAGGAAAATCTCATAAAAATAAACACAACTTAGACTAAAAAGAAAAATAAAATAATTAAATGTGGCCTACTGAACATAAGATCTCTCTCTTCAAAGACATTGTTAGTTAGTGACCTGATTTCTGACAATCAGATTGATTTATTTTGCCTAACAGAAACCTAGCTGCCGCAAGAGGATTATGTTACTATAAATGAGTCAACTCCTACTAATTATTTAAATTTTTACATTCCTCGAAATACTGGGCGAGGAGGAGTAGCAAACATCTTTCAGTCCGATTTATTGATTAGTCCCAGACCAATCAATAGCTACAACTCTTTTGAATATTTAATCCTCAGTTTTCCTCATCCAAATTGCAAAGCACTAAAACCACTTCTGTTTTGTTGTTTTGTACCGTCCACCAGGCCCTTACTCTCAATTTTAGATCAGTTTTCAGACCTTTTATTTGATTTAGGTGTTAAATACAGATAAGGTTATTATAGTGGGGGATTTTTAACATTTATGTTGACACTGAAAGTGATACGCCTAAATATAGCCTTTAATGCTATCTTAGACTCAATTTGGCTTTGCTCAAAACATTAACAACCTACCCACCTTTGTCTTCATTCTCTGGACCTTGTGCTGACATATGGCATTGAGTGTAAAGACATAACAATATTTTCTCATAACCCTGTCCTGTCTGACCATTTTTTAATAACCTTTGAGTTTAATTTAACTGAGTACTCCACACGTGAAAGAGAATTTCATTATAGTAGATCATTATCAGACAATGCTGTAACAACCTTTAAAGAATCTGTTCCACTTTTGATTTCCTCCTTATCACAGAAAAACACAGTGGAGGGCAATAATTCTGTTTCTGCCCCTTCACAAATTGATTCTCTTGTTCATAGTGTTACTTCATCATTGCGTGGTGCATTAGACAATGCAGCCCCTTGAAAAAGAAGGTAATTATTCATAGGAGGCTAGCTCCCTGGTTTAATTCAGAGCTGCGTACTTTAAAGCACAATGTTAGAAAATTGGAGCGAAAATGGCGCTCTACACACCTAGAGGATTCCTACTTAATCTGGAAAAATAGCCTACTGTTGTATAAAAAGACACTTCACCAAGCTAGAACAGCTTATTTCTCATCCTTAATAGAAGAGAAACAAGAATAATCCTAGGTTTCTCTTTAGTACATGTTTCTAAACTTACACAGAGTCATAGCTCTGTTTGAGCCATCCATTCCCTTAGCTCTCAGCAGTCATGACTTTATGGGATTCTTCCAAATAAAATTGATTCTATTTAAAAAGAAATCTTTGACAATCTCCCAGAGATGATTACTTCATCCTCAACAAGTGAGACAACATTGAAAGTAACTGTAAAACCTGATCTGTGCTTGGACTGCTTTGATCCTGTGGAGCTTCCTGATTTATCAGAAATATTAGCTTCATCTAAACCTTCAACTTGTATGTTAGACCCAATCCCAACCAAATTATTTAAGGAAGTGTTTCCTCTGATTACCAGCCCCATTTTAGATATGATTAATTTATCCTTAGTAAATGGATATGTACCACAAGCTTTTAAGGTAGCTGTAATTAAACCTTTGCTTAAGAAACCTTCACTTGATCGAGATGACTTAATACATTACAGACCTATATCCAATCTTCCATTCTTATCTAAAATTCTTGAGAAAATAGTTGCTAATCAAATGTGTGAGCATTTACACAGCAATGATCTGTTTGAAGAGTTTCAGTCAGGCTTCCGAGCTCATCATTGCACTGAAAAAGCTCTGCTGAAAGTCACTAATGATATTCTTCTAGCCTCAGATAATTGTGTCTGTACTTGTCCTGTTAGATCTCAGTGCTGCATTTTGATACAGATCACAATATTCTCTTAGAAAGGCTGGAATATGCTCTAGGGATGAGGGGAACAGCACTAGGCTGGTTTAAATCTTATTTGTCTGACAGATTCCAGTTAGTTCATGTAAATGATAAATCATCTTTAAACTCCAGGGTTAATTGTGGAGTACCACAGGGTTCAGTACTTGGCCCAATTGCTTCCAATAGGTAAAATTATAAGGAAGCATAGAATAAATTTTCACTGTTACGCTGATGATACTCAGCTTTACTTATCCATAAATGATGAGCCCAACCAGTTACATAGACTACAAGCATGTCTTGAAGAAATAAAAACTTGGATGACCTTAAATTTTCTGCCTCTAAATTCAGACACGACAGAAGTTGTCGTCTTTGGACCGGAGTCTTTAAAAAAGAAACTGCTTAGTCAATCACTTAACCTGGATGGCATTAAATTGACCTCCGGTAATAAAGTAAAAAACTTGGTGTTATTTTTTGACCAGACATGTCATTTAATCCCATATTAAAAAGGTTCTAGGATTTCCCTTCTTTCATCTCCGGAATGTTGCCAAATTAGAAATATCCTGTCCAGAAGTGACGCTAAAAAACTAGTCCATGCATTTGTTATTTCAAGGCTGGACTATTGTAATTCGTTACTATCAGGATGTCCACAAAATGCAGTTAAAAGCCTTCAGCTGATTCAAAATGCTGCGGCAAGAGTTCTGATGAAAATTAAAAAGAGAGATCATATTTCCCCTACTTTAGCTTCCCTTCATTGGCTCCCTGTTAAATCCAGAATAGAATTTAAAATTCTCCTCCTCACATATAAAGCCCTTAATGATCTAGCTCCATCATACATTAGAGATCTGATTGTTCCATACGTTCCTAACAGAGCACTTCGTTCTCAGACTGCAGGTTTACTGGTGGTTCCTAGAGTGTCTAGAAGTAGAATGGGAGGCAGATCCTTTAGTTATCAGGCTCCCCTCCTGTGGAACCAGCTCCCAGTTTTAGTCCGTGAGGCAGACACCCCGTCTACTTTTAAGGCTAGGCTTAAAACTTTCCTTTTTGATAAAGCTTATAGTTAGAGTGGCTTAGGTTATCCTGAGCTATCTTCCTTATTTTTACCTCCGTCTTCTTTCCTCCCTGTTGGATGGAGTAAGGGGGAGTCAGGATTAGCCTAAACCGGCTCAGTTATGGTTGAGGTGCAAACACACCCTCCATTTCTGCTACCTGTATGACCCCCTCTCTTTTCCAATAGTTATAATCAATCTGAAAGAGAGAGGTATCCCAATCGTTGTGGTTTTTAGTATAACAATGGCAATCAGTGGGCTCTAGATGGACAAACTGTCTACTTCTAAGGCTAGGCTTAAAACTTTCCTTTTTGACAAAGCTTATAGTTAGAGTGTCTTAAGTTATCCTGAGCTATCTCTGTAGTTATGCTGCTATAGGCTTAGGCTGCTGGAGGACATAATGACCACTCTCACCCTCTTCGCTACATTCTCACACTACTCTACAATTTTGCATTATTTGCTGTTATTTCAGCTTTTAACTTTGTTCTCTCTCTTTTCTCTTCCTAGAAGCTACACCTGGCCTGACTCTGTGTCTACCTGTGACACCTTTCTGGAGAGGGGCATCGTCCAAGCTTCTGCTGGCAACAACTTGATGCTCACCCTCTACCGATGATCCACATGGCCCTGTCTTTCAGTGTTTAACCCTTTCTCTCTCCTAGACATGGCAATTGACTGAGCTTTTGCTGTGACTAACTCTATGTGCTCTCTTTCAGACTCTAACCTTGAAAACTGGCTCAGAGTTTATCTGTTCTTTCTTTCTAGGTGAAACGGCTAAGGGAGCTGCATCCATTAACATTTACTTTTCCTTCCCATAGAAAGTACTCCTGGATCAGTGCTTCTTTGTTCTTTTTGTGTCTCTGCTCTGTTCTCTCTAACCCCCAGTTGGTCATGGCAGATGGCCCCTCACTCTGAGCCTGGTTCGGCTGGAGGTTTCTTCCAGTTAACCCTCTATGGTACAATGTTGCCATTTGGTAACAAACCCATTAAATTCTTTCCACAAACACACAGTACCTCCACTTTTAAGATGTAGTGCAGTGAAAGAGAGATGGGATCCTAAGAGAACCAATAGCAGTGTTTAAATTTGTCACATGACTTTCTGGAGGGAATTTTGACGCCCTTTTCTGCAGACCTCTTCGCAGGGAGGAGCCTCATCATTTGACTCCTCAGAAATCATCAAAAAAAGTATTTTTCTGACATTTTTTGACGGGGGAAAAAAATACATACTCAACAATAAGTGAGGTAAGTTCACTATTCTGTGGTTTATTGCACTGTATTTGATCATTTAATAATGTTAAACTGTTTAAATGTGGATGTTGCCATATGGTAACACTGTACCATTAAGATTACCATTGTATTGCTAGCCTGGCTTGTTGATGGTATGCACTAATATTCTAGAGTCTGCTATAATAATGCATTTTGTGAGTCCTTTCCATATTGCATATGACTATATGTGACACTCTTTTCTTCCAATTACAGAATGAATGCAACAATGTTTTATAGTTTCTTACGGAAGAAAACCAAAGTAGCACTTCCTGTAGATGGTAGTGAGGATGAATTAGGATTTAGTAATGAAGAAAACGAGCAGCTTGCAACCCAGCAAGGAGAGGGTGAGGTTGATAGAGACAGTGAGAATGATGAAGACTATGAGCCAGAGAATGAAGACAGTGGAGACAGTGAGGACAGTGGAGACAGCGAGGAAAGGAGGGGCAGTGAGGGTGGAAGTGCTGTTACAGTTTACTGTGCGTGAAAGTGCAGCTATTATTTATATGTTTCATTAAATTGGCAGGTTCATAAAATACTAAGGATATTTGTTTGTTTTGTAGGTCCACCTAGAAAAGGGGAAGACCCTCCCAACATGTTGAGGAAGACCTGGCTGGGAAGAGGAGCAGAGTTACCACTACACCAGTTCCACCAGCACCTGTGCGTTGGGACAGCACTGATCACTGGCCTACTATCAGGGCAAAAAAGGGCAGGTGCAAATACCCAGGCTGTACTGGTATTGTCAGAGTGCAGTGCATGAAGTGTGAGACCTACCTGTGCCTCACAGCTGAGAGGAACTGCTTCATCAGTTTCCACAAGCAGTAAGGCAAAGACGGCAGCATCAAGAGACTCAAATCAAATGAAATCAGTTATTCAGATGAAAAATTCAAATGAAATGTTGAAAAATATCTTTCAAATTGTTTTTAACTTTTGCATTAACTGTTAATGCTACTAGGGACTGTTTGGACTATAACCTGAGTTGTTAAATAAAAGGGTTTTACAATAATAAACCAAACTCTTATGTTTACATTAATTTCCACTATTGTACAGTGTTGCCACACAGCAACGTCAACAAAAAATAACTAAAAAAAATAATAATTTTTAAAAATGTCTCTTGATTGTGTTTACTCGGTCTATTTTATGTCTAAAAAACATCCAAAATATTTTTTTCCCAACTGGCATCTTTATGCGTACCGTAGAGGGTTAAAAGGGAGTTTTTCCTCTCCACTGTCGCTACATGCATGCTCAGTATGAGGGATTGCTGCAAAGTCAACGCCAGTGACTGTCCACTGTCTCTACATGCTCATCCGGGAGGAGTGACTGCTACAAATCTCTGACTTGATGCAATCTGTTGGGTTTCCTTAGATAGAAAAACTTCTTTTCCAATTTGAATAAATAACTGAATCTGACTGCCCTGTTCAATGGTTAGGACTAATTGGAATGTATGTACCTGAGTTTTGTGAAGTGCCTTGAGATGACGTGTTGTGAATTGGCGCTATATAAATAAACTGAATTGAATTGAATTGAATTTAATGGTTTTCCCCTACCTGAGGTTCTGACCTGGTCTATGTACGTTTTTTAAGTTTATTTTTTATTAAACCTTTTCACCAACTCCACTCATCCTGCATTTGGGTCCTACCTTAAAACTCAGCATGACGTTAATTTTAATTTCTAAACCAAACTAATACATTTACATTTGTAATGGTACTTTCCTAAGTCCAAAAATATAAATTTAATATGGCTGCTGAGTTAGTGGAAGGTGCAGTTGTTATCCTTAGTGGCAAACATATTCCTGCACATTTATTTGTGGGTGTTTTCCGTTAGTCTTTAGAAACCGGTCTAACCATAACCAAACTTGTTTTGGTAATTATAGTGAGCCTAGCCTTGAGCACAGAAATTAGCAAATCTAAGTGGCTTTTCTATCGAAAAGTGGAACTTGGTCAAGTTGGTTGTGACTTCTATTTAAGATTTGAATTTAAATTTTTAAAGCAAATGGAATAAAACAATAATATAAACAAGCAGAAGGGGAAAGCAAAAAAACAAACAATCTAACAAACTAATGAACAAACTAACTAACTAATAGGTCAATAGAAAAAAATCAGCCTCATGGTGATATGAGTATTAAATGTCCAACCCTCAGGGTTGGACAGTTACTACTCGTATCACCATCAGCTTTTAAGACACTGACTTGGTAAATCATCTCATCCATTGCATGGACTTTATGTAAAATAAAACAACTGCAAAAAATATTTAAATTCACATGAAAAAAGATAACATATGGTGTCAAAGATGACAAAGTGGAACAAAGAAAAACACAGAAAGGTCCATAGACTGCAGGACCCTATTTGTGACTAACAGTATTTATTGCACTAAGGTGATGTATCAAGCAATCATGAATTAGGGGTACTACATACTTTGCTGAGTCCACTGACACAGTCTTCTTGGACCTTATTGACACACTCAGGCCTCAGTGCAGTTTTTGTGTTCAAGTGGTCACAGAGAGTGTTAATTGCCTATATACAGTAGGAGTGTTGCAGGTCAACTCTAGGTTGAAAACCAGACCCATATGAGTCCTAAATATGTTGCCGAATGGAAACGGATTTTCTTAATGCCCATTAGAGACATGGCTAAGACCTGCCATGGTGCCCACCTGGGGTTTTGGCAATGTAAGTGTCACATTGTGTTTGGGTTTTGGTTTTCATTTTTGTTTGTGTTTTGATCATATCTGAGTTAATTATTATGGCTTTTTAAGATCTTGCTGTTTTCAATGAATGTCTCTGTGTTCATTTATTCTTAAATTTATTTGTATTTTGGTTCTTAGATTATTCCTGTGTTCTGTCCCCTTTGTATTTAAGTTTATTCTCCTTAGGTAAATGTTTGTCTTTCTCCCTAGTGAAGTGATTCCTTTGTGTCTTAGTTCAGCTTCTCTGTGGCAATTAGTCTGTATTTCCCAGCATTCTTGCTTACCTCCTGCCTCAGCTACTCTACATATCCCCTGATTGGCACACCTGTCTCTAATGTCATTCTCCACACCTCCCTCAGTATATAGGCTTTCTGGTTCTCATTGTTCTCCACTGGATTCTTCTGTTCGACTTGTGTTCGACCCTGTGACCTTCCATGTACCTGTTTCCTTCGGGCTACCATGTCCTGCATGTTTGTTCTTCCCATTCTCCATGTCATGTTCTCCTTGTTTCGCCTTCTGTAAGTTTGGTATTATTTTAAAACAAACCTTGTCCTACTCTAAATACCACACTTTTTGACAACTGAATTTAGTCAGCACAAGTTGGTACTATACAAGCTAATTTAGGCCCAAGCTTACTTAGTACCATCTATATCAAAAAATTCCATATGCTGCACCAACACACGCTTAATGGATTTGCTTTTTACCACAATGAGAACATGTGAGTATTGTAACAGGGTCAAACACATTGCTTAACATACATTCTTTGAGTCATTGTGAACACACTGACCTGAATTGAAAGATGCATTTTTAGAATTTCTGTCCATACGTCATCACTGCCAAAAAGGGGCTCGTTCTTTTGTGAAAAGTAGCTTTTGACTGCTCAGAGGTATACAAGGTTGCCAAACGATGTTGCACATTAATTAGCACATCAATGCACTGGCTGCAGCACTTTTGTTTTTGCCAAGCTTGTAGCAGGCAGAGAGCAAAGGAATGTGCAGGACAAAAAAAGTCTTTCAGATCACAATCAACTGCACTAATTTGGTCTTAGACACACTGCAACGTCCACACAAGAATCTCTCTGATGGTTGGGAAAGCACTCTTGCTCTCACCCTTTTAAGAAATGATGTCACTGCTAACAAATTTACCTTCACTTGCCAGCACTGCACTTTGCACCAGTTAAAAGCTTTTCGTGCATGCTGAGCCTTTCTTCCAATTTTATCCATCACATATTGGCTCTCATTTGTTTCTCTTTTTTTAAGTCATGGTTTTATCACCCCCCTGGGATTCTCAAATCTAGAATGCAATTCTTCAGAAAACAGTAAACATGTAGTAGCCAGTTCCTTCATAGATGAACCCTATCTCTGAGAAAAGAGGTCGACATGTGTACTGGATAGAGAAAAATATAGTCATGACTCATCTAATTCAATTCAATTCAATTCAATTTTATTTATATAGCACCAGTTCACAAAACATGTCGTCTCAAGGCACTTCACAAAGGGTATGGAATGGTATAGGGTTGTTTGGGAGGTTAGACTACTGAGTGTTAGAGTTTGGCCATTTTAGAATGGGCTATGTGTGTATGTACTAAGTAAAATAATACACTGATAAAGTATGTCCATGTAGAGCCCACTGGTGGCCATTGTCATACTAAAAACAACAAGGATTGGGGATACCTCTCTCTGTCAGACTGATTTTAACCATTGGAAAAGAGAAGGGGTCATACAGGTAGCAGAAATGGAGGGTGTGTTTGCACCTCAACCATAACTGAGCCGGTTTAGGCTAAACCTGACTCCCCCTTACTCCATCCAACAGGGAGGGAGGAAGGCAGAGGTAAAAATAATTGGAGAGTGTTGTTTCCTGTTGAATTGTGTGAAAGGCGGGTAACTTTAAAATGGGCTAATTCAATTCAATTGGATCATATAGATTTCAAGTCAGGCACATGCATTCCAATTAATAACTAAGCATTGAACAGTACAGTCAGATTCAGTTATTTATTCAAACTGGATAAAAAGTGTTTCTATCTAAGGAAACCCAGCAGATTGCATCCAGTCAGTGACTTGCAGCATTCCCTCCTCCCGGATGAGCATGTAGAGACAGTGGACAGACACTGGCGTTGACTTTGCAGCAATCCCTCATACTGAGCATGCATGTAGCGACAGTGGAGAGGAAAAACTCCTTTTTAACAGGAAGAAACCTCCAGCCGAACCAGGCTCAGTGTGAGCGGCCATCTGCCACGACCGACTGGGGGTTAGAGAGAACAGAGCAGAGAAGGAAAAAGAACACAGAAGCAGAACACAGAAGCACTGATCCAGGAGTACTTTATATGGGAAGGAAAAGTAAATGTTAATGGATGTAGCTCCTTTAGTGGTTTCATCTAGGAAGAAAGAACAGATAAACTCTGAGCCAGTTTTCAAGGTTAGAGTATGAAAGAGAGCACATACAGTTAGTCACAGTAAAAGCTCAGTCAGTAGGAGAGAGACAGGGTTAAACACTGAAACACAGGGCCAAGTGTATCATCAGTAGAAGGTGAGCATTAAGTTGTTGCCAGCAGAAGCTTGGACAATGCCCCCCTCCATGAAGGAGTCACAGGTAGACACAGAGTCAGGCCAGGTGTAGCTTCTAGGAACAAGCTTCTAATGTGCATGTGATAGATGTGGGAAAATAGATTAATTTAAACCCACTTCCTGTGTTCAGATACAAAATAAATTTTATGTCATGGTTTGTCTAATGCCAAGCTCTTGTTTCTTTTTATAATGTTACAATTTATTGTTAGTATAGTAGCTGAAATGCAAGTGAGATGTACTTTGTCTAAAGATACTACAAACGGCATTGAAAAAAGCTGGACCTAAAGTAACAGGTCACCATTGTTTGTTTCCTCTTGACAGCTTGTATCAACTTTCTAGCCAATACGTGGTTTCTGGTTCCTCAAAAAAACGAATTTAGATCCTAATTACTGTCCCACATTGATACATGAAAAAAATAGCAGCTTTAGTCCTTGGTGGTTTTGGTGGAACAACAAGAGTAAAACCAAAACAGTTAAAATAAAAAACATCTTCCAGGTGTTAAAAGTAAAGCTGCAGATGTGGTTTAAAACAATTAAAACTGTCATGTTTTTGGACTGTGGGAGGAAGCCGGAGTACCCGGAGAGAACCCACGCATGCATGGGGAGAGCAAGCTGAAATATCATAGTACCTTTATTTTTCACTATTCGAGGAGGCATCTGAAGGGATTTAGATCATTTGGTCTCTGACTAAAAAGTTGATGAGGGAAATTTGTATAATAAAAGGATGAACGGCTGAATTAAAAAGTTAAGGGTATGCTTTGGGTGTTTTTTTTTAACCACAGCCATGTACATGACCTTAACTGTGTGTTTATTATGGTAACTATGACAATGGCTATCCACTGTTTATTTCCTGTTTCATGCAGAAAATGCAAGTTTATTTTTACCCAACTGTTTCACTACCTCATGGGTGTTTGTTATTACAGCCATAGCAAAGGGATTCCCCTGTCTAAACCCATTCAGGTGTCTCAATAACTCTTTTCTTGTATTCACACCTATCTAAACAAAGGTAAATAGTACATATCATTTAGGTTTGATTACTTGTTGAATTATGTTCCAGGAATGTTCCTTTAGTCATGAGATTTAGGACGCTTAATTTCAGGATAACATATAAACACCAATTAAGGTCCTTTCTGATGTTTATCCAGATAAAGTGGATTGCTTATTTAGGCTCTGCTCACAATTAACGCTCAGGTTATCCAGTAAAGCCGAACTGCTGGGAATTTGTTTAAAAATAGCACTGTAACGGTAAGTGTTTTATATTACATGACTACCTCTCAGTCTGTTTTCTCAGAATTCAAGGCAACATTCCTGTCATCGTTGCATCCTCTTAACCGTTTTTGTCCACTTTCTTTAATGACTGAAGTCTTATGATTGTGATTCATCCACAGCGTGTCAAAACCCAAGATCAGATAGACATGTGATGCAAGGAGCCTATTAAATTAAGTCTGATTTTGTTTTTTGGCTGCAGACTCACTCCACTGTTTTGCATATTGTGCCCACTCTTCTGCCCTTTTACAAACTGTACTTGCTTTCACACTGAACATTTGCAGCACACTAAAATCTTTAGCAGAATTAGCCATTACATTTATCTAAATTTGCTAATCCAGTGGTGTGTATTTGGAACACAGTTCATCTAAACAGCGACAACAAACACAGCTTCTGAATCAGTGTCAATCCTTATTATGCTATCTGAATTTTCCTTCCTAATGGCAATAGCAAAACTTTTTAGCCTAATTGCAGCTGTGGATTCCTAATCAGGGACCAGATGCAGTTTGCAAATTAAGAATTGGTTATTATCTGCAGTGCAAAGAGTTTTAGGACAGCTTATTAAAAGTGAGTGACCATTTTTTGGCAAGGTCTCCAGATGAAGGATTCCTACAGTTTGCAAAATAGCAGTAGGTTGTTTTCTCTTTCTAAGTCCTGTCATTTTCTGTGGTTAGACTTTGTGGCTTTTTTGTCATGCTTCATCTTCTACAGGACTTACATGTACTAAGTTATTAAAGTTCTAGTTATAGCATCCAGCATGTGTAACAATAAGCAGTATGCATTGAAATTATATTTTGCATGGGCTCATAGTAAGGATCGCGTGTACAGCTAATGTGACATTTTCAAATACACAAAAACACAACCTGACCCATGCACAGCTGCACTGCCAATGTGTTTGTGCTCAATATTTTGTTGCTATGGATTTAACATTGTCAAAGATGAGCACTCTGTGTGCACTGAAGGCTGTCTGCGTATGAGGTTTCTGTACAGCTGTATGACTCATGTTATCTTGGCATTAGCATGGCAACACCACATAACACTCAATCAGAAAAGACAGACTTTTATGGGAGGGCATTTTAGTGATGACAGAACCAAAGTGTATCTTTCAAAACACAAGCAGGGGAGTGTGCAGCATTCTAAAAATTGCAGAAACTTGCTGATTTGCATCTAATCTACGAGACAAACCACCTCACACACCACACCAAAAGCATATCCGTATACAGTTTCCATATATTACTCTTTACAACCTTAAATTTAATTCAGTTAAATCTTACCAATTCACATCAAATTTAATTTCAAGGCTCTTTGCCTTTGGCGCTTAACCTAATACACATTTTCTCCAAAGTAACATTTTAAAAGTCAATTTTCTACAGTTAATGCAGCATATGCTAAAATATCAAGATTTACAAATTCCATAGGGAGTAAAATTTGGTATCAAATCAGACATTTACTGTACATTTCAACATTGTGCTGCCCTCTAAAACCTACAAATTGAAGATATATTATTTAACCCCTCACATAACATGACCTGCACAAATATATTGTACCATCATCACTCTCTACACCATTACACCTGGCTGTCTATGTAATATCCATATGTGAATGTGTTGTCTTGGCATGTCATTCATTCTTTCATCTCCCAGGAGAAAGAGAGATATGTTCTTGGTCTATATTTACTCATCACCTGACATATTAAATAGGCAGAGAAATCCCCTAAAATCCTGTTGCATCACTTTGTGCTTTGGGAGAGTACACAACACAAAGTGACACAAACAATTTGTACTTTATTGTACTGTTAAGTCTTTTTCCTCTGCTTATAAGGTCAGAAATGAATCATTCGAGCTACAGGGAAACACCTAGCTTCCCTTCAATTACCAGTAATGCATGTCACAAACAAGTTCCCTTCAGTGTGCTCTTTATCCTCTCACTTAGACCCACAGTCATGTCTGAATGTGATGCTGCTGAGTGCTGCAAATGTGCCCACTGCCGAGATCCCAACAAAAGAGACGCCACGGTAGAGGCGCTCGGGTGGCCCCACAGCTCAGACAATAGTCCTCTGTTCCAAATATGCTGTTTGTCACATCGCCTTCCTTTAACTTGTCAATGGTGCTGTTGTCGCTCCTAACTTCAACTTTATCCCACATCCTATGCAACAGGGTATGAGGTTTTACCTCTGTGTGTGCTGTATTTACACTGAACAGCTGATACAGTGCCTTGCAAAAGTATTCACACCCCTTGGAAATTTCAAAATTCTGTCATGTTACAACCACACATTATTTTTGGGTTTGCTTAACAGACTAAAATAGAGTAAAATTGTTAAATAGAGGAAAAACAATACATAGATTTTACACTGAGATAAGAATCTGAAAAGTTTGGGGTGCGTATGTATTCAGCCCTCTTTACTGTTTACTACCTTGAATAAAACCCAGCACAACCAATTGCCTTCAGTTGTAGTAAATAGTCTGTGTGCGATTTACTCTGTTAAAATGAAGCTGTTCTTTGAAGACCTAAGACGTTTTTCACAGGAAATTAGTGAATAACAGACTAAGGAACACAGCAGAGAGGTCATGTAGAAAGTTTTAGTTCAATACATCACCTACAGTGGAAAGAGAACTTTTCAATTACGAACCTACCCAGCAAATAGCCATCAACCAAAACATACTAGCTGGACAAGATGAGCATCCATTAGATAAGCAACCAAGAAAACCATGAAAACTCTGGAGGAGCAGCAGAAATCCAGAGGTCAGTTGGGAGAACCTTTTTTTGGTCACTAGTGGACTTTTTTTTTCAATTTTTTTGGAAAGTGAGTTAACGGGAAATAGGGTGGAGAGAGGGTGTAGAACAGGCAGTAAAGGTCAACGGGACGGGACTCGAACCCACGGCAGCCTACGTTAAGGACTAAGGCCTCTAAAAGATTTAGATCAAAGTATATGCACGTTTTAAACTGACCCAGTCAAAGTCCACAACTGCATCTCTTGCTTGTCACAGACACTTTCCATCCAGTCTGCCTGAGCTTGAGCTATTTTGCAAGAAGAATGGAAAGCAAATTCATTTTCTTGATGTGAGAAGAGACATATGATGCCAAACATTTAAGCAATCGTGAAATTAACCTAATATATCATTGCTATATATACAAATATTGTATCTCTGATTAATATTCATGTGTTTATCTTGAGCATTTATAGCAAAGCAATGATTGTTTACATTGAAGGAGAACGGGTGGATGTGGGGTATATATTTCCTGAAGAATGTCAGTGTGTATTTATATCATGTCATTCTAGAAATGTGAGAGATATATTACCATCTTTTAATAGAAACTCTCATCATGCACAGTGGGTGGCCACATTTTTTTTCCTTTTCTAACCTCTTATTTCAAGGGTTCTGCAGAAAAAAAAATGAAGCAGCAATGTGGTTTCCTGAATATCACAGAACAACTAGATTGCTGTGTGTCACTTTAACAGAGATAGCCACAGGTGATTGAGATTACAGCGCACATGTGGACATTATCTCCAGCAGAAGCAAGCCAATCCCTCCTGAAACGCCTCAAGCTGCTGCCACTACAATAACAGCCACAGCATTTCTGTTTGTTTTTTTTCCAAATTATCATTTTTATAGCTGGTCTATTATAACTTAATAGCTTATTAAATTGTCTGCACTGCTGTGGAGAGACTCATAATAATCCTCGTGGATCTCTGGACAGTCATGAAAAGAAGAAGTCTATCATATTTGTTTCATAGACCAAGCAGATTGATCAGACTTTTGATGATCCCCTTGAGCTCACTAGTGCCTCAGAATATTGTTCTGATGATTTGCACTTTGCAGAAAGGAGACAAGGATGTCTTTCTTTGCGGCCTCTTACAGAGTCAGCTTATGTCACCATGTGAATAGACGTTCGGTTTGTTTTTTGATATCTGGAACATACTGTAGCTCTTCAGCCAAGGCAGCTCTGTGTATGGGGTGGAATGAGTGCTTGGAATAAAATATCGTTCTGTTGCGCTTCAAATGATTATCCTATTTGGCATATGTTTTGCTATGTTTAATTACTGCAAAAAATATGGCAGCTGTGGCTCTAAGATGGCACTGATGCTAGAATTATATTCAAGATTTGAATTCCACATTAAATTAAACTGCTGTATCAACAATTTCTAAGGAGTCTGATCTTTGTTTGGTCATCTCTAGATTTAAATCGAAAATATCTTGAGTGGTCATACTTGAATTGGATTGTCCTATGCTGAATAGAAATTCTTTGATACATTGTTTGAAATGGGTTCGATTCCCGGCCGGGGGTCTTTCTGCATGGAGTTTGCATGTTCTCCCCGTGCATGCGTGGGTTCTCACTGGGTACTCCGGCTTCCTCCCACAGTCCAAAGACATGCCTGTTAGGTTAATTGGTCACTCTAAATTTTCCCTTTAGGTGTATGAATGAGTGTGTGCATGGTTGTTTGTGTGTTGCCCTGCGATGGACTGGCGACCTGTCCAGGGTGTACCCCGCCTCTCGCCCATAGACTGCTGGAGATAGGCACCAGCTTCCCCGCGACCCACTATGGAATAAGCGGTAGAAAATGACTGACTGACTGACATTGTTTGAAATCTGTATCTATCTGTAAATGCAAACTGTATATGTTTACATCTGAGTCAAATGGAGACACACCTGTGGATTTACAGTACAAATAATCTGAGCTTTTATGTAAATTCTCACAAGTAACTTCTATACATACCTAGTCCGATCCTGTCTCCTAAACTCAGTACCAAATGACGCTTTAAATAGGTTTTATTACCAAGATTGTTTCAGTGCTTGTTCTGTCATTTCAGCTTTGTATACTGTGTGGTTTTAAACTACAATACTCTGCAAGAGTATTAGACCACACCCAAAGTTCAGACATTCAATTAGTCATTTACAGTTATTTCTCCAAGCTTTCTGAATGTCGTCTCTTTTTGGACTTTGGCTGCTTTTTCCAGAGGCCAAAAAGAAATTATTATTTATCTATATTGAGCTATTTAATTCGCAAAAAGTTCAAAAGATAAATCATTGTTCATCACAAGAGAACTTCATACTTTTCTTTATAAAATACTACAGATAACAAAGTTTGACAAACAGACAAAATTACTTTAGCTCAAATAAGGTTATTCGCAAAGAGCAATTAGCTGAAAACTTTGCATGACATTGCAGATAAACTGAGGAGTGATGTATTTCTTATCTCTCGTAGGTCCTGTGTCAGGTCTGGATTTTTTTTTTGTTTGTTTCTCAAAGACATAACATTCCGATACTAATGCTAAATGAATTTTACACAAATCATAAACTGTGCTGTATCCAAGGTTGTGCACTAAGTGTATGCTTATTTTAGATTTGGATAGTCTAAAGCACTAATAGCCGTTTACTGATTTAAATGCTGGCTTCAGATTTGTCTGACAGATAAACAACTACAAAGCTGAGGAGAAAACCAGAGAGGGAACAGAAATAATTCTTCCATCAGTTTTTTGATGAGTTTTTGGCATGAGTTTTCAGTCATATTTTTAAAGTCTATCCTATCTATCTATCTATCTATCTATCTATCTATCTATCTATCTATCTATCTATCTATCTATCTGTGTGTGTGTGTGAGTGTGTGTGTGTATGCGTATACGTCCAGTATGGGTGTCATGTTGTGTGATATAAACATAGTTAAATGACTATTAAAAGGCAGAAGCAGCCGCTTTTCAGTGGCGCTCACACCACCAGCAGCTCAAAATTTTGAATCGGCACTAAACTCCACTTCCTCGTTTTGCTGCTGGTTATATAGCGCTCTAAAAATAGTGCACCAACCACACCACAGAGGGCTGCGCCAACTCCAAAAGCATTGGTCAGGACCAAGCTGTAGGCGGGCCGATGCTCTCCGCAAACCGATTGGTTTGCGTGCAAAACGTAATGTAATCACATGGGGGTGAGTTCGCCTGTAATTTTGAATCGGGGGGAAGTTTACAGTGCGCTGACAGACTTTTGAGTGAGTTCAGTGTGGTGCGATCGTCTGTGCGTCACACGCTCAGAGAGCCAGCAGTGGAAGTGCGCGTCTATCCAGGCTGTCATACATGCACATACAGCAAAGAGCCCAGCTTCTTTCCAAATACACCTTCTTCACTCGCCTCACTTCGCTTCTTGTTTCGGCTGAGACTCGGTAGTGAAATGGATGTCATACCGATGTGCAGCATCTTTCAGGAGCTTCAGATTGTGCACGACACGGGATACTTTTCTGCTTTACCGTCTCTGGAAGAGTACTGGCAGCAGGTAAGGTCAAGACAGCGCCGCTTAATGGGTAACTGGCTGCTAAACAAGTGGCGCAGGAAATGTGCATAATTAGATTTGGGGAAAGCGTGTTTTGCGTTGACAACAGTGTGTCTGTTAAAAGGTGTTTTTAGGGAAGTCATGCAAGTCCCCTTAGTGACGTTTCACTTTAACTGAACAGAATAAACAAATCACCTTCTTTTACAGTTTTAGAGCGTGGCTGTAAAAACCCTTAAAACTTTTCATACGATCATATCCACTGTGAAGTGAAATGTTGCTGAAATAGTCCGAATGGTTTGCAAATGGTATGCACGTTTGCTGCGTCTTGCTCCGTCACACCATGCTTTATATTTTCCTGCTGCGGTTTTGCTCATGCAAGTATTTATGTAGATGATTTTGACTTATTTGCAATAAAATGGAAACACACCATGCTGCAGATAAAGCGGTTGAATGGCGAGCTTCGAGGCTTTGCGCGTATATCCTCCTTCAGTATCTCCAACCCCCCCCCCCCCCCCACACACACCCCACACAACACACACGTAAATATATATGAGAGTGACAGGTTGAGAGAGGGGAAGACAGTTGGGACTGATTCCTGCTCTAGCGTGGCTCGACCAAGCGGAGCCTGGATGACAGAGCAGTCGGAGTTTCAGACTGGAAAAAGTCTGGTTTTGTTCGCGATGAGACATGAAATGAATTGGCTTTTCTGTCCTCTTTTCAGTCTCTGAGTTTATCGGACAATTTTCATTCTCTTCGTTCCAAGTTGCCCTCCCAGGCATTTAAAGCTCGTCTGGGATTTGTCAAGGGCTGCTTACAGGGACAGGGGCGTATCCAGAAAGTTTTGTAATAGGTGCCACAAATAATCTTTAGATGGCACACCACAATCAAAAGATTGGGTCAGATAAAATAAAGGGAAATCACGCGATCCTCCTTGGAACAGCCTAATGTTCGTTTAGCTGATTTGACATGTTACAATATACTTTTTAGGCAAAATGTATTGTCTTCAAATTAAAAACTGTTGCTCTCCTAAATGTTAAGCTAAATACGTGATCCCGATGTCATTTGATGGTGGGGCCATGAGTGATTGACAAGTGAAGGACCAACAAAGAAAGTGTGTTAAGTTTGCCAGAGATTCAATTCAAGCAATTACATTTTTTCCCTAATCAAAAAAGCATAAAAAATAAGGAATACTGTCTAAAAATAGATTCACCGAATATAGATCAACTTATATTCAGATCAATCAAAATAAGAATAAAATCTTCTCAAGTGATGCACCTATAAGGCTTTACCAAGTTCAACATTTTTTCAGAGGCAGAAAAATATCATGTTGCTGGTTGATGCAGGCATAGGCTCAAAATGATGGGAGATCTAAGTTTTGATGGATTTAATGAATAGGGCTAAAAAAAAAATGAAGTATTTAACTTCTGATCACTGATCAGTGGCCAATTACTATATCTGGCCATTTGATAGGTGCATTCTCTCTTTTGTTCTATTTGTTACAATTTTATATAAAATTTGTCCTAAAAGCTCAATTTGTCAGTTTGTTTGGAGTATGTCACAATTGTCCTATACATGTTTGAGAGCCACCGTTTTATTGAGTTCCACCATAGTAAAACTGGAATGTGCCCCATCACAAGAAACTGCCTGTAAGCAGATGTCATTTCTAACCTGTGCTCACTGACTGCACAGGGTTAAGGAAGTGCTCTCTCACTTCCTTTTTGCACAGCAAAAAAAAACCGAGCCGACAATCCAGAGCAGCTCTTGCAGTATTCATGCCGGGCTTTTTATGGACCACCACGAACCAGACCTCCCTCCTCCCAGTCCCCAGTGTGCTATGTTATATCTAGCAATGCAAATGCATTATTAAATCCACATTATTCTGAATAATTGATGGATTTAAAAGATCTACAAGCACTTCTCTAACTCAACTAGGGGGCTCTGTAGCATATGTAAATTTCATGAGCAACCTCAGCACACACCTACGAACACACACATCTTTGCGCACTTGCACAACTGTCCATGCATTTACGGGCAAGAGCACCTTGTTCTTGCATGCTCTCAGGACGATATGTGGTGCTTGTAATCCTCCCTGATAGAGTCTCTAGAGGGCACCCTGGGAGTGCACTTCTGCATAGGACATTGGGTCTTGTCATATTTCTGAGAGCAGAGAGGAAGTGTAGCCTGTAGTGTTGCCACAGCATTTCTCCCTCCTGCTGCAGCTAAGAATGAAAAAGCCCTATACAGGAGGACACCAGAGTTGCCTGTAAAAATAAATAAAAAATGTTGGGTCATTTTAGGGATTTTCCAGCTCTGCAGAAGTATTCCATCACAGGCCTCAGGCTCTGTCACCAGCAAACTTATTGCTATCTTGTCCTCCATTCACACAGACATGCCTTGAGCTGGAGAGGTACCTCCAGAGCGAGCCCTACGTCTCAGCCACTGACCTCAAGTTTGATAACCAGGAGGACCTGTGGAGTAAGCTAATGCTTGCCTGCGGGGACAAGTCGAATGAGGCAGACCCAAAGATCGCCCACATCAAGGAGGAGGTGGACAATCAGGACATCCAACCCCTTGACGTTGGTGGTTTCAACTCCGACGCCAGCAGCGAGGCCTCGGACAGCTCTGAGGAGCTCTCCCCGACCCTTGACTTCTCCTCTGGCTCTTTGACTGACATGTTGGGTGACAGCGGAGAAGACCTGGGCTCTGCCATCATCAGCACGCCGCCATCCTCTCCCGAGCTCGGCAAAGAAGGCTCTGCGGCCCAGGTGTGGAGTGGGATACAGACTGTGCTAAACTCACCAGGGAAAATAAGGACTGGGGGCACAGAGAGGTCAGTGGAAAGGTCAGGGATGGCCAGTGGGGAGGCGTCGCCTGATGGGAGGAGAAGGGTGCATAGATGCCATTTCAATGGATGCCGGAAGGTGTACACCAAGAGCTCGCACCTCAAAGCACACCAGCGCACACACACAGGTAAATAAACTCAACAATGAAACCTTTGATTAAGGTTTCTTGCTCAAATACACCCACACAGTTTGAATAGTTTTTCAGAAGGAATGCCCTCAACTGTGACCTAATTCACACAGTGGAACGTGACTTTGTGCACAGGGGAGGGCAGAGACGAAAGGGGGAGGGATGTCCTTTTGTGGCCAAGCGGCATCCAGAGGATGTGGATCCTGACAACAAATCAACAGTTCTCAGATTTCACTATGGGAAAAGACTCAGAAACTTGCCTTCATGCTTTCAATAAAAAAAAAAAAAAAAGGAACAGAGAGAAGACGTTTAAGTATGGGAAAACTGACATTTGCAAGGTTTTTGAGAGGGTTCAGATGTTAGCTGTTTGCCTTGTTATCTCTGACGTCTGCCAGACTGTGTCGCCTATTAGCAAAGGAAGTCACATTCCGAGCGTCTCTCTATAACCACGTTAGCCTTATGGTTAAGAGCCTTGTAGCCTTTAGAAACTGACTCCTTTTTTTTATCCAACAGCTCCCCTCTATTACATAAGCCTTCCACTCAAGCAGCTCTGCCCAGCTGCATACCACAGATCCTGAGTCTCACAAGATTGTTTTTCTCCTACAGTAGTCAGCCTATTCCACTTAGAGATCATACTTTCTCAGAAATCAGCATTATATCAGCTCATGCACTGTAAATATTGACTCATATTTCAGAGGCCTAAAATGACAGATATATTCACTTACGAATACTAAACCATGAACCTGTTGAGAGTTACTCAAGAACTTTTAAACTCATTGTTTTTATTTTACTTCTTTTCTAGGTGAGAAGCCCTACAGGTGTTCATGGGAGGGCTGTGACTGGCGCTTTGCACGAAGTGATGAACTAACCCGACACTTCAGGAAGCACACTGGAGCAAAGCCATTTAAATGCAATCACTGCGACAGGTTAGGTTTTTTTTCACCTTAATAGATGTATTTTACCTTTAAAACACTACAGTGAATCAGCAGCCCTTTTTTTTCTTGTTACCTTTTGTATTAAGCACTCATTCATAAACAGATACAACCACAAAGTTTTTCTAAATGGGGTGCTAAGTAGTGGGGTAAATGAAGGTTAAGGACAGACTGAATTAAAGACTGATTAAAGTCATGTTCAAGGAGTTGCCTGAAAACAGACTTGGGATTGGATGTTGCTTAATTCAGTAAAGTTTGTGTGCTCCTTAAGTCTGTTTCTTTTTCTTTTCAGTGTAATTCATAAGATATTTTTTACAGAACCTTTTCAGTCGGATAACAAAATGTTTGCATTTAAATGTAAGGTTAATGTATTCGAAAATAAAAATTAGTATTTGTTGTTCAGTTTTTAGTTGCTAATCACAGCTAACCCTCCAGTTTGTTACCTTGTACATATGAGCCATCAAGCTAATCTGGCAATTTAAAAATTTTCACTGTTCTTCTTAACAAAGTCAGTCACAATTGCTGTAAATATGGATTGTTTTAGCCTTTTCAGCTTAATTATCCAAGGCATCCTAACTATGCTAACTATGATACTACAATAAATTAGGTTTTGTAAAGTAACAGTTATGTCTAAATTTTTTAAAACTAGGTATGCTAACTATGATGATACAACAATGCTAATATTTTAAATGTTTGTATTTTTTAAACCCAACATATTTATTTATTTAATTTTTTCTCTTCTAGGTGTTTCTCCCGTTCGGACCACCTGGCGTTGCACATGAAGAGGCACATCTAAGATGGCCTCCAAGTTGAGAGCTCTGAGGGATGAGTTTCGTTGATTGTCCCGACCAGTTGGGGAACAGCAAGGCCGGTGTGTCCGGGGAGCATTAACAGGGGCACCGCTATGTTCCAGTCAGCGGAAAGACATGAAGCAACACAGGCTATTATTTGCACCATACTTTGTGCCTCCAACACCTCGCTGTGGTGATTGCTTTTGAAAGGCTTTTACGGAGGAGCAGGGGGTGAAAAGAGAAGATGGGAAAGATCTTGGCTGGAGTCGATGGGAAGAGACTGTACTGTATGGTGTTAAATTCTCTTTTTTGTTAGTTTTTTTCCTGGACGATTATGGGACTCCAGGAATGGGGGTGCTATTCCTCCATTGACAGTGTGTTTGCCTGTACGCATGGGACTCTGAGTGCCTGTGACTGGATGCCTGTGCTGGCTTTATGGAGCGGATGGAGCTTGCGAGTGAATGACTTGGAAGAGGTGACCTTGTTCAATGACAGTTTTCTTTTTGGGGAGAGGAGAGAGGAAAAGGGGCGAGAGGATGACCTGATGTCTCTGTAAGAATTAATTCAAGCAAAGAACTCTGTCTGTGTTGGTCTGTTCACTATGGCAGGGAGTAGGGGGTTGTTTGCTGGAGCTGATTCATTTTTTTATTTGTCCAAATGATGACCCCCTGCTGCCTGGAGGTGGAATTACAGCTCCCTGTCCAAACTTGGGGAGGTTGTTTTGTTTAGTGCAGCTATTAAATGTGCAATGTATTACACGTGGCCTGTCTCACAACATACACGTTATAAAGCTCATTTTGTTGTCCATTGTGTAAGCCTTGTATCAAAAAAGACAAAAACAAAGAAAAAAATCTATTGTACACTAACAGTTATGGCCATTATAACAGCAGTTGCATGGGATCTAGGGAGGTGTTGCTCACATGTGTGCATAGAGGATGACAAAATTCCATTCAAGTGCAGCTACTTTCATGTTACTCAGTACCATACTATTGTAAAAAATGTAAGGCAGTCTTGGTTTTTTTTTAAGAAATTGGGGATACCACTATTGCTGAGCAACTGTCTTGGTTGAGGGTTTTTTTTGTTCCTTTTTCTTCACATTTGTTTTTTCTTTTTTGTTCTGTCTGTAAATGCACTGTTGACCTTACTGATGCCTTATGTAAGTGGCCTTGTCCTGTTAAAAAGATGACTCCCTCACCACAAATACACACACCAAACGGCCAATGCAGTAGTGCGTTTACTAAATAGCTTTATTAAGGCTCCTATCCATACATTAGTACCTTTTTTGTCCTTTTTTCTCATCAGATTTCTCCAAATTCTGAAAAATCCTCTCTTCTCTCTCTCTCTCTCTCTCTCTTCTCTCTCTCCTTTCCTCTCTCTCTCTCTCTCTCTCTCTTCTCTCCTCTCTCTCTCTCTCTCTCTCTCTATATAGATATAGATATAGATCTAGATCTATATAGATATAGATCTATATATATCTATATATATATATATATATATAAAACACATATCGGTCACTTATTTTTCACGAATACATCAAATCCGATTCTAAGTGATTCCGATTTGAGACAGAAATTGTGGAGCCTTTGGGGGAAAAAAATCACCTTTATAGAGTGGTTTACTACTATGTAGTATGACATGATGTAGATGCACTGCAGATAAACTGTAAGCTGCTGTCAAAGGTACAGAGCCTTGGAAACATGTTCTCGTGAAATGTGTATTTGGTCAAACCAGCGAGGGGATAGGATTTACTGCACATCAGGGCCGTTTCTAATAGTTAATGTGTTCTCTGGTATAATAGATGTCCTATGAGATGATGACAGCAGTCTTAATCACAAGTCTGTTATTATGTATGTTTTGTCTCGCTTTGCTCTCAACATGAGTCAGTATTTTGCCTCAGTTCCATTCAAACAACCCTTAATCTGACTAAACGGTACTAAGACCAGTCTAACCAGTTTAGCTGTGCTGCGCTTCAGGTCATCATTGGGTTTCTGTCTCTGAAGTGGGGACTGGGACCAGACTTTTTTGCTTTTACCAACTTCACATTTTGCACGATCAAACTTCAAGTTCAAGTTAAAGGTATTTTTTGGGTCATTTTATCATAATTTGCCAACTGAGACAAAAATAATTCTTCTGGATAATTTATGCTTGAAACAAAGTGTTAAAAATGAACTTCATTCTTTAGTATCTTTATTTCAGTCGGCGTCACAGGTAGCCTTGTGATAATCTTTTTGCAGGTTAGCCTGTTGTAGATTAATGGAATACAGTTAGCAATGCTTCTTTTTTTACACTGAGAAATGTTAAGAAATGCTAAGATGCATTTGTTGGTGAAAGGACATTTTGTAAAAAAGCATATATTTTGAACAGATGTGGGACCAAAAGCAAGCGCAGTGAGTCATTTCTAAATAAATCATAAAAGGCTAAAGAATTACTGTAAAATAGATGCACTCCATTTTTGTTTTCATTCGTTGTGTAGCATTTTTGTTATGGGAGAAAAAAATAAGTAAGATTGAGCAATGCACATTATCAAATGGCATCAATAGTGCTTACACCTGTGGCCTGTCATTTTTCAAGAGGAAAAAAAAAACTTTATACATGTGAATTGTTCTGGACACTTGAATTGTCATCATCTTGCATTCTGGCGCCAGTGTAATTTGTTTTGAAATTGTTACTTACATGTAATTTCTTTCTCTTAACTTTTCAAAAACTTGCAATTATACCCTGTCTTTAGCTAGGATAAAAAAAACTTTATTGAATAAACATGGAAAATATGAGGCTCTATTTTTGTTTGTTTTATGGCATAACAAGATTTTTTTTCATTTAAAATTGTTTTGTAAAATAGTTTCTGTATGAATGTATTTTTTATTGAAAAATGGATAAAAACTTTATTGGTTCTACATGTGTCTCTGGTATTCTTTCTCTGCTCCTCTCATCACAAGGGTCAGATGGGAATGGCAGTGTATTCCAAAGTTTCTCATGTGGAATTGTTTGTGACTCTCTCCCTATACCTATAGAGGTTAAAGGTCAGTCAGCTACAGAACTGGAGAAACTGGTGGTGGTTGTGTTACCAGTATTCAAGGGTTCTTCCCTGGAAAATCTTTATATTAATTTAAACTAGCTTACTTTTAACAGTAACAACAAATGCTTTTCTTTTGTGTCTATCTCATGACATACAGTAACTGTGAAATTTGAAGAGCAACGGATCTGTGAAACAATATAAAAAACAGCTTTTTTTTTAAATTCTTTGATCAGTGGTAAAATATTAAGTAACTGATTAACAAAAAATAGTGAATAATTTTGAAGCGGAAGGAAAATTATTCATTATTTTCATTTTTTTTTTGGAAAAAAATCTGAAAAGTGTCATCACGATTTGTGTTCACCCCCTTGTACTCGTACTTGTCATCTTCCCCTTCTCTAAGACCAGGTTGGGGGGGGGGTGGGGGGGGGGGTGTGTGGCAGTAGGCGTTCCCAGGCCAGCCGAGAGGAATAGTCCTTCCAGCGTGTCCTGGGCCTCCTCCCAGTGGGACGTGCCTGGAACACCTCCCGAGGGAGGCTTCCAGGAGGCATCCAAAACAGACCCTCTGGAACAATATTTAGCAAATTTCAGAGCAATTATTATGATATGCATTGATCTAAACTATTCAATTGTTGCTCTGCTTCCACCACCATCTGTCACCCTGGGGGTGGTGTGTTTAGAGTGATGTGCAGTTTTAATTTTTCCCCAGACACGGTATTTAGTATGCTGGTCTTATTTGAGACCAAAATTGAGGAAACTCTTCTTTTACATATTTGCTGTATCCTCTCCTTCTCTTGTAGGAAAGCTTAAGCTGGACTTTCTTTTAGCAATGGTTATTTTTCCCATTCTTCCACAAAAGCCCAATTGGTGGTATGCACAACTACTGGTTGTGGTTTCAAGAGATTGTCCCACCTGAGCTGTGGATCTCTGCAGCCTCTCCAGTGTTATCACAGGGTTCTGGGCTGCTGAACTGGAACTATTTGCAAAGCGCCTTAAGTTGAATTTTGTTAGGAATATGCACTGTAGAAGTAAATTGAACCATACTAAACAACTGATGTAAAATATAGCAAACATGATTCATATATTTATTTCTTGATTTTAATGTCAACCCCTTTGCCCACCTTGTTTTGGATAAATAAAAATATATGATGTAACTTTGCGATTTCATTCAATCTGTAAAAACAAATTGCACCAACATGCAAATGGGGATCAAGGGAGACTTTTATGTAATTATTTTTCCCAGGATGAAAATTGGTTTGAGGTTTGTAACAAATAATTTCAATTAAGGCAATACTACTGTATTCCTCAAAATGTTATTTTGCATTTTTAGTCATTGTACCTATTGTGACTCAATAGTGAAATTTAATCTTAAATTGGAACTTTACTCTCAACATTTTGACTACGTTCAAACTATATTTGTCTTTGTTTAATTATTTTCCACATTAAAAGTAATACTTTATAGTTTTGACAGCTCCACTGTCAGTTTCCTGCGTACATAGTTTAAACAGCTGATGAGCTGTTTAAACTAAAGAAAAACAGGCTTTAAAAGGGGTTCCTTTAGATACCAAGACTTCATTTATAAATACAACTGAAACACTTTACACATGTAAGTAAAGAAAAAGAGGTGGCTGTTTACTCTTCCAGATATATTTTTGTCAGGAATTTTCATTGAAATCCAAACCCCAATTTTAACAAGGGAAAAACAATAAGTCTGGGGCAGGGGGAATGTGTTGTGGGGACAATTTTTTCCCCCCTTTTTATACCCAAAAGAGCACAGATTTTTTAATCAAACTCTCCAAAAAGTTAATGCAAATGAAGTTGTGCCACGAAAAAAACCGTGAAAAAGATTTTCTGCATCTAAAAAAGGGGCAAATGGGCCCCTCCTCTCTCCAATTGCAAGTACAAACTGCCTCAGCTTAAACACTACTCTGCCGAGCCACCCGCGCTCCATGCCCCAGAGCTCCTGAATAATTGAAGTACTCTCGAGAGACTTTCATTTTTTTTTGTCTGTGTATTTATTGATATTTTAATTCATTACACAAGAATAAAACCAGTGATTTCTTAGAAAAGAATTAAATAAAAAACAAAAGAAATACTCTCTTTAAAAAATTGTTTTCATAATCTAACGCTAAAATAAAATTACCTCTGTTTGGGAAAATTTGGGTTTTTAAATAAAGTAGGGGAAATGGCCAAAAATTTTTTCTGCTTTCCCGTTTAAAATTTGTAAGGGAAAACATAGACATTTGTTTAAAAAAAAAAATTTTATGACTGTTACACCCTTCAAATTGGGCCTTATTAAACCTTTCCCCCCCAGAGGGAATTTCACTTCCCACCTTGGGGCACAATCCGGGGAAAAGGGGGCAGGGGGTTTTTTAATTTGGTCAGTGTAGCAGACAAAGTGAATCACTTTCATTAAAGCAAACCTGACCTTTTTTTTACCAAGTTGGTTACATTTTCCATGGTCTTACTCTTGGCCTTAACCTTTCTGTCTGAGCTCCTGCTCAAAATAACCTGAACCCATAATTTCCCAAGAAGAGACAGTGTCACTATAAGAGGTTGTGTCTGGGCAGAAAAATTTGGTTTTGGTTTAAAAAAAAATAAATATTGGGTTTAAATTTTTTTTGTTTTTTGCTTTTGTGTGATGCTTAAGCTTTTAATGAAAACCAAACCACTTTAAACTAATGCTACCCAAATTTTTTTTTGTAAAAATTTATCCAAAGGGTTTAAAAGGGCCCTTTACTCCTGTAACTTGAGCCTGTTCTGATTTATCGGGTTTTGCCTTTTCTCATTATCTGCAAAAACTATGTCCACATTGTCCCCTAAAAATTTTCCAAAATGTCTCTTTATTCCCAAAGCCAATTCTAAGGGCCTTAAAAAAACAGTAAACCACCAAATTTGTTTTTGCGTTTTTAACTACCAGCCATCTGTTCGGGGGGCATCCCCTTGGTTTTAGCACTTTTTTAATTTCTCATTCACACATTTAAAAATTTATTTACGGTACTCAAAAGGTACAAATGGGGCTCCCCCCACATACCACACCAAACAGGCCCCTTTCAATCATTTAGTGTGTTTACGAATAGGGGTTATAAAAAACCCCCTATCCCATTACCTTTGTAAACCCTTTTTTTGGGCCTTTTTTCCATCAGATGTTTTTCCCCAAACGTTCACCAAACTTGTAAAATTCAAAAAGGTTTTTCCCCCAACCCTCTTAGTTTTTTCCCAACACCCATTGCAAATTTTTACCGTGATAGCTACTAACACAACAAAAAAAAATCAATTGTTTAAAAAGGGGGACCCGATTTTTTTAAATTTTTTCAAAAATTTGTTTTAAATATTATTTTATTTAAATAATGTTTTATTTTTTCCCTTTTGCTTGTAAAATTTTGAACAAAAAAATTTTTAATTAAAAAAACATAACTGCTGTTCTTTGTTAGCTTTCAGGGTTAAGTTGGCCTCATTTCAAATTCCTGAAAATAGACTTTGGTTTTTAAACATACATATATAATCACACTGATCATGCCACTGCATCGTTTAATTGGTTCATGATTTGACCTTATTCTTGTTTCTTTTTACCATTTTCTCCCCATATCTTATTAGTTTTTTTGGTTTTTTTTTCATTTTTTAATTAGTTTTTTTAGTTGAATTTAATAGCCCAGGTTTTTATTTTTTAAGGTTTTTTTAACAAGGGAATTTTAAGTTTTTTTGGGGAAAAAAAATTGTTTTAATTTTTTTTGAGTGTTTCCCTTGGGGTTTTCCCACTCCCATATGTGTGTGGGGCTTGCCCGTTTTAAAAATGGGCCCGTGTGCAAATTCATAAAATTTTTTTGGGTTTTTTTAATACCACACCTCACCGGCCGGGGATTCATAAAACCCAAAAACCCGACAGGGCACTGGGGAGCTGTCCCGACTATTTAAATTCCCCGATAATGAGGAATGGGCCCCAAACTTGCCCCGAAAGTAATTTTTACGGGAAATTATAACTTTTTTTAAAAATTGGGCCCCCCCACTTATTAAAAGTCCCTACATTTCCAAACCAACATATTGGGTTACTACCTTTTTCTACTTTTTTTTTTTTTGGTTTTTAAATGTTAAATATTTATCAAAAAAATATTTATTTAAAAAATTATTTTATGTCCCCAAAAAATTTGTGTGACAAAAAAAAAAAACAAATACAAATTGGCTGCTTTACTCTCAGTAATAATTATCTTAGATCTTGTTTTACTTTTTCAAAATTTTGGAGAAAGGTAGTTTATGTACAGGGCAAAATTTAGAAGAGGTTTTTAAGGGGGGGGGGGGCGTTTTCTTGGCCGGCTTAAAGATTAGGTGGGCCCGAGGAAAGGGGTTTTTCTCATGATCCCCCTCCCCTAAATCTTGCTCATCTATACGCCTATTCTCTCCCTCCCTCTAGGTGATGAACAAGCTCATTACTATGGTGGTCTGATAAAAGAAGGCCATTATCTTTCCACATCGCACTTTGAACCCTGGCAAAGGAATCTACTCCTTTGTTGTCTCTTGGTTCAACTTATGTAATGCAGTACTTCCATGGTCGAATAGCAAGGTGTTGATTCCATTTCAAAAATTTTAGCCCTCCAACGCAAAAAGACAGAATCCCCAAAACGTGGGATCTGTCAAATTTTCCCAATGATATCTGTAATGCTTTTGATCTTTACAGGGCCAAACCCCGTTAACAGTACTGTAAGTATTGTAAGTGCCAAGAGTTTCCTTAAAATATTTTTGTTGTGAATTAACAGATAATTTTCAGGTTTGTTAAGAAGAAACTCACAGTAAAATCTGGGAAAATTTTTTAAAATCAGGGGACCCAAAAAAGACAGCTGGGAGGGGGGAGCTTTAAAAGGGCAAGATTTACAAGATTTCCCAAAAATGAAAAGGGTTTACAAGAATATAGGGAAAATCAATGCATTAGTCAGTGAAAAATGAATTTATGCTGTTTAGTAAACTGTTAACAGTTTTTTTCAAAGACGCATTAACTCTAGAAGACTTTTTAATCATCTTTGTGAGTATTTTTTTTGACTTTAATTTGGGCCCCTTTCTTTCTGTATTTTAAAGTCCCGTTAGAAAATTTTTCTTTTATTTAAATATGGAGGCAGGTGGTTTTTTTTTTTTTACCCGCCTCCAGGCAAAAAAGGGAAAAGCTTAATCTCCTTTAGTCCTCGGTCTTGACTGATGAATTTAGATCTTGAGAACAAAGAGAACCAGAACTTGATTTACTATAAAATAGCTTTTGTGTACATACAGATTGCACAAATTGTAATTGGGGGGTTTTTGGAAAACCAGGAAAAGAAAAGGCTATTAAATAGGTTAAAAATTTTCATTCAGGGAAACACCCTTTTTTTTGGGGGGTTTCTTGGGAAAGGGAAAATTATAAAAATTACGTTATGTGTATTTTAGAGCTGCAGACTGGAAAGATTAACAGATGTAAGTCCCTTAAATTAAGCAAGTGCAAGGCAAAAGACAAATAAATTATATGAATAAATTCATTATTAAAGGTTGCGCATAAAAGTCATCAAGTGGTCCTCGTTTGATGCTGATTCTTCAACATTATAACAAAGCTCCTTTCTTAAATGTGGCTGCTTTATTAGCTACTACAAACAAAAGCTCAGAAAACATAATACACTAACTCATACCCTGTCCAGATTTAAATCAATTTAGTGTAGAAGCACACAAGTACACTATGTAAAAATGTTTGTTTTAGTTCAGGAGAGTTATAATGTGGACCAGAAAGAATGGTGGAGCAAGTCAGTTAATATTTCTGAAGAGTAGAAGACTTCAAGTAAAACCCACAAGAAACAATACTTCAAAGAAAATCTGTGAGTGAGCGCAGGATTTAATTGTTCTTATACCCAGAAAGACTTGATCAGTTGATGAGCCAGAGATTACACTTACACTTACTTAAGCTTCAGCAGGAAACTTAAGGGATACAAAATCCACATAATTTACTGGATGTAATAAACAGAAATACATCCCAGCATCACACTCCTTCTTGTGGTACACAGAATAAATTTTGGTTTTAAGTTTTTAAAAGTTAAAATGTCATGTGATGACAAGCTAAAAGCCACTTTGCATGTGTGTCCCTTCCCTGGATGAGAATTCTCCAAATACTCTGACTTCTTCCCACTGTTCATAAACATGCATACTGGGTCAACATGTTTCAAATCTTTAAGAAACCACGCTTTACTAATGACAAAAGTGTCAGAACAATAATGATTATGTAAAAATCCTAAAAAGGTGGTTCAGTAGCGGGTTGACAGTTATACATGCTGAACATTAATATGTCATTTCACTTGTTGTGATTCCTGTTTATGTGTAATATGGTAAATGGTAAATGAACTGAACTTTTCCAGTCATACAGACCGCTCAAAGCGCTTTACACTAGAGCCATATTCACCCAATTGCACTCACTAACGCTCACACATTCATACACCGATACGCAGATCGGTAGGCAACTTGAGGTTAAGTGCCTTGCCCAGGGGCACATCAACATACGGCAGGAGGAAGCTGGAATCGAACCCGCAATCTTCTGATTGCAAGACGACTACTCTTCCTAGAGTATGTTCTTAGTATATGTTCTTAAGCAACAAACTGACCTCAATGACAGTCCTCTACACCAACAGCATTCATTTATGTTGAATGTCAACCAACAACAGAGCCCAGCTGCGTCATGTTTGACTACAAACAACACGAATCACAAGTGGTTAAAGGGATGTTTCTACATTTAGCTTTAGTATTCTTCCAAAACAATATTTACCAGAACATAAGGTTTCTCAATTTAATATGAAAAGTAAACAACTGAATGTTAGTTTAAAAAAAAGAACATGACTGAATGAATGGTCTAGATGTTTGAAAATTAAAAGAGCTTTCAGAATTGAGGACAACATGAAAATGGAGATTTTCATTTAAATGGTCAAAAAAATTTGAAAACAGAGTACATCCTTGGGGCAGTTAATTGGACTTTGTTTGGCAGCAGGAAGCTGTTGTGTCCTTAACCCTCTTGGATCCCTGAATATTAAAAAAAACCCTATTTATTCCTATTTTTTGTTCTGATGCAAATAGGCTTAGATTTGGCCAGGTTGTGTATTTGTGGTACTTTTTTAGGCTTTTTATATGCCTTTCATGCTAAACAGTGAAACCTGTGTCTCTTCAGCATTGTTTGTGTCCTTGACTTCCCTTTTTTTCCTTTTGTTTGATTTTTTTTATCCTATAATTTCTTGGCGCATAAATCCCTTCAAAATGTCATGTTGATTGTCTTCGAGTAGGTGTAGATTTATATTTCATGTTTGCCAATCAATGCTGCTGTCTGTTTTTGACACTCTAAGGCTTGGATGATTCCCCCTTTTAAAAAATCCAATTAGCCTATATGTTATTTTCTTTTTGTTTTGTTTGTTTTTGACCTTTTAAAAAAAAACAGCAACAATAATTATTACAACTGTCAATTAAGGGGAAAAAACAATGAAACTTAATAAATATTTCCTATGTATAGTGAGGACTGAGCATAAAAGCATAAGACAAAAGGAATAGAAATATGTTGATAAATAATATTTCTTTTTTAGTCTTGAAAAGAGCTACTTTTGTGTCCAAGAAACACAGGTGGAGCACAAAATGAAGGTACCCCTCAGAGGGTTAATGTAGCTGGCTGCGGTTGCTTTTGTGCCTTGGTTGTGGTTGTTTTTGTACCTTGGTTCTTATAAGAAAGAACCACGGATAATGTGTAGAATTTTAAACTTCATATGATTTTGAGTTTTTGTTAGCTAATAGGAACATATGTATTCCATCCTGAATTTAAATCCTGAACCTTAAGACTAACACCTTCTTGTTTTATTAAAGTTAAGGTTAGAATGCGCCTGACTGCATTAAATTGAAAGCAACTCGATGTGTGAGTCTTCATCAAGGTCGGAGCAACTTTTCACTCTTTGCTCTCAAAAAGAATTCCCTAACAGAGCCCACTACTCAACCTAACACACACACACCCACTTTCACACACGTGCATCTCTTTCCCTAAAGGTTTGCAAACCCCTGTTTGAATTCACCTATCACCATGACAACTACTCTCTCTTTACTGGCTGTGCCCGTGGGAGGTTTTTGCCCAGCCTTTTCTAATTTCACACTGTGTGGATATCTCCATTCAGTAATTACAATCCCATCCATTCTCATTTTCCCTGTCCAGACAATGTGCCCTGAATATACAGAGAAAAATAGTATCTTTTTCCTCTGTACACACACAAAGTACAAACTCTCTATGAGGACACCCTTGTGGTCATGAGCACACAGAGGGACAGAGCGAACATACTTGTGAGTGTGCAAGAGAGAGATACGGAGGCAGAGAGACGGATGTGAACTGTCACAACTCCTAATTTGCCAGCGTTCACAATCACACACAAGAACATCACTCTCTAAATCCAATTACAAGCCAACCTGCTGTTTTTAAAAGTGAAGCTGATTGCCAAATACTTTATAATTGCAAAAAACAACCAGAAACTCAAGTCAACATAATTTCTCATGTAAAGAGGCAACTGTTCAAGAAAAATGGAAATTGGTTTAAACATATATTTTTGGATGGAACAATGCATGGATGGATGATACTGTCTCTCTATGGAAGAGATATAACAATGGACTTTTGAAAAAGTTGTTTGAGTCTTTCATTCTGGATTGAAATCATGAACCATCTTAATTTTAACATTCATATTTATTCACTAACTTAGAAAGGTGTCATTAAAAGACACAATAACAGAGCATTGCATACCAGAAAAATTGAACGATGAATTGGACTTTACTCTCCTGATCTCTGAGCAAACAGTTTTCACTGAAGATACTCCAAAGTCTTTGTTAAAGGGTGTAAAAGGTAGTTAAAGTGTTATTGTAGGAATTGATCCATTTCTAACTGTATCAGACAGTCGATAATCACTAAGCTAGCAGTGCAGAATTACAGAATTTAAGAAACAATCTTTTGGAAACAGATACAATTATACAGTGCTAAAAAAAAGTCAGTCTAAAAGGATGAGTATCTGGCTGTTCTTCCAAATAGATCCACTGAGTTCACAGAAAACGAATGAATGGGCAATGAGATCCAGAGCTGCTACTGCAAAGGTTCTATCACATACAAGCCCCAACGAAGTCAACCAGCATTGTAATTTGATATTAATCTGGCCAATAAATTCGCTCCATCATACAGACTTCACACAGCAATTATAATTCGAATGGCATCATGAGTCTGACGTAACTCCCTGATGTAATTTGCAGCTGCGACAAATATTTTAGAGGAAAGATGAAAATGGAAAAGTCAATAGAAGCTGTAGTTCATGTTTGCATCATTTGCAAACATTGAAACACAAGGACCCTCTTTTTTTGGTTTCTTTGGGATTAGAAGGTTGCACAATCATTATTTACCATGAGTGGGAACTGAAAAAGACAATGAATGCTCTTTTTAAAAAAATGTATTTGACTGTCATAATATATTTTTTAAAACTCCCAACTGTTCTTACCTAAAAATGTATATAAAGCATAGACATTTAAGTGCTGGTTTACAAGCACTCTTCATGATAGAGGCATCTTCTGTATTCTAAATAACAAAATGGGAAAGGATATGGCCTCAGTATATGGGCTTGTTTTCCCAAGATTCCCTCGTTTCTTGTTTACAGCCTGCCTCTGCCGTTCACAAAGAATCCCAGAGGACTCACGTTGCAAAAAAACACATTGATACATATAAACACTGGCCCAGCTTAGCTTGTGTTTACCCCATAACTTGCTTAGGTGACACTGTTGTGTCTCCTCCTTGCTGAAACAGACGTCAATCCTGAATGACAAGCATGGCTGAAGCTCAAGATTTGTTGACTGGAGGTCATTTCTTGAATGAATCTGTCCGTCCGTCTGTCTGTCCATCAGTCCATCTGATACCCTCGAATAGCTAGTGTTACCCCCTTTGCCTGAACTAAGTTTAGTGAGACAATTGTAGGCATCTACTAGTCTGTAAAAGTCAGCTCCACACCTCACTTTCAGCTGTGAGAGGTTTGATGAGTTTCTTGCATAAACTGTTTCAAGCCATCCCACAGCAGTTGAATAAGATCAACATCTCAGCTTTGGCTTTGTCCAGTACTTCCCAGCTCTTAATTCTCAGCCAGTCCTTGGAGGTGGTACTTGTATGTTTGTCACGTCGTGCTGCAGGGTCCATTTCTTCTTCTTTAATTTGTTAACAGATGCTCTCACATTTTTCTCAAGCACCCTCTGATACAAAGTAGAAAATATAGTGGATTATATAATGGTGAATCCTCACACGTCCAAAATCATGCTTCACAGTTGATATGAGGTGCTTGGCTGTATTTAGTTCATGCCTAAATGTCCTATTTCCTGGTGTCCAATTTTAGACTCATTTGTCCAGCAAACATTAATCCGGAAGTCCTGGTCTTGTCTACGTTTTCTCTGGCAAATTTAGTCTGGACTTTATGTTTTTATTACAGAACATTTCCCATGGAGGGTAAAGTTGTATTTTGTCTTTTTTAGTATACAGGTATGCACTTTATTATCAACAGTAGCAAGAGCCTGCTGTAGATCCTGTTATGACATTTTAGCATTTTTGCATGCTGAATGGATATTAACATGGTGTCCATTGTTGCTTCAACAGTTAGCAGCAGACCAAACAACACATCTGAGGTTTATGGTTGAAGGACAATTCTCATTGAAATTACTGAGCAACTATGTCCTAATCATGTGGACCTAATGTGATGTTGTATGCCAGTGTGTGAGTTTAGCCTTTATGAGTTGGAATAAATGTGGGGGTGTCCTATTTCATTCCTCATATAAAATTGCAGCTTTTGAAAGTACATTCCACAGAAACTTTTAAAAGGTAATTTCTTCAGTTGTAATTATTTGGTTATAGTACTGTTATCCTTACTGTTAACAATGATGTTTAATATCCATATTTCCAGATGTTTTAGAAAATCACACAGGCTTTCAAATGTTTCCTATCTTTTCCATGACTGTACTTGATCAGGATCACTATGTAGGATCCCCGTATACTTGTTGTACGCACCCAGAAGGAATGTGCTCCAGCCGAGATGATCCCTCAGATCTTGAAATGCAGGAATGATAAAGGGGAGAAGGTGAGGCCTCCGCAAAACTTTAGGTCTCCAAAACTAATTGTTTCTCTCACTACTGTACATGTAAATTAAGCATAGCTAAAAAGACACATTCCCATGTGTGTGAAGATTTTGCCAGCTTATATTGTACTTATTTTATTAAAGTACAACATAAAGCTATGAGTCCTTTAAAAGTGACCATAAGACCTTGTTAAATTACTAATGAATTAACAAAAAAGGTTTCCTACTGGGTAATGTAAATTCAGTTTAAAATTCAAAAGTAGTAAACTATGAACATTGATGAATTTAGTTTAATATTTAAATTGGACTAACAAATAGGCAACGGTGGCTATGATGGTAGGGGTTTGTCCTGTAACTGGTGAGTTGCTGGTTCCAACCCCTGCTCCGTCTGTCTCAGTTATTGTGTCCTTGGGGAAGGCACTTCACCCACCTTGCCTGCTGATGGTGGTGAGAGGGCCCAGTGGCGCCGATTGTATGGCAGCCCCACTTCTGTCAGTCTGCTCCAGGGCTTCTGTGGCTACAATGTAGCCTACCACAAACAATGTGTGAATGTGTTCATGAATGAGTGGATGACAAATCTTCACAAGCACTATACAAGTGCAAGCCATTTACTATTTACTAAATGGTACACTAGAACAACACTGGTTTTGACTAGGAAATCAAATGCAATCTGTAGAATACAATGCATAGATTTTGCTGAATATAAAAAAAACATTGCTTTCTTCCAAAAAAAAATAGAATGACAATGTTAGAAAAAGCCTATGTAAACAGAGTCAATTTAAGTTTAGTTATCTGGGGAGAGTTCAGAGTAGATCCACCACTTCTCCACAATAAGTATTACGTTCTCGTGGTCAGATATCGAATCAGGTTGCCTGCTGGATCCCTTCAGAGGTTTTCTTGAGCAATAGCATTGTTTGGAAATGCAGATATTCCCCGAGGGACTTGAATTACATCTGGGCTGGACTTGTCTTGGGATCCCTCAGGACAAGCTGGGGTTCTCCCTAGGGGGAGAGTGTTGGGGTTTTTCTCCAAACCTGTTACCTATGTAATCGGACCTTGTGTAAGCTGAAGCCGGATATTTACTTAGATTAGTTTATATTTACTCAACTTTTGTCTTCATAGTTTTAGGATCTTGCAATATAAAGCAAAATTTGTATGCTCTTTTTAATTGAAAGCAGTGAAGATTAACTTGTGAGCAGCATGCAGTGAGATACAAACTCAAATTGAATCAAGTTTGAGTTTCATGGAAGAAAATGTACAATTGGATTACCTTAACTCATTTTAATCCCTCTGTAGGCAACCTGCATAACTGCTTCTTGCCTGGGTTGGATTTCTGTAGCCAGATTCTTCTGCAGAAGCAGAAACTGTATTTAACATATTATTTTACAGATCCTGACAGAACGTATCAATAAACAAGTGAATCTGTCTATTATAAAAAAAAACTGTCTAGCATCTGAGACATGGATCTGGGCACAAAACCAGGCAGTGTGTATCATCTGACTACAGGGACAGTTTCTGTCACATCTCTTTGTTCATGTGTCCTATGGAAGATTAATCACAAACGTACAGTCTACTGTTATTTTCCTTCTTTCCAACCAATACTTATACTTTGCCTTCTTTTTTTTATTTTTTACTATCTTTGCAACCTCATTATGTAGTACCATGTAACTGCAGTTTGTTTTGTTCTCTATGGAATTTATTATTTCTTATTCTTACCGGGTCAAAGGTTGTGACACAATTGTTTGTACCAACAAATCATTAACCGTCACCTTCTCCCAGCATAATAGATATGCTTGACTGACCGAAATGTATAGAGGAAAAAAGTTAACAGAGCATGAATCCCTTCCATGTTTTCATGCTTCCCACTCACAACGCTCCTCATACATGACCTCCCCCATTCATAACTCCATACCAAAGCACTGTAAACACCATGTCATTTGTATGCCTTTTGAACTATTCTGGGTGAACCTCCAGAGGTTTCGAAACAGCAGTTGCAAGGTGCAGAGGCAATGCTCTGGTGGAATTAGAAAACCACTTTTTTCCCTGTTCCATTCTCTACTTTACATTAGGTTTTGAAAAGGAATAATAAAGCAACTGTTAGCTAACTGGCAAGAGCAGTGAACTGTGGAGGAATAAAAAAAACTACAAAGTGACTCTACAAAGAAAATGTTAAAACAAAACATGGGAGGAACACACACACACAAGGGCACTGCAGAACCATCCCTTTCTCCATACCAATATGCTTTCTGTGTTAAATGTAGCTTTTATTTCTGCACAACACAGATACTGTATGTATTATTGAAAAGTAGTGGCCTCTGAAAAAGTTGACACGGAGATGAGGTTGTAGCTAACTCCATCAGGGCTGCTGCTAGTGTAGCTTCATTTGAGATTTCTATTTTACATTTTTTTTAAATTTGCATTCAGGTCAAATCAACATGTTCACTTTTCAAATATTTGAGTGATAACATGATAGTTCTTATTGGAAATGCATGAGTAAAAGCTTTATGAAAACTGTTCAGAGAGTGTGAAAAAGCAGCATTAAGCATCAAGGGCCAGAAATGCTTAGCAGTGTTTTAGTGTTTTAAACAGGATAGTGGTGTGTGTGTGTGTCCGGTTGCGTGCGTGCGCATGTGGGTGTGCTTGCGTGTGTGTGCGTGTGTGCTTAAAAAACACAAACCAAAAAATCTTTTTCCACAAATGTAATATTTAGCAAGAAAATGTATCCATTATAATGATTAAGCTATCTAATTGTTACTGGAGTATTTATTGAGCAATCTAAAATGAAAAATTTAGGTTTTGTAGGTGTTTGTTTGATGCTAAAATTAGCAAAACACAATCATGCAAAATATGTTTAATTAACTTTTCCGCAGCTTACACTTTATTCTACATAAGTGTTTTATATAAATTTGCAAATATGAACCAAAAAATGACACTAAAAAGATGCACTAAAGGAAAAGCATGCCCATATTGTTTGTTTTGCTGACCGTGTGACACAAGCCATCACATGGCAGGGGACTCATTCATTCTCTGCTGGTCTGCTAATAATACACTATCATCAGGCTGAACCACAAATGCAGCGCTCATGACCATAATCTTGTTGTCAGCTGTCTCACACTGTGGATGACGTGCAGGCACTCAAAGCCATTCGGCATGTAGGGCTGAGATCCAAGAGCTGTGGGATAATTGGATTTTGAAATGTGCCTGAGCGCTCATCTGTAAGAGCATGCGCATAGGCACTGGTATCCCAGCACATCTGAATGTTTTCATATGAGTGCATGTGTATGTGCGCTCACGTCTGACAACATAAAACCTGACTCTCAGGTGCTAACTTTGTACGATGAATCTACTCAGAAGCACAGACAAACTGCCTTCAGCTTAAACAGTTTGGGTTTTGAGTTTACCTAATTGGTTTCAAAACGATTTCATCATCTGGGACCTTGCAATTTTTTGTCTGCTAGACTTCCAGAGAAGCACCAAAACCTTAACTTGAATTTTTACTATGAAAGTTTGGATTGAATGTGGTTTAACGTAACTTCTCATCCACTAAAAGGTTTTACAGATTACAATGTTTTCTAACGGTATTTCATAACAATTTACAACCAAAAATCAACGCTTGGATTCCAAGTAAAGTTGTTTACAGGAGTGCTAGAACTGAAGAATGAAGAAAACCCGTTTCCAGACTTTTGCCTATTTTAGAATGTAGTGGCATCAAATTGAGGTTTGTAATCCAAACTTCTCCGTCCTTTGCTTTGGGAGATTGGCTTCTCTCACTGTTGCGATAAGGTGGTTTTTGTAATTGAGGCTTGGATCCCCCTAAAAGAAAGGTTTGGGATATAAAAAAATATATATATGCTCCTAGATTTATGGACTGTACATTAAGGGCCTGATCTTCAAAAGGTTTGCGTGTACACTGAAAGAAATTTGGACTGACATTTACTTGAAAAAATTGCATTTGAATCTTAGTTCTATGCCTTTTTTGTCCTAAACTCACATAAGAATTTAAAAGAAACAAGTATGACAACAAATAATTGACATGGTTTCTTTTGGCCCAACAGCCTGTGGCAATACTAATGTGGCCTAGATAGTTTAAAACAGTGCAAAAGGCAGAAAGCATAAACATCCATACACCCCAAGAGCCCTTTTTCTTTTTTTCTAGGAATGCACTCTAGATGACACCAACACAAACCTAGTGGCAGTCTCTTCAGCGAAAAAATAAACCAAAACTATAAAACTGAACCTGCATTTTAAATAAACAATGACTCTCTCATGAACATGTTCAGTTACACTGGAGTTTTTTCCGTAGGGACTGGACTTTAGGTGACAGTTTCAGGACATCAAGCTCAAGGAAGAGCTTCAGAAATACTTCAAACGTGTACTTCAGTTTTGATGGGTAACTTAAGTTCAGTGCGTAGAAGATCCCCATAAGCAAGAGGCTGGCCTTCTCAATACGTGGACAACTGTGAAGTACCTCAGTTCCCTCGACGACAATGGAAACATCAGCATGTGATAGGCCTTATGTCCCTCCCTTACATGGAAGACACAGATCTTCATGACTTGCTCGACCTGGTCCCCTTTGGCTTCTTCCCCGCTAACATTCTGTAAGAGCATGTAAATCCATGGTTAGTTGCATATTTTCCAAGAATATGTGTGTGTGTGTGTGTGTGTGTGTATATACACACACACATACATATATACACATACACAGAGACAGAGGGAGACAGAGCCAGAGGGAGAGAGAGAAATGAGAAACTCGTTATTTTGACAAAGGTATGAAAAAAATAATTTGTTTGTGGTATGAACACCAAACACTTTGAAGTAACATCACTGTAAGTGTAAAGATTAAACTTTACAGTCTATCAACACCACTATTTATGTTGCAGGAAAAGTAAAGTATCTGTTCTGTTACATATCTATTTAACATGGTAGGGAACACCGTTTACCTTTACCAACCTAAATCAACATAAATGTTCTTCATTATGATATTAGCGGAAACAATTGGACTTTTTGTTCCATTTACAAGTCATTGTTTTGACCTGAATTTGAACACATCCTGATGTGACATTATGTTATTAGGCCAACAAGCATTTATCTACTGATTTTTAACAAAATAAAAAAAAACTGGATGTTGGAGATTATGTTTTTTTTATTTATCTAGAGAATATCAAAAGTGCTGCATTTTCTTAAAGTTAATGTACGATGTAGAGGTGCTTGTTGGCTTGCAAATGTTATTTTACAGGATCGATAAAGGTCTATAGCAGCTTTAAAAATCTTAAACTGTTGGAATTGACCATGTAGTCCTTAATAAGTTCCTCTGCAGACTCGCCAAGAAATTCCATCCTGCAGTGAATTATGGTCTCCCGTCTAGATTCAACATGTTGCTGCTGAAGACAAGAGTTGATGAAAGTAGGTGATATAAAATCACACATGCATACATACCAAAAAGTAAATACTGTCAAAATATTAAATTATAAAAAAGAGCCACAAGATATCCATGATGAGCTTTGAAAGATCAAATAACATTTTGATTCTGTTGATGCTAATGATGATCGCCTTAAGGTGGCATTCTGTTTTTTTTTGTTTTTTTTTAAGTTAGCTGTGAATTCAGTTTACAGTACCAGCATGCAACACCTTACCTGACTGAGTGAATTGTGCACTAATCTTATTTTAGGGCCAGGAACCCTGGCTTTTTTCCTAAATATCTCTAGCAGTTTTGGGGTGTAGAGATCCAGCTTAGTCAGAAAGGTTCTCTCCAGATGAACTGTTGTAATTCGTCTGAACTCCTCTTTAATCTGAAACAAAGGGATAACAATGGCAACTGTTACAAATATGACTAAGCATATAAACTAAACTTTATAAAAGGTGCATTTCATAGTTATCAAACTACTGGAACTAGAAGGTATTTGTCATGGTCACTGTAGTAGGCATTATTACCCCTATTATTATTGGCAATATTAAATACCTAAAACTTTATTGCAGGATAACTCAAGATTCCATCAGTCAAGTAGGTTAAACACAAGGTTTTAGCAATAATTGCAAACTCAACATATTTTAACACATGGACCAAGGATTTAGATCCACTAAGATAGGATGGCGTAATATTACCTGAATGTAGCAAAAATGTAGCGGAGATGCTGCTGCAGGTCCGTGAAGCCGACCTTTTTATTTTAAGTCATACCGGGAAGTTTGTGGCGCTCAGCTGCAGCTGCACACAGCAAGGCGCGGGAGAGGGAGGGGGAGAAATGTTTCTCTGACACATAAAAAGAGCGCTATAAATAATGAATCGAGTCATCGGCCGATGACTACTACAGTGTGTTTTGCATCACTGTTACTGGTGTATAAAAACGTATTTTGGATATAAAAACAATCAACGCTTAGCCTGGCGGGGGAAGCTAGCTACGTTTTGCTAGCAATGAAAGCAGCTACCAGGTGCAGATTAACAGGTTAAGAAACCTCACACTGACTCAAGTTGCATGTTAACAGTAAAGCAAAAAGTTAGCAAAGCACATAAACATACTTACATGGTTGTTTATGAAGAAAACTTTCATGAAAACGACCCCCTCTTCACCTGGCCGACTGCTCCAATCCGAGTCCAAACGTCCTCTAGCTTTGTCAATGCAGCGCGTTTTTTTCACATGACGTCACTTATCAGATTTGAATGAGGTTCTCAGGTTTGCTTAGAAAAAAAAGTAAAGTATTATTTACAGGACCAAAAAATCATTTTTATCAGTGTACAAAACCACACGCAAACCTGTCTGCGTCCGCAAAGCCGATCTACAAACGAGGTGCTCATTGGAATATGTCTGTAAAATCATCGGAACAGTGGGCACGAACGTTTTAGCGTGTTTGCCTTCACGAATATGCAAAACAAATGATAATGACCCAAACACGCAAATTTATGGGAGGGGTATATGCAAATGTATTCCCTTACCACCCACAATGTGATTTATGACACCTGAAATGGTTTGCGCATGCTGGTTTGCGTCTACATTTAGCACGTTTGAAATACAGGCGCTAACTGGGACGCAAAAATGTCTGCTGTCACTTTGGCCAGAAGGAGGCATAGAAAGAACCACAGATGATGGAGAGAGAGAATCGTCTATGTGTCAACATATTTGCATTGTCAAAAATACATGTGGTGAAAAGGACAGTGTATGATTTAAACTTTTCACTAACCAAAACAAATTGCATTAGTGACAGTAGCATTGTGTTATTGCAGAGCAATCGCAGCTGGATCAGTTGGATTACGTTTTTATGCAACTGAACATATACAGGGGACGGTTAATACAGTAAAAAATGACTTCATGTCATCAAAAAACAATTTAAACAATCAAACACGTTGTATATCGTTAAAGTATTGGTAAAACAAACAAAACGAATTCAGTAAAATCATTGGAGAATTATTATTTTTTAAGTACATAAATGTTCAATTTACAATCTTTGCAGTACAGTTATGTGACGTAATGTTTTTAGAATTAACATATAGATAGCCAACTGCTACCAGAAACATTTTTATTTTGCTAATATTACTTTCCGGCTTAAATATTGCGGCTGTTTTTGAATAAATCACAACTCTTTGAACACATAATCTAAAAAAAAAACACGGTGAGTCTCCGAAAAATATTAAAAGTTCAAGGGAGACAACCTCTAACAAATTTTTTGACACGCAATTTGTCTTTTTTATTGTTAATGTTGATTGTCCAATTTCCGTTGCGAGTTACGTAGAGCAACACAGTAAACAAATTGTGCGCTTATGTGTTGTTGTCAGCCCAGAAACCAGCTGTCCCGTTTGCGTACCGATGGTACACAGCTCTGTCCTCTTGCGCAGTGGCCTGTAATCCATCATTCTGATTAAAGGCGAAGCAGGATGTAGTCTTTGCCTCACTGGGTCCTTTCCGGAAACATAAAGCATCTGCTCGCAGAATATTGTCAAACTTAGCCGCATGCGGTATTACGCACTTAGAAGCGCCCTGCTAAAATGAAGGGCAGAGGTTGCGATGACAAACCTGCTGCTCTAAATAGTGACAACAAAAGTTGACTAACTCTAACAGTTCAGAAAAGCAGGAGCAGAACGGAACAGAAGGGAAAAAAAATAGGCAACTGGATCATGCATAATGATGCAGCGCAACAACCCTTGCATGTTTTAAGCACCACAACTTTTGTTCGCCTTTCCTCTAGTTTTGCTGGGGGCAGTAGCAGCCAGCAGTAGCACACGCATTTTCCTAATTTAAATAGGGCGGTCTGCACCTTTTTTGCATGTTATCCATTGCACTTACTTATTGCATGTGCAATTTGTTTTGTACAAGCAATTTAGCGCCCCCTATTTGGAATCTTTGAAGACCAGGGCCTAAGTACATTAAAAATATAATATTTTGCCAAAAGTATTTGGTCGTCTGCCTTCACAACTTAAATGACGTCTGCTTCTTATTCAACAGAGCTTAATATAATCCCTACCTACCCTTTGTAGCTGCCATTTTTCAAAGGTTTTTAAAAAGTTTAGGAGTGTGTTTGTGGGAATTTTTTACAATTTTTTCAAAATCACATTTGTGAGGTCAGACACCGATGTTGGACCGAGAAGACCTGGTTGCAGCCTTTGTTCTAATTCAATCCATAAGGTGTTCTATTGGGTTGAGATCAGGACTCTGTGCAGGCCTGTCAAGCTATTTCACACCAAAGATGCTTATCCACATCTTTATGAAACTTGCTTTGTGTACTGGTCCACATTTATGTTGGATCAGGAAGAAACCATCCCACGGTTCCCACAAAGGTGTGGGAACATGAAACTGTCTAAAATATCATATTATGCTGAAGCATTGCATTTGGTGATGTAAGTCTTAGATGCAATTTCTCAGCCATTGAAACCCTTCCTATGAAGCTCTCTGTGCATTGTTCTTTAGCTAATCTAAAGGCCACGAGAAGGCTTATAGCGACTGACTGCAGAGAGTTGGCGACCTATCCTCTCTATGTGCCATAGCATCCACTGAACCTGCTCTGAGATATTACATGGCCCACCACTGCATTTTGCATGGGAACTGTATGACAATGTGAGTGTGCATGTTTGCAAGGTCCTTATGCCTATACATAAATGTAGAGAAGAACATTGACATTTGTGGCCCATTATACTTGGAAGGGAAAATGTTGCTTGATTCAAATATACCGTTAAGTCTTAAAAAAGATGCAACAGAATATATTAAAACTTGTATAAAGTCACAATTCTTCTATTTTTTTTAAATATTTCATTCATTGTGCCTTTTAGTTAAACCATTCTATTGGAAGAGAGCTGTTACAGAAATAAAGCATTAAGGTATTTTTTTACCCTAATCTCTGTGACATCCTCAAGTGAAATCTGTTTCCAAAGAGCAACTCTAGGTATGCAAAGATATGAAAACAACATTTCTCCTTGAAATGACAGATTCCTTTCTTTATTAGTTTAGATGCAGCCATCTACTTTTTCGCCCGTAAAAGCATGAAATCACCTAAATTGAAAGCAGTTGCTGTACCAATAGCAATGGGTGTTTTCACTTTTCCATTTCCCCTGTGCATGTGCTCGCTCTTGCATGCATCAGAGTTCATAAACCCTAAAATGAAAGGTATGAGATAGCTGGATGGAAGCTTGCCAGTGTGTGAGATAGAAGTGGACGCTCCGCTGCCTCTCGGAAAGACAAGGGAGCTAGTGTCTTGTCTGTATTCACCCAAACAGCGTTACCTGCTCTCTCCGGAATTCATTGTCCCTGTTGACTCCAAACAGGAGAGTATAAGCCTACAGGAGGAGTGCCGATGACAGGTTTTAAACCTGTCAACGCTCATAGTGCTAAGAAATGTCTCTTTCTCTTGAATGAGAAACTGACACTAAAAAAAGTTATAAATTCCCCATGAAAGTTTTAAATTCCATATCTCTACTAACTTTAGATGACATTGTAAAATGCAGAGATGCACATATGCATTGAAAATTATTTCAATCTGTCATTCTTAATATAAACAAAGACAAGTGGCTGCATTTTTACAATATTCAACAGGCTGTGGAAGATTTAAGAGATGCAGATAAAAAATTAAGTCATAGAGCTCTTCTCTGATCTGAGGTAAAACACGCACTGAACCACCCTAACATTGTTCAAACTGAACACATAGTTCAGTATGAACAATGAGCAGGAAAACTGAAAATTCTAATTAAGAAATGCTTTATTTAGAATAGAATAGAAAAATAGAAATATCGTTTATTGCCGACAGTGGGAAAATTCAGGTGTGCCAGTAGCAAAGTGAAAGGCAAATGGAAGCATGAATATACACACACAGATAAAAAAATCTAAAAACAAAAAATAAGATTACAAGAATGCACAGTATGGGAACAATTTACAGCATAAGTAAAAAGTACTGTACAGTTATTAAAACTAGCATACTCAGAGTAAAAGAAACGTGCAACTGAGTAGGGTGATTTTAAAAATGTACAAAATGTGCATATTGGCTTGATCACAAAAAACAACAGACTATTTACAAGAAACTTAAATACTGTGCAAATAACAGCAGGGATGCAAACACTTAATGAGTTTGTTGGAAGCAGTGATGAAGGCTAACAGCTCCTGAGATGAAGAATCTGCTATAACATTCTTTTGTGCACCTAGAGCGCAGCAGTCACTGAATTAGCTCTCCAGATCTGCAACAGCTTCATGCATGGTGTGGGAGACATTGTCCAACAGTAATATTATTTTTTGCAGAGTCCTTCTGTATCCCACCACCTGCACTGGGTTGAGGGGGCATTCTAGGACAAAGCAGGCCTTGATCATGAGCTTATCTAACTGCTTCCTCACAGTTGTAGATAAGCTGCTGCTCCAACAGAGTGCACAATAGAAGATGGCTGTTGCCAACAGAGAGTCAAAAAAGGTTATCAGGAGCACGCCCTACACTCTCCGTCTCCTTAGCAGGTAGAGTCTGCTCTGACCCTTCCCGTAGGTGTTGTGATGCCAGTTCAGCCTGTTGTTCAGGGGAACACCTAGGTGCTTATAAGAGTCCACTATCTCAGTGTCAGTTCCCTGTTAATTCACTGGTGACCCTGTTGGTGTGGTGGCTCTGAAATCCACCACCAGCTTCTTGGTTTTCTCTGCATTGATCAGGAAGTGGTTCCGATGGCTCGAGTCCACAAAGTCCTGTGTCCACTTTCTGTACTCGTCCTAACCTGTGATGAGGTTGACTATGACAGAGACATCTTAGGGCTTGTGAAGGTGGCAGCCAGGGAAGCTGATGGAGAAACCTACAGTGTAGAGGGTGAACAGGAACAGGAACAGTGCCAGCACAGTTTGCTGTGGGGCCCGGTGCTGCAGACCAGGCTGTCAGAGACACAGACCAGTGTCCTCACATGCTGCGGGCGGCCTGTGAGGTAGTCCAGTATCCACTTTAACAGGTCCACTCCTGACAGCTCCAGCTTGTCCCTCAGACGTCCAGGCTGGATGGTATTAAAAGCACTGGAGAAATCAAAGAACATGATCCTTGCAGTGCTTCCAGGCTTCTCCTGGTGGGTCAGAGCTCAGTGGAGGAGCATCGACACATCAAATATGCTTTGGGTAAAGAATTAACTCGTACTCGTCGTCTTCCGCTTATCCGGAACCGGGTCGCGGGGGCAGCAGACTCAGCAGAGACACCCAGACGTCACCTCTCCCCGGACACCTCCTCCAGCTCCTCTGGGGGGAGCCCAAGGTGTTCCCAGGCCAGCCGAGAGACCCTCGATCCCTCCATCGTGTCCTGGGCCGTCCCCTGGGCCTCCTCCCGGTGGGACGTGCCTGGAACACCTCCCGAGGAAGGCATCCAGGAGGCATCCGGTATATATGCCCGAGCCACCTCAACTGGCTCCTCTCGATGTGGAGGAGCAGCGGCTCTACTCCGAGCCCCTCCCGAATGGCCGAGCTCCTCACCCTATCTCTAAGGGAGTGCCTGGCCACCCTACGGAGGAAGCTCATTTCAGCCGCTTGTATCCGGGATCTCGTTCTTTCGGTCATGACCCAAAGTTCATGGCCATAGGTGAGGGTAGGAACGTAGACCGACCGGTAAATCGAGAGCTTCGCTTTTCGGCTCAGCTCTCTCTTCACCACAACGGACCGGCACAGCGCCCCCATTACCGCACCGACCCGTCTGTCGATCTCCCGCTCCATTCTTCCCTCACTTGTGAACAAGACCCCAAGATACTTGAACTCCTCCACTTGAGGCAGGAACTCCCCTCCAACCTGAAGAGGACAAGCCACCCTTTTCCGGTTGAGTACCATGGCCTCTGACTTGGAGGAGCTGAACTTCATCCCAGCCGCTTCACATGCAGCTGCGAACCGCCCCAGCGCATGCTGTAGGTCTTGGCTAGAGGGGGCCAGCAGGACCACGTCATCTGCAAAAAGAAGAGACTAAATCCACTGGTCCCCGAACCAGACCCCCTCCGGCCCTTGGCTGTGTCTAGAAATCCTGTCCATGAAAGTTATGAACAGGACCGGTGACAAAGGGCAGCCCTGCCGGAGTCCAACACGCACCGGGAACAGGTCTGACTTAGTGCCGGCAATGCGGACCAAACTCCTGCTCCGCTCGTACAGGGACCAGATGGCCCCTAATAAAGGGCCCCTGATTCCATACTCCTGGAGCTCCCCCCACAAGGTATCACGAGGGACACAGTCGAATGCCTTCTCCAGGTCCACAAAACACATGTGAACCGGTTGGGCAAACTCCCATGAGCCCTCGAGTACCCTGTAGAGGGTATAGAGCTGGACCAGTGTTCCACGGCCGGGACGAAAACCACACTGCTCTTCCTGAAGCCGAGGTTCGACTATCGGCCGGACTCTCCTCTCCAATACCCTGGCATAGGCCGTACCAGGGAGGCTGAGGACTGTGATCCCCCTGTAGTTGGAACACACCCTCCGGTCCCCCTTCTTATAAAGAATTAAAATTGCACTAATTTACAATTTTTCTTTACTATATTAATAACTATTTTGTGTCCTGTAAGGCACTCCTTTCTAGAACAGCTTTGCAGACAAGCTGATGCTGAAGGTCTGTATTTTTAAGAAGCTCACATTAACAGCAAGGAAAACCGTGAAAATTTAGTTAATGGTGTCAGCAAGTTCACACAGTCTGAAATAGAGTGGCTTTTTGTACCATAATATCCACCAGATAGGCAGATGTATTTTATTAACTCCATCATGAAAAGTATCTTTGTTACAGTAGCAGGTATAATAAACAAACACATTGTATGCTAAAATAAAAAAAAATCTATAAAAATACTGCAGAAAATCAACAGTTAAAGAAAAATAAATATTGGTTAAGGTTACATTGAAAACACAATTTAAAAACAGTTGACTGTCTGTATGGTGGAAAAAGGCCAGTTATGAAACCAGCCTTTATTATTAGTTTGTTGAGTTTTTTGGTATCACTGGTTCCGATACTGATCCACCAACAAATCAAACTAAGAACAGGGCACAGGCCTCCAACAGCTGGCTGCACAAGTGTAAAAAAGCACCTGGGCTTCCTCAGCAACTAGAGTCTACTCACCCTCGACTCTGGTGATGGATTCCCTGTCCACTCTGTTGTTGATGTCCTCCTCCTCTTCCTACTCTCTCCCAGATGTTCAGCTGCAGGTGATTCAGACCAGATTGCTCCACACAGCTGTTTTCATCTACACAGTTTTCATCTACAATTATTTCTCAAAAGTCTGCACATAACTGTAAAAATCCCTTGTTTTCATGGGGCAAACACATTTATTGGAGGAACAATGAAACAAAATAAAAAGCTGCAGCAACTTGATTGCACAACGGTGCAGTTCAATATGTTTGTCACTTATTTCAGAAAGTGAAACTCATTGATTATACAGATTCACTACACATAGGGTGAAATATTTTAATCCTTTATTTCTTGCAACTTTGGTGATTATGGCTTGCAGATAATAAAAACCCAAAATTCAGCGTCCCAGAAAATTTGAATGTTGAAAAATAGTTTAATATTGGAAACTCATGTAATCACATCATAATAAGCCAAAAACTGATAACACCTGCAGAGGCTTCCAGAGCCTCTCAGTAGGCTACACAATGCTACTACAGTTTGCTTCTACATAATAAAAAAGTGTAGTAGAAAAATGTACACCAGCAAAAGGGATAACTGCCACCTTAGGAGGATAGTTAAGCAAAATCTATTCAAGAATTTGGGGGAGCTTCCCAAGTAGTGGACTGAGGCTGGAGTTGCCACATCAGCAGCCACTATGCACAGATGAATTCTACTACAAGCGTCTTATGCCTGGTTCACACGGTAAGCTTTTTGTGTCGATTTTTGACCCGATGTTCCCTGATCATTGTGATGGCTCTTAGGAAAATCTTATGAGATATTCATGCTGTGTGTGGTGTTAAGAGTGATCTATTCTGGTCCCACTCCGACCTGAAATCAGGAATAGTCAACGTACTGGATTGTCTTGGGCCGATATCCTACTATATGAGGTGTTCCCCCAAGGACAAACAAGCACGAAACCTGTTGAATGTGACATGTGGCCAATCAATAAGACTGGAGGAAGAGTGAAGAGGCACAGAATTCACACTGCTTGAAGTCCAGTGTGACGTTTTCACGGTCAGTAATGATTTGGGGTACCATGTAACCATTGTGTGAGCAGGACTTTGCACCTGCCCACACAGCTGGTTCAATGACCATGGCATTCTTGATAAATCTGCAAACAGACCCTACCTGAACCCCATAAAGAATCCATATGTTATCCATGGTTTATTTTATATTTTTAGCCTGTGGTTCTGCAGCCTGTAGCAGGAAAACCACAAGCTGATTGCCCCATGCAGCGCCACATTTATACAGTAATTCATGCAAAAAGAGACCCGACCAAGTATTGAGTGCATAGAAATGAATACGTTTTGCAGAAGCCTGAGATTTCTGTTATTACCCTTTTCTTTGATTGTTTATAGTATTCTAATTTCCTCAGACAATGAATTATGGGTTTTTATTATCTGTAATCACAATTACAAGAAATAAAGGCTTGAAATATTTCACTGTATGTGCAATGAATCTATATAATATATAAGTTTCACTTTTTACAATATTTTTTAGATGTACCTGAATGGTAAATCTGATTAACCTTAAATAAAGGTCAGCTATCATGGTTAGAGTTTTCTAACACTGTATGCTTTGGCTAAAGCCACAATTTGCAGAGAGGTTACAAAGGGCCAAAATAATCTCACTGTAAAAATATATCAGTCAGGAGAAAAGTACAAATAATTTTACAGCATTATATATACACGAGGGCCCATTGAAGACAGTCAAACAATAACAGGAAAAAGTATGGGATAACAGGAACATTATAAAAACTGTATATGTCTCCAAAGCTGATCAAAATAGGAGACTAAAACTTTGTAAACAGCCGAACATCAATACTGAAGGCACTACAGGAATTTCAAGTTGCAAGTACTGACTGTTTTACATCTGAAAACCATCTTCTTTTTCTCCATATGTGGAGGCTAAGGAAGATGGTTAATAGAAAGAATCCTTTTTTTCTTCCACATAAAACATCCAGTCTTCCCACAAGCCTTGTAAAACCATGTGGGAGAATGTGTCTGATGAAAACAAAGGTAAACATTTTAGCCATTATTCTAAATAGTATGTTTGTTAGAAAAACAACACTGCACATCACCAAAAGAGTACCATACCCACAATGTTACGTTGTGGTGGTAGCATCAATTCAATTTCAATTCAGTTTATTTAGATAGCGCCAATTCACAACACATATTGTCTCAAGGCACTTCACAAAAGTCAGGTACATACATTCCAATTAATCTTAATCATTGAACAGTGCAGTCAGATTCAGTTATTTATTCAAATTGGATAAAAAGTTTTTCTATCTAAGGAAACCCAGCAGATTGCATCCAGTCAGTGACTTGCAGCATTCACTCCTCCCGGATGAGCATGTAGAGACAGTGGACAGTCACTGGCATTGACTTTGCAGCAATCCCTCATACTGAGCATGCATGTAGCGACAGTGGAGAGGAAAAACTCCCTTTCAACAGGAAGAAACCTCTAGCAGAACCAGGCTCAGTGTGAGCGGCCATCTGCCATGACCGACTGGGGGTTAGAGAGAACAGAGCAGAGACACAAAGAGAACAAAGAAGCACTGATCCAGGAGTACGTTCTATGGGAAAGAAAAGTAAATGTTAATGGATGTAGCTCCTTTAGTCGTTTCATCTAGAAAGAAAGAACAGATAAACTCTGAGCCAGTTTTCAAGGTTAGAGTCTGAAAGAGAGCACATAGAGTTAGTCACAGTAAAATCTCAGTCAATTGCCATGTCTAGGAGAGAGAAAGGTTTAAACACTGAAAGACAGGGCCATGTGGATCATCGGTAGAGGGTGAGCATTAAGTTGTTGCCAGCAAAAGCTTGGACGATGCCCCTCTCCAGAAAGGTGTCACAGGTAGACACAGAGTCAGGCCAGGTGTAGCTTCTAGGAAGAGAAAAGAGAGAGAACAAATAATGCAAAATTGGAGAGTAGTGTGAGAATGTAGCGAAGAGGGTGAAAGTGGTCACTGTGTCCTCCAGCAGCCTAAGCCAGTAACAGCATAACTACAGAGATAGCTCAGGATAACCTAAGCCACTCTAACTATAAGCTTTATCAAAAAGGAAAGTTTTAAGCCTAGCCTTAAAAGTAGCTAGTTTGTCCATCTAGAGCGATTGGGATATCTCTCTCTGTCAGATTGATTATAACCATTGGAAAAGAGAAGGGGTCATACAGGTAGCAGAAATGGAGGGTGTGTTTGCACCTCAACCATAACCATCTTGCTCTCGGATTATTTTTCTTCAGACCTACAGTATAGTGGGCTCTTCTCACAGTCTGATGGAAAATATTGCCACTGATGTTAATTCCTTCTAACAGATTGATTTATTTTTCAGTCCGTGAAAGTAGATGTAGAAAATGTTATTAGTATTTTAACAGGCATTATAACAGTGGGGTGTATACTCCCCTGGATGCAGCAGTCTGTCAGTGATGGAGCTCGGCAGGAGCAGTATCCACTTAGCCCACCACTTGTCCCAGTAGCCACTGGGACAAGTTGTGGTCCACTTCTGACAGCCCCAGCTTAACCCTCAGAAGTTCTGACTAGATGGTATTAAAAACACTGAAGTACTCAAAGAACATGAATCTAACAGTGCTTCCAGACCTCTCTATGTGGGTCTGAGCTCGGTGTAGGAGGAAGATGATGGAATCGTCCACTGCGATGCCAGGCTGGTAGGTGAACTGCAGCAGATCCAATGAAGACCTCACCAAGAGGCAAAGATGGTTAAGGACCAACCTCTTGAGGGTCTTCATTAGATGCAAGGTCAGTGCTACCAACATGTAGCAGCTGAGGTCTTTCAGATGTGTGGTCTTCACTGGTCCCACTGGCAACATACAGGAGGTCTTCCACAGTTGTGGTACTTTCCCCAGCTTCAGGCTCATGTTGAACATATGTCCCATAATACCAAACAGGTGATTTGTGCAGCACCTCAGGACCCTGGAGCTGATGCCATCTGGACCTGCAGCCTTTTGCACATAAATTTTTTTGGAAGCTTGTTCCTCACCTGAAGTGTTGAAAGGGACATGATAGATGTGGGGGGGGGGGGGGGCTGTGGCATGCAGTCAAGAAGAGGAGGGGGTGGTGATGGCTGAGAGGTGTGACGTTTGGGAGAAAAATCAGGCGGTCAAGGAAGATAAGGTTGTTTGCAGCAGGGAAGACTAGGCTTGGGGAGTGGTGAGTTTAATACCTCACTCCAGTTTCTGTACTTCTGTAGCCACTCATTACCCCACTGAAACTGTGTCTTGCCCATGGCCCATATTAAATGTTTTCAAAACCAAATTAAAAATAGCAGATCATAAAAATGTCATAAAAACCAATACTACTTATAAAAAAACAAGAACAATGAAATGTAGTTTACTAAACATAAGATATATCTCTTCATAAGTTATTGACTTGATATATGATAATCAGTTTAATGTATTTTGGCCCGCAGAAACCGGCTGCAGTAAGATGATTGTTCTAATATAAATGAGACAACTCTTAATTATTTAAATTTTCCCATTCCCAATACTGGGCGAGGAGGAGGAATAGGAACCATCTTTCAGTCAGATTTATTGATTGATCCCAGGCCAATCAATAGCTACAATTATTTTGAACATCTAACCCTTATTTTTCCCTCATCCAAATTGCAAAGCACTAAAACCACTTCTGTTTGTTGTTTTGTAACATCCACCAGGCTCTTACTCTCAATTTATAGAGCAGTTATCAAATGCCTTATCTGATTTTGTGTTAAATACTGATATGGTCATTAAAGTGGGGGGTTGTAATGTTCATGTTGACATGGAAGTGATAAGCTAATTGTACCCTTTAATGCTGTCTTAGATTTGATACTGTATATATACAGTATTTATACAGTACTGAAAAACTGCTGTAAACAAAGAATGCTTTCAAAAGTGCAAATCATTTATTTTCATCAATCAACAAAATGCAGTGAATGAACAAAAGAGAAATCTAAACCAAATCAATAGTTGGTGTGACCACCCTTTGCCTTCAAAACAGCATTAATACTTTTTGTCAGAGTCTGGGATTTTGTCTGCCTGCTGCTAACTTCCCTCCACCACTAGGTGCCACCGGAGCCTGGCAGCCGAAGCAGCAGCAGGTGTTCCTTGTTCCCTCATCAGCCGGGGGGCTATAAGAAGGCAGACTGCCAGCACATCAACGCTTGAGTGTTTTGCCTAATGGGGGTATCACTGTCTGGCCAGATTTCTGACCGTTCCACAGCCTTGAGCTCTTTTTGTGAACAGCTTTGAACTAACCTTGCCTTGTCTTCACGTCAGGTTTCAGGACCAAGCCACGCTCCCACTCGGAGGAGGACCACAGTCAGAGTTGAATCGTAATGGTTGCCTTGGATCAGTCCCAGCTGGCAGTCTGCAGATCCGGTCCCATGGTCCGAACGAACCCTGTCCACCCTCCAACCTTGCCTGGCCAGGATAATCACTCTCCGCTCCGGCCAGCCGCAGTGCCGGACCATCATTCCCAGACTCGACAGCCTCACTTCCTGGTGGATCATTCCTGGCGCACTGTAAGCTGTTTTCAAACAATCTGAACTGTTTTCTAAGTCTGCTTGTATCTGATCAGCCCTTTTCCCTTTCAGTTACCTGGTTCCAGTCCGTGGGTTTTGTTGTGCCCTGTCTCCGGTCAAATAAACTCCTAAACTGCTCTCAGTGTCTCGAGCGTCTCTGTATGTGGGTCAAATCGGCGGCTAAAACTATGACACTTCTAGGTACACTTGCGCAGTTTTTAAAGGAACTTGGCTGGTAGGTTTTTCCAAACATCTTGGAGAAGTAACCACAGATCTTCTGTGGATGTAGGCCTTCTCATATCCTTCTATCTCTTCATATTATCTCAGACACACTCGATGTTGAGATCAGGGTTCCAATTATTAGAGATTGTACAAAGGCTCTGGTAAAGCATTTGCTTTTTTCTGACTTTTGCAGATACAAGGGTTTTTGCTTGATGAGTGTGACTGTTGTCAGGCTGGTGTGATAGAGACCCATACAAATGGGAGAATACCTGCTCCTGTCCAAACATGAACAATCTTGTCATGTTTACTGTGTAAGCATGTGCTTTGTCTGGGTGTGTGTTTATGATACAGCACAGCTTGACCAGAAAACTGCACATTTAAAACCAGATGTAAATTCTGAGAAACATAACAGAATTACTTATGGGTCCAGAGGAGACAGTGAGAATTATATTTCTGTAAAAATGTTATGGTAGCACAACAATGATGCTCTTCTGTGACCTAGTTTGTACTACAAAACAATTGAAAATATTGTTTCTTATAGCATCTGAGCAAGAATTGATTTTCTCCTCACCATCAATTGCAAATGCAATAACTAAATGTCACCATATTTATGTCTGACAAATGAAAAAATAAATCCTGTAAAAAATATCTACTAAACCCTCAGGCATTACATTGATTATACAGTCAGTCATTTTCTACCGCTTATTCCATAGTGGGTCGCGGGGGAGCTGGTGCCTATCTCCAGCAGTCTATGGGCGAGAGGCGGGGTATACCCTGGACAGGTCGCCAGTCCATCGCAGGGCAACACACAAACAACCATGCACACACTCATTCATACACCTAAGGGTGTGTATGAGTGACCAATTAACCTAACAGGCATGTTTTTGGACTGTGGGAGGAAGCCGGAGTACCCGGTGAGAACTCACGCATGCACGGGGAGAACATCCAAACTCCATGCAGAAAGACCCCCGGCTGGGAATCGAACCCAGGACCTTCTTGCTGCAAGGCAACAGTGCTACCAACTGCCCCACCGTGCAGACCATTGATTATACAATAATTGTTAATGTATGATTAAGCAAAAAATTTTATATATTGGAAATACATAAGTGCGAAAATTGAGTAAAATAAGATATAAAAACAATCCAGTGTCTTTGTTGTTGCTTTTCATTTTTATACACTAGTGCAAGTAGCAGTTAAGAAGAGGATGTATTCTTACTCAAAAACAGATGCGGACCACTGAATGAAGTCAAAGCTGTGCACCAAGCAGCACAGATAACAATTAACTGTGCAGTGGATTGGGGTGGAATACAACACCCACCACAGGGGAAATGGGGCTACATTTATAAAGTTGTGGGGAATTTGATCAAGGTACAGCGGCAGGCTTGCAAAATAAACAGGAGAATAAGCAAACAGTTACAGCTGATTCACTGGGAGCAGCAATGTGCCTGAACTGCTGCCAGACTGTTGTAAATGCCATTATCAGTAGAAGAAGAGCTAAACTGCCATGTGGCAACTGATGTTACCTGCTTAGATGGAGCTCATCTCTTCCTCTGACCAACAGCTGTTTTTAAGACACCTGCGCACAGCATGCTGCTATGACACAAGATTTTTTAGGAATGAGAACACTTAAAGAAAAGTTCATAAAGAAGGAGAACAAATGTTTTTGTAAGTTTTGTCCTTGCAAGATTAACTGGAACTGCATCGAGAACATGTTTTAAGCTGAGATGTCAGAACATAACAGAGAAGAGAAGGGCCCTGCTTTTCTGAAAATTCTCCCAAACAAACAAAAAACACCCATAACAGGTAGATTTTTAAAAACTTTACAAAAAAAAGAATTTAATAAATTAGTCAGTCAGTCAGTCATTTACTATACTGCTTCTTCCATAGTGGGTCGCGGGGAAGCTGGTGCCTATCTCCAGCAGTCTATGGGCGGTAGGAGGGGTACACCCTGGACAGGACGCCAATCCATCGCAGGGCAACACAGAGACATACAACCATGCCCACACTCATTCACAACTAAGGGCAATTTAGAGAGAAATTTTATTCATTAACCACATGATGATTGACCACTTTTAGGTTGAAGAATGTGTCTACTTTATAAAAAGAGACCGGTGGCCAGGACAATATAATATGGAAAAAAAAATACGAAAGATTTAATAGGACCCTAACATGCATGTGTATGGCATATTTCTTTTAAAGCAGAGTTCTTTGTATAGAATTACTTATAGATTACATATGTTTTCTAAGATGGTTCTGATCGAGCTGGCAGCCTGCTTGGTCCTGTGCTTTCTACCTTTTCACATAGTTTTTAAGACATGTATGTTTGTTCTTTCTTACCCTTGATGTAAGGCCACACAGTTGCTAGCTGTTAAGATCAATCCATATTGTCTAAGTGGAAGATTACACATTGAGTTGTTTCATTTTCTATTATTTGTTCACATATTATTTCAAGTCCAGTAGTTGTATTTAGGTTTAACTTGAGGACAGTAAATAATGCAACTGTTCAGTGTGTTGGTAATTAGAAAACTTTCAATATTCCTGCCTCATATCAGAGATAGGATTGATCATAAGATGAATTACCTTAAGTGTTAGTCAATAAAAAGAAGAAATGGAACTTGTTTATTTTTCTTATTAATAAATATGAACACTGAATTAACAGTATGTTTAACTTATTTTCTTAGTTTTTTTTTGTTATAGGACCTGTCTATTTTTAATAGAAAATAGCCTTTAAAAACAATTTCAGAGAAAAAACCAAAAAGATTAATAACAGTTGATGTTAATATGTTATGTAGGCAGCCAGACTCTATATGTGATATGGCTCAAATGCAAAGACAGGACATGACAAAAGAAAAATTGGAAATGAAAGCAAGAATATGGAAAAAAGGACTGCAAAAAGAACCTGATGGTCTTGACATGCATTGCCAACAACACACAAAGACAGATCAAGGAAAACAATAGCCTAATCTCACATGTGCATATAAAATACTAGAATGAGTTTATTTATACACGTAGGTACCTCACTTCTGTGATTGTGTTTTAGTAAAAAAAATGAAACCTCTGTCGGCCTTAGGTCTGCTCACTCACTGTAAAAGCACACTGAGAGACACTGTCATCTGAAATTTAAATGAGCAATTCGCTGATTAGTTAACAGAGCCAAAAGGTCTCAGTACAGTCAAGTAATGACTGAAATGCAATTTCCATTCAATCAATGTTTTTGTTCATAATGACTGATATGAAACTCAGCAGCAGAGCAGGACCACTGACAGAAGCTCAGACACACAGACATACTCATGCACATTTTGCTCCGAATGTGAGATAATTGGCAAGATACGGGCGGGAAAATGTCTTTTGGTTTTGAGCCTAATTACAGGGAGAGCATTTTCATTGCTGCCAACAACAGCAGACAAACTAAAAGGTGCACCATAAAAAATCAGTGGCTTCATTATAATACGACAGCACAGAGTTCATCTGTTGCTGCTGAAGAGGTGGAACTGTGACAACCTCGACAGCCAGGGATCGTGAATGGTAATTTAAAAGTTCTTTTTCAGATAAAAACTTGTAAATGTGTGAGTCAGTGAGACTGGGATAAGGATTTAGAGCAAAAACTTGGTAGAGATCAATACACCAACGCAGGCTTCGATCCCACGGAGTAGGTACACGTGACGTTTTGATGAAGCACCGGAGGTCAAAGGTCTTTGTTGGCATTGATCAGTAACAACTGAAGATCATCAGAGAGCCTTCCTGTAAGATCAATGGTATATTTCTAAAGAGATGGTTTAGGGAGGACATTTTTTCTTGTCAGAGCTTTAAAGCAAAATGGTAAATCATTGTTGAAGAGCAGAAAAACACAAATGTAGAAAATATGTGAAAGAAGTGTAAGATAATAGGTACAGTAAACCTCTATTAATCTGAAATTGCAACTTTTCCCTTAACTTCTGTCATTATGAAATTTAATATGCTGCTTGCATGATATTATATATATATATATATATATATATGTTCATTTATTACATGAGCTGTACATTTATTTATTTATTTGGATCCCCATTAGCTGTCATAAGCTTCACAGCTACTCTTCCTGGGGTCCTTTCTACAGGCAGTTTACATAATACAATATCAATACATTTGCATGTTAAAACCAAATTAGAACCAAATTAAAATTTAAACAAATTAAACCAAAAAACAAACATTTTACAAACATTTTACAAACATCACCTATGACTATGAAAACAAAAACTATTTCAGGAGTTTCTTAAAAGAGAATTTTCCAGTTGCTTCAATAACTGCCGGGGGTAATTTATTCCATATAGTTACAGCCAGGGGTGAAAGTAGTTTTAAATTCTTGCCAGTACTTAGGGGCGGAGCTTGAGGGGGGTGTTGGGAGGCACTGGGGGCATATATATAGATATATATGTATATATCTATATATGTATATATGTATATATCTGCTATATATATATCTATATATAGCAGAACAAGGGAGTCCCCTGGAGGGGTGCTCTCCAACACCCCCTCTAAGGACTCCAAAAAGGGTGGGTAGTCTGAACTGGTTTTTGGTGCATAAGTAAAAAACAACAGTTAGAACCTGTCCCCCCACCCGTAGGCAGAGGGTGGCTACCCTCTCGATCATTGGGGTGAACCCCAGTGTAGAGGCGCTGAGATGGGGGGCAACAAGTATGCCCACCCCAGCTCGGCACCTCTCACCAGGGGGCAACTCCAGAGTGAAAGAGTGTCCAAATCCTCTCAAGGAGACTGGTTCCAGAGCCACAGCCGTGCGTCAAGGTGAGCCCAACTATTTCTAGCCGGAACCTCTCTACCTCGCACACCAACTCAGGCTCCTTCCCCAGGTGACATTTTGCGTCCAAAAAGCCAGCTTCTGCAGCCGAGGATCAGACTGCCAAAGTCTCCGCCTTCAGCCCCAACCCATAACACATTGCACCCAATCCCTCTGACCCCTCCCATGGGTGGTGAGCCCATCGAAAGGGGGACCCACGTTTCCTCTTCGGGCAGTGCCCGGCCTTGCTCTATGGGTGAAAGCCCAGCCACCAGGCACTCGCCAGCGTGCCTTACCTCCAGGCCTGGTTCTAGAGTGGGGCCCTGGTGCCCTGCATCCGGGCGAGGGAACGCTGTTTCTATTTTTGGCAGTCATCATAGGGGGTCTGTGGGCTGCGCTTTGTCTGATCCCTCACCTAGGACCTGTTTGCCTTGGGTGACCCTACCAGGGGCATAAAGCCCCTGACATTGGGACATCATTGGGACACTCAAACCCCTCCACCACGATAAGGTGGCAGCCCAGGGAGGGGAACATTGTCGAGCAGTGATGTTATTTTTTTCTAGAGACCTTTGGTCTCCCACCACCTGCACTGTATCAGGGGACATGCTAGGAGAGAGCTAGCCTTCCTAATGAGCTTATCTAACTGCTTCTTATCAGCTGTAGATAAGCTCCTGCTACTCCAACATCCTAAACCATAGAAGATGGCTACGGGCGGCCGTGGAGGTAGTAAAGTATTCACTGAGACAGGTGGTGGTCTACTCCTGACATCTCTAGCTTGTCCCTAAGAAGTCCAGGCTGGATAGTATTAACAGCACTGTACCAAGGCTGGTAGGTGACCTGCAGTGGGTCCAGTAGGTGAACTACAGTGGGTCCAGTAGAGGACCAACCTCTCTAAGGGTTTTCATCAGATGCAAGGTCAGTGCTACCAACCTGTGGCTGCTGAGGTCCTTCGAGTGTATGGTCTTCTGCACTGCAACCAAGTGGGAGGTCTTCCACAGCTGTGCTACTTTCCCCAGCTTCATGCTCATGTTGAACACGTATCCCATGATGCCACACAGTTGATCTATGCAGCACCTCAGGAGCCAGAAGCTGATGCCATCCGGACCTGCAGCTTTTTACACCTTGATCTTCTGCAGTTCATTCCTCACCTAAAGTATTAAAAGGGACATGATGGTGGTGGGGGAGGGGGCTGTGGAATGGAAATTCTCTGAAGCAGAGAGGTCTTCTCAGTTCCTTCTGCATAACTCTCATATTATATTATTATACTATTACCATTATACTATTATAATTTGTTAAAATGCACCTGCTCCTCATTGTTCCCTGATCAAAATACTCTCTCCTTTTCCTTGAGGACACCCTTTATTTCAGGGATGATCCAGGGCTTGTTATTGGAGAAACAGTGTCCCCTAATGAGAGGCACAGTGTTATCCATACAGAAGTTAATGTTGCCTGTGATGCAGTCTGTGATGCAGTCAATGTCCTCCACATGAGGAGCACAGAGCTCTTCCCACGCCGTGGAGCTGAAGTAGTCCTTCAAAGCTACTTCAGTCTCCTCAGACCATCTCTTTACTGTGGGTATCACAGCATGTTATCTGTGTATAAGGGGTTTATACACAGACTGGAGGTGAACCAGGTTGTGGTCTGAGCCCCCCAAGGGGGGGAATAGAGATAAGCTGTATGCCTCCTTTGTGTTGGCATACTATAGGTCCAGTGTTTTATTTTCTCTGGTGTTGCAGGTAACTCACTGGGTGAAGGTGAGGAAAGTGGAGGACTGGGAGATATGTTTAAAATCCCCAGATATCAGGAAAAGGGCCTGGGGAGTCTGTGTTTAGAGTCTGCTGGTAACCCATTGTCTAATTTGGTCCCACATCTCTTCCTTCTCAGCTCATGGGGAACATTGGGCCACTCAGTGGGAGGTAGCACAGCAGAGCTCATGATAGCTAGTAGCTGTTCTCTGAAGAAAACAATGGGAGCACGGTTCCCGCCGTCTCTGAACACAAATGCCATTAAAAAGAAAATTAAAGCAACATTGTTGACTAAACGGTCAGCTCCATAATGTGTACAATAAGGCGGAGAAACAGGAACACACAACACTTTTAAAGTCCTACTGGAAAACAACATCAATATCTCCTTAAGACTGTTAGCAGAGGGAAACACGAAGTGCTATAAAATTGTCTGGTAGATGGCTGTGGTGACTTTTGACTTGACTTCAAGCAGCTTGGATTCTGTGCCTGTCCACTCTTCTTTGAGACTCTGGAACCTCGATTTCTAAATGAAATGCACAATTCACTTTGCTTTGAAGAGAGGACTCTGGACTACTGCAAACAAGTCCAGTTCCTTTTCTCCCTAGCTCAGGTGAAACTCTTTTGATGCTGTCTCTGGTTTAGAAATGGCTTAACACAAATAATGTGACAGTTGTAGCTCATGTCCTGGATATCTCTGACTGTGGTGGCTCTTAAAGCTATGATTCCAGCAGCAGCCTACGCCACATTAATAGCCCTGAATTTCTTGAATGGGCTCTGCTTCACAGTCCTCTCAAGGCAATGGTTATCCATGCTGCTCCTCAATTTGTATCAGACATTTTCCTTTCACTAAAATGTCTGCTTATATGCTTGAATACACTACTCTGTTAACAGGCAGCTTATTTAGCAAAGACCACTTACCCTCCTCGTGGAGGGCCTGATTGTTTGCTGGCCAACTCTCAAAAACGCTTGAAATATATCATTCTGTGAGTATTAAATTTGTATAATATATGGTTTTTACTTTTTAAATTGCGTTACTGAAACAAATTAGCTTTTTCTATTGTATTATAATTTGTTAAAATGCACCTGTTATAATCCTTGGGTAGTTAGAAGTTGCCTTATTAGTTCAATGCTTTGTGCTTGAGGTTTAAGAGCTCAATTCACATTAATTAGTTTTCTTTTCTCAGCTCATCTGCCCTCCTTCTGCCTCACCTGTTTCACATTATCATCTGATTGCTCTCACTTGCACTCTATGTTTTTATCCACAGTCCCCTTAATATATAAGATCGCTGGTTCTCATTACTACTGGATTCTTTGTTTGGACTTCCTCATGTTCCAGTGCTCCATTATGTTCTCCATGTTTCTTCCACCTGTGTTTCATGACCTGCTCCTCTGGCGGGTTCCTTGTAGGTTTTTTAGTTTTTATCATTAAAAACTATTACTTTGTCACAGCCTCTGTCTGCGCATGGGTTCTTTTTGCAACCACAAACATGGCAGCATATGTAAAAGTGAGGACTTCAGGTCATTGAGCAATAATCATTTTCTACTTTTCTACATTTTAGTCTGAGTAAAATGTTTCTGATGTTGTCTCTGGTTTAGGAGTGGCACAAGGAATGTTAGAGTTGTTTGAACACCTTTTTCTGTCACACCTTTTCCTTTCACTCAGCTTTTCATTAATATGCTTCGACACAGCCCTCTGTTGATAGACAACTTTTTTATCAATAACACTTTGGGATTTACCCTCCTTGTGAAGGAAGTCAATGACTGTCTCCCAGAGTATCATAAAGTCATCAGACTGCCCCATGGTTGTGAAGGCCATAACATACCGTTTCTGGATTAAAAATCTCTAACTTATTGATCACTAGTAATTTTCTAATTTCTTAGAAACCATCTTTTAGATTTTTAGTAGCTGTAAGTAATAATCATCAAAAATTCTCAACTATGAATGCCTGAAAAAAATTATATGAGGAAAGTAATTCCCAGTGACATCCAAATTTACTGAGATGTACCTGTATATCTGAGGTGTGTCTGGTAAAGAAAACCTGTGAGTATTTGACATGAAACATCCACTATTCTCAGATGAGGTGAACTGAGCTCACAGGAGCTGAATCTCAGTTATTCAGACATCTATTTGTCACATCAGCAAAAAGTTTATCATCCATCCTGTAAGTTCATGAAACAGCTCTTAAAAATTCAGGAATTCTTACTAAGAGCAGTTGTACAAGCAGAGCTGAAAGCAGCGAAGGATGAATCAGCAGATAGACCTTGGTATACTGACAGCTTGAAGCAATGAGTGCAGTTGCAGAGGCAGTGTGCTAATGGTTTTCCTCATAGCAAGTGTAAGACAACCAGGATTAAATTTTCAATAGAGCATGTACAGGAAGGTATTGGCTTTTGAAGATATGGGTTATTTTTGGATGAGCTCAAATTCAGCCTACTGGGATCTAGCGGTAGATAATTTGTGCTGAGGAAACTCGAGGAGGATTACCAACTGGGTCTCACTAAGTAAGCACCATGGTGCAGACTGCTCCTTGTTCTGAAATTTACCTTAACTTACTTATTGTTCTTTCTGATGAGATCATACAATTTGAATACATAGTACAGGGTTATGGTCAAAATGATTTAAAATCCTGACAAATTTAGATTTAAAATCATCTTCTATGTTACCAACATTTTTCATCTGACTGGAAATATTTTAAAGTGGTCCAGCCAGAGTCCAGACTTGAATCTAAAAGAGAATCTGTGAAGGAAGCTAAAGATTAGGGTGATGGCCTTCCAGCCTTAAAGACTTCATGATCATCAAAGGTATATTGTCAAAATAACAGTGAAAACATATGTAAAGGCGATAAGCAATTACAAGAAGGGGTTGATTGCTACAATGGCACTCAAGTTTTTTCTATTGACAATTGAAGGGTATAAATCCTAAAAATTGTAAAAAAAAAAATTGGGGGGCTTGGCTGTATATCAAACTACGAGTAATAACCATTAAGAATAATTATATGGTGTCTATGACAATAAATCGTAATACTTTTTAGAAATTTCACATTTGTTGGGGTTTCTTCTTGGTAGCTCTGAATCACCCCTTAGCCCGCTTCGTGCCTCCATTTCATACCTGTGACAAACCATTTTGTACAAATATACTTAAACAATTGTGTACAAGGCTCTACTGTCAGCTCCCCAAGATCTCAAAAGCTGAGCCTTACCACTCTACATTATGTAGGTAGCTCATCTGAGCTACCTGTATCAGAGATCTTGTTCACGATCATGATACATATCCCATGACTTAAGTGGGGTGTTGGAACTTTCTTCACCACAACAGACCAGAGCAGATAATACCTGTACACAGGACCCTTGATCCAGAGGGAGCAGTCAGTTTTTTTTTTTTTTCGGTCTGTGAACCAGGAAAAGAAAGTGTACTTTCCTGGATTTGGGCATTCTTCCACTGATATTTAGGCTTAAATTCCACTGACTGATTGACATGGAATCAGTGCAGGCTTTTCTTCAGAGCACCAACAGGGGAGAACCCTGGCTGGTTATCTCTCATACTGGGATAGACGCTGCTGCCCTCAGTCTCTCAGTTCAACAATCAAACGGTGCATTAGTATATGTGAGTTTCCCTCTATCCAGGACAGACATTCTCAGCAGACATTTTTAATTACAACAGCATGGAAAGACCAGGAAAAATTAATGGCAGCTCAGTTCTATTATGTCTCTAAGTAAACCAAGAAAGATAACCAGAACACACAATAGCAGGACCTTCCCTTAATACAAAGCAGCCATTGTTAACATACCTTTGCTTATTCTTAATGAGAAGAGTCAAAATGTGCTTTTCATAGATGTCTGTTTTACAAAGGACTCGGTCTAGGTCTGTGTTATTAATCAGCTGGACTGCAGATTTTTTATGCTGCTGGTGTATCACAGTCAGTATGACCCACAACTGCATGCAAATGTGCCTTTCAGACCAAAATTGACATGCCATGCTAAATGTGGGAGTCGACGGTGAACCCTGTATGCCACACTGAAGTCTGTAGTGAAATGCAACAGAGATGTTCTCACAGTACCAAGTAGATAATGCCAGTGTTTTATATACAACAGTGAAGTACTATTAGTCGTGATGACAAATTTGTTTGCTAAAACCAAAAAAGGAACTGCCTTTGTTACTGAGAGGAAAATAAACTGCAAAGGAAAGATTATTATGATGACAGGCTATGATCCAGAGAGCAGTGTGTGGCTTGTATGCATCACAGCATACTGTAGTCAAACCTCAACAAATTTCAACTTTAAATGCGGCACAGCACAAAATTTGCCAAGCTGCACACTGTGCACTGTTTGTGTTGTTCTCTACACAGCACAAAATCAGTCTTGTTTAGTGCATACAAAAACGTGCTTCTAAAACACCCTAGAAACAGTTTGGCCAGCTAATAAGAGCGATGATTATTACTGCACTGTCAGATTGTTTTGTGGTGGTTTTTGTATTTCTAGTTGTTTAGTTTCTTTGCGTTTATTAGTTTTTGGATTATTTTGCCGTGTCAGTCAATCATTTTCTATACCACTTCTTCCATAGTGGGTCGCGGGGAAGCTGGTGCACCTCTCCAGCAGTCTATGGGCAGGAGGCGGGGTACACCCTGGACAGGTCACCAGTCCATCGCAGGGCAACACACACACTCATTTACTCACCTAAGAGCAATTTAGAGAGACCATTTAACCTGAGGCATGTCTTTGGACTGTGGGAGGAACCCGGAGTACCCGGTAAGAACCCACGCATGCATGGGTAGAACAAGCAAACTCCATGCAAAAAGACCCCTGCCGGGAGTCGAAACCAGGACCTTCTTGCTGCAAGGCAACAGTGCTATCAACTGCTCCACCGTGCAGCCTATTTTGCCATGACATTTTATTTAGATTCCCTTGAGTGTTATAGTTTCCATTTGCCCATACCTGCAATTCTTTGGTAAACAGCACAACTGTCATTCATCAAACTACCCAGTATTTTTACTTCCCAGTTTTACTAAGTAACCATCACATTCTCTGGTTCACATCCTGTTCACTACTTTCTAGCTAACTGCTTTTTATCCAAATTTTGCTGGTTATGTTCCTTTACCTTGTTTCTTACCTCAGCCAGGTTGGTTAGTTTTGATTGCCTTGTGTTGCTTTCTTTTTTGCCTTCATTGTTGTAGTTTTTAGACCAACTAAGTTTTTGGTTGCATTGGTACTCGCCTTCCTTCCCTGTGCCTGTATTTGGGTCCTAGAAAAGGCCCTCATCTCAAGAAAAACTGTGTGATGTGCAAATAAAATGAGATTCCATGGATTTGCTAACTTTGTATAACCCATTTGTTTACTATAAGTTAACAATTTGCAAGCAAAGCAAAATTTGAATTTGAAAACTGTTGTTTTTTCGAAATTTCCAGAGAGGGTGCATGTTTGTTATTGCTTAGCATTACCATTTGTTTTAATTACACCTTGTAAGCATTATGGAGCACATGATACTGGGCGCTATGGAGTAAAATATGTTTTCTCACTCATTTATCCAAGATTTGGGCAGCTAAACATTTTTCAGACATATGTATTCAAATAAAAGCCTCCAAGACTTGCATATGATGTCTTGCATTAGTGTCACAAGCACAGATGTGCACATTACCCATGTCATGTGGTCTAATGCTCCCATTGATCTAAATATGGATAAATACATCTTAACTTAATACATGAGGTGTTTGGATATTTTTCATCATTCTTAAATGAAATATAGTGTTAGTTTTGGCATAGATTATGATCCAGATCAAACTATTTTATGACAGTTTTAAATGTTAAATGTTAAAACAAACAGAAATACCAGAGAAAAGGGAAAGAATCGAGGTTGAGAAATTAGAACAGAGCAACATACATTATTCACTTTTCCATGGACTCCCAAACAGAAAACATGCAACACTGGCTTCAGGTTCAGTAGCTGGCTATTTTTTTCCTAGCAGAATACAGTGAGCAATGATGAAAGTGCATTAGCGAGACGGATATGTCCTCAAAATGAAGATTAATTAGAGAAAAAAATGCTGTAGGAGACAAACGAGCTCTTGATGGAGCTGCTTTTTGCTTTTTCTTCCTCAGCCTACTTAAAATGCAATGTCAAACTGCACTGCAACGGCCTATAATTACAACATCAGTCATTATTGATCATTGTCACTTTAATAAACAGCTCTCAACATTTGGAAGAATTTGTCGAAGATAAAACACGAGGCAACAAAGCCGGCCTCTTTGCATTTATCTCGAGGACATAAAATGAATGGGACTGGCCAGACCGGAGAACTGGGGTGTTTTCAGAGGAGCTGGAGAATCAACACCTAAATTGTGTGTTTATAAAAGAATTGAAAGAGCATCATGTTGGCTCAGCCTCAAGAAAGACCTTCAAGGATACACTGCTTTTGTTTGCATTGTTCTGTGGACATGTTCGTGTGAAATAGTAGGAGGGAAATGTCAGTGTCATTCCTTGTGTATCAAGGAAAAACACTGAAGGATATGAATTTTAGTCTGAATGAGAGAAAACCCGCATGCAAGTGTGTTTGTCTATGAATCTCCTCTTAGGTTTTCTAACACACAGTGAAGATCTGTTTTGCAAAATTCCACAGAAATATGACAATGACTTGGGCAGCATTGAGCTATGTAACTACATTCCTTTATTTGTTCCACTTTCACAAGGCAGGAGAGCCAATGTGTGGTTTCAGTGTCATTTTGTTGAGTTTTGTAAAACATGATGGAGAGACGCTGTGCTGGGAAGCATGTTATTGTGACATTTTAGGGCACATCTACAGGGGTTGGACAATGAAACTGAAACACCTGTCATTTTAGTGTGGGAGGTTTCATGGCTAAATTGGACCAGCCTGGTAGCCAGTCTTCATTGACTGCACATTCCACCAGTAAGAGCAGAGTGTGAAGGTTCGATTAGCAGGGTAAATGGCAGGAATGGCAGGATTTTTATGTTCTTTACGACAGAGTTTAAAGCAATAAATAAGTCATTCCTGCTCAACTTTTTGCATTATTGTTTTTGGCTGCACTGCACTGTACTGGATCTGGCTCAGGCATAATCTCCATTAAGTTACCTCTCAAATTAAAATTACCTTGTCACTCAGTGCCAGCAATAATAAATTAAAAGAAATCAGCTAGACAAAATGAATTTCAGAATATCAGAAATGCAGAGATTGCAGTTTGGAACTTCTCTAAGTGGGTTTTGGTTTTTCTGTATCTGAGGACTGACAGCAGCTATTGGTTTCCTTCTTATGACAATATTTGGCAGTGAGCTCTTAATTAGATGAAGCTGTAAGGCCTGAAACTTCAGCATCAGTAGAGAAGAGCGATGAGGCAGCATTGGAGACAGAGGCAGTCAGCCAGGAGGAGTCAAGGGAGAGCCAACAGATCACTTTTAGTTTCCAGTAAAAGATTTACACAGCAGCTCTGACGGACAAAATGGTGATCATTTTTCTTTGACCAAAATTCTTAAGTTGTTTTCATTTATTCTAACAGAGAGGACATGTTCTGTGGTGTATATCATAAGTCTTAATTACAGACAAATGCTAACCTTAATCTAATTTAGAGCAGTGCTTTAGAGGCATTTAGTTGCTAAATGCTAGCGCCTCAAATGAGCCCACTTTTACAGCAATCTGTGGATAAAGAGTATTTTAAATAAAACAAAACAAAACATTTTATACTTTAAACAAATGAAAGAAAATATATAATTGAGCAAAGCATGATGAGTATTTGCTTAATTAAAAATACATTAAAAGTTTCTGCAGAACCATCCATCACCCATCCATGTCCGTCCGTCCATCCACTTATGAGAAAATCAGTTGCTGGGGTAACAAGGCTGATAAGGTTTTTGACACAAATATAATCAACTCCAATATTTGATCCACAATGGTTTATGCATCTGTATTTATTAATGTATTTCCTGCTTTTTGTTTGTCATTGGAATATGTCTATCAGTACAACAGTTCATAAGGTTTGTAGATACAGCCCTGGTCTATCTTTGTGCTCGTGTGATTTCCTCACATTGTTTATATTTAGTTTGCTTATGTGGTTTCCTTAGGGTTTTTTCTTGGTTTTTTTTAATAAAAATTTTAGTATTTCTAAAGTTTTCATCCCTCCTTTGAAGCAGCTTTTGTTTTACTTTTTTACTTGATGTTGTTTCATTTATGCTTGCCTTGCTCTTGATATTGTTCCTCAGTACTCTAACCCCTGCTTTCGTGACAGATTAGCAATAACAAGTTTTTTTCATATAAAATTTTGGCTGAAAATAGATTTTTTTTTTGATATTTTTCAGCACTAGTGGCCTTTATTTATTTATTTTTTTTGACAATAGGCAGACAGGAAAGAGAGGTAGAGAGAGGGGGAGACATTCGGCAAATGTCGCTGGGTCCGGGACTCGAACCCGGGACAGCCGCTTCGAGGACTGTAGCCTTCAAGGACTGTAGCGCGCTTAACCCCTACACCATCAGCACCGCGCCCGAAAATAGATTTTAAAAAGTGCTTTGAATAGTAAAGATTGCTTTCAAAACATTTTTACTTTTTGAAGTTTTTGCTCACGGATTACTCACTGGGGATTAAATAATGATAACTGTGCACAAAATGCAAACAGGGCTTAAAACCTACAATGTTTTTTAAAACCTGTATGTACAGCCAAAATGTCATTTGAGGCCCTGTTACTGTCTATTACTGCTTATGATGCTGCGGCTTGTTCTAACTGTAGGAGTTCTGAAAGGCTTTTGCATATAAAATGCATCATTACACTTTTACAACTATACAGGTTCATGCAGCCATCCCCAACAGCCCAAAGCACCTTTAGGAGTGCCATGCCAAATGATTTATGTAATCCTTTCAGCTCAGTCCAAGTCTGCTCTTGGTTCTTCCCACGACTGGAAAACCTCTGGAGAGAATGAAAAAGAATCACAATGAGCTGTCAGCATGGAACTGCACACTTGGATTAAGGACTTCCCTTCTCTCACTGAAGCCTTGAAGGAGAACTCACCAGCAAACTCCTGGTGGCAGTTTTCTCCGCTCAGGCAGGCTTAGTGTGAACTCATGCTACAAAGTGTGCAGCTATCAGGAGTTCTTTTTTTAACACAAGAGAAGAAGAAAATATTGTTCTTGCCAAGTGCTCTGTATTTGGATTTACAAATAAAGCAGAGCAAATACCTTGGATCAAAAGGTGAATTTAGAGTATTTCAATGAAGGGCCCCTGACTCCGTATTCCTGGAGCGTCCCCCACAGGGCGTCCACAAAACACATGTGGACCAGTTTTGTAAACTCCCATGAACCCTTAAGCACCCTGTAGAGGATTTAGAGCTGGTCCAGTGTTCCACAGGACAAAAACCACACTGCTCCTTCTGAAGCTGAGTCGAGGTCAGCAGCTCCACACCACCACTGTAAACAGTGTTGGTGAAGCACTGCTTCCATCAGATGTTCCCAGCGGACCCTCACTATATGCTTGGGCCTTCCAAGTCTGTCCGATTTCCTCCTTTTCCAGCGGATCCAACTCACCATCAGGTGGTGATCGGTGGACAACTTAGCCCTTCTCTTCACTCAAGTGTCCAAGACAAGCGGTCGAAGGTCCATAGACACGACTACAAAGTCGATCATCGACCTTCGGCCTAGGGTGCCCTGGTCCCATGTGCACTGATGAACACCCTTATGCTTGAACATGATGTTCCTTATGCACAATCTGTGACTAGCACATAATTCCAGCACAACTCGGGCTCAGATCGGGGTTGCCATAACTCCCAATCACACCCCTCCAGGTGTTGCTGTTGTTTCCCAAGTGGGTGGAACGACAGAGTCCCAGAAAGGGGCGACGTCCAGCACCCCCGACAGGGACCCCAAGAAGGTTGAGCACTCTGCACGGCTGCTTGCCCATAGGTCGAAACAACAGTCAAAGACCTCTCCCCAACCTGAAGGCACAGGGATGCGACCCTCTCATCCACCGGGGTAAACCCCAACATGAGACAATTGAGCTGGGGGACGACAAGTAAACCCACCTCAGCCCGCCGCCTCTCTTCGTGGGCCACTCAAGAGTAGAAGAGAGTTCAACCTCCCTCAAGGAACTAAGTCCCAGAGGCCAAGCTGTGCATGACATCACATGCCTCATTCTACTGGTCCTCATTAAGGCTTCTGAAAAATGTGATATATGTTACTAAAAATGCAATATTTATTTTTTATTCCAGTTTGTTCATGTAAATCATATTGATTTATTTTGCCTCACAGAAACCTGGCTCCAGCAAGAGGATTTTCTTACTATAAATGAGTCAACTCCTACTAATTATTTAAATTTTCCCATTCCTCGATATACCGGGCGAGGAGGAGGAGTAGCAACCATCTTTCAGTCCGATTTATTGGTTAGTCCCAGACCAATCAATAGCTACAACTCTTTTGAATATTTAATCCTTAATTTTCCTCATCCAAATTGGAAAGCACTAAAACCACTTCTGTTTGTTGTTTTGTACCGTCCACCAGGCCCTTACTCTCAATTTTTGGATCAGTTTTCAGACCTTTTATCTGATTTAGTGTTAAATACAGATAAAGTTATTGTAGTGGGGGATTTTAACATTCATGTTGACACTGAAAGTGATAGCCTAAATATAGTGTTTAATGCTATCTTAGACTCAATTGGCTTTGCTCAAAACATTAACAAACCTACCCACCTTTGTCTTCATTCTCTGGACCATGTGCTGACATATGGCATTGAGTGTAAAGACATAACAATATTTTCTCATAACCCTGTGCTGTCTGAACATTTCTTAATAACCTTTGAGTTTAATTTAACTGAGTACTCCACACCTGAAAGAAAATGTCATTATTGGAGATCACTATCAGATGATGCTGAAACAACCTTTAAAGAATCTGTTCCACTTTTAATTTCCTCATTATCACTGAAAAGCACAGTGGAGGGAAATAATTCTGTTTCTGCCCCTTCACAAATTGATTCTTTTGTTCATAGTGTTTCTTCATCATTGCGTGATGCATTAGACAATGCAGCCCCCTTGAAAAAGAAGGTAATCATTCATAGGAGGCAGGCTCCTTGGTTTAATTTAGATCTGCGTACTTTAAAGCACAATGTTAGAAAATTGGAGCGAAAATGGCGCTCTACACAACTAGAGGATTCCTACTTAATCTGGAAAAATAGCCTACTCTTGTATAAAAAGACACTTCGCCAAGCCAGAACAGCTTATTTCTCATCATTAATAGAAGAGAACAAGAATAATCCTAGGTTTCTCTTTAGTACAGTTGCTAAACTTACACAGAGTCATAGCTCTGTTGAGCCATCCATTCCCATAGCTCTTAGCAGTCATGACTTTATGGGATTCTCTTTAAATAAAATTGATTCTATTAAAAATAAAATCTTTGACATACTCCCGAAGATGATTACTTCATCCTCAGCAAGTGAGACAACATTGGAAATAACTGCAGAACCTGATTTGTGTTTGGACTGTATTGATCCTGTGGGGCTTCCTGAGTTATCAGAAATATTAGCTTCATCTAAACCTTCAACTTGTATGTTAGACCCAATCCCAACCAAATTATTTAAGGAAGTGTTCCCTCTGATTACCAGCCCCCTTTTAGATATGATTAATTTATCTTTAGTAAATGGGTATGTACCACAGGCTTTTAAGGTAGCTGTAACTAAACCTTTGCTTAAGAAACCTTCGCTTGATCGAGATGACTTAATAAATTACAGACCGATATCCAATCTTCCATTCTTATCTAAATTTCTTGAGAAAATAGTTGCTAATCAAATGTGTGAGCATTTCCACAGCAATGACCTGTTAGAAGAGTTTCAGTCAGGCTTCAGAGCTCATCATAGCACTGAAACAGCTCTGCTGAAAGTCAGTAATGATATTCTTATGGCCTCAGATAATGGACTTGTGTCTGCACTGGTTCTGTTAGGTCTCAGTGCTGCATTTAATACAGTTGACCATAATATTCTCTTAAAAAGGCTGGAATATGCTGTAGGGATCAGGGGAACAGCGCTAGGCTGGTTTAAATCTTATCTGTCTGACAGATTCCAGTTTGTTCATGTAAATGATAAATCATCTTTAAACTCTAGGGTTAATTGTGGAGTACCACAGGGTTCAGTACTTGGGCCAGTTCTCTTTACTATATATATATGCTTCCAATAGGTCAAAATATCAGGCAGCATAGGATAAATTTTCACTGTTACGCTGATGACACTCAGCGTTACTTATCCATAAATCCTGATGAACCCAACCAGTTAGATAGACTACAAGCATGTCTTGATGACATAAAAACTTGGATGACTTTACATTTTCTGCTTCTAAATTCAGACAAGACAGAAGTTGTTGTCTTTGGTCTGGAGTCTTTAAAAAGAAACTGCTTAGTCAATCACTTAACATGGATGGTTTTAAATTGACCTCCGGTAATAAAGTAAAAAGCCTTGGTGTTATTTTTGACCAGGACATGTCATTTAAATCCCATATTAAACAGGTTTCTAGGATTTCCTTCTTTCACCTCCGGAACATTGCCAAAATTAGAAATATCCTGTCCATGAGTGACGCTGAAAAACTAGTCCATGCATTTGTTACTTCAAGGCTGGACTATTGTAATTCTTTACTATCAGGATGTCCACAAAATGCAGTTAAAAGCCTTCAGCTGATTCAAAATGCTGCAGCAAGTGTTCTGATGAAAATTAAAAAGAGAGATCATATTTCTTCTATTTTAGCTTCCCTTCATTGGCTCCCTGTTAAATCCAGAATAGAATTTAAAATTCTCCTTCTCACATATAAAGCCCTTAATGATCTAGCTCCATCATACATCAGAGATCTGATTGTTCCATATGTTCCTAACAGGGCAGTTCGTTCTCAGACTGCAGGTTTACTGGTGGTTCCTAGAGTCTCTAGAAGTAGAATGGGAGGCAGATCCTTTAGTTATCAGGCTCCTCTTCTCTGGAACCAGCTCCCAGTTTTAGTCCGTGAGGCAGACACCCTCTCTACTTTTAAGGCTAGGCTTAAAACTTTCCTTTTTGATAAAGCTTATAGTTATAGTGGCTTAGGTTATCCTGAGCTATCTTCCTTATTTTTACCTCCGTCTTCTTTCCTCCCTGTTGGATGGAGTAAGGGGGAGTCAGGTTTAGCCTAAACCGGCTCAGTTATGGTTGAGGTGCAAACACACCCTCCATTTCTGCTACCTGTATGACCCCTTCTCTTTTCCAGTGGTTATAATCAATCTGACAGAGAGAGGTATCCCAATCGTTGTGGTTTTTAGTATAGCAATGGGATCTAGATGGACAAACTGTCTACTTTTAAGGCTAGGCTTAAAACTTTCCTTTTTGAAAAGGCTTATAGTTAGAGTGGCTTAGGTTATCCTGAGCTATCTCTGTACTTATGCTGCTATAGGCTTAGGCTGCTGGAGGACATAATGACCACTTTCACCCTCTTTGCTACATTCTCACACTACTCTCCAATTTTGCATTATTTGCTGTTATTTCAGCTTTTAACTTTGTTCTCTCTTTTCTCTTCCTAGAAGCTACACCTGGCCTGGCTCTGTGTCTACCTGTGACACCTTTCTGGAGAGGGGAATCCTCCAAGCTTCTGCTGTCAGCAACTTAATGCTCACCCTCTACCGATGATCCACATGGCCCTGTCTTTTAGTGTTTAACCCTTTCTCTCCCCTAGACATGGCGATTGACTGAGCTTTTACTGTGACTAACTCAATGTGCTCTCTTTCAGACTCTAACCTTGAAAACTGGCTCAGAGTTTATCTGTTCTTTCTTTCTAGGTGAAACGACTAAAGGAGCTACATCCATTAACATTTACTTTTCCTTCCCATAGAACGTACTCCTGGATCAGTGCTTCTTTGTTCTCTTTGTGTCTCTGCTCTGTTCTCTCTAACCCCCAGTCGGTCATGGCAGATGGCCGCTCACACTGAGCCTGGTTCTGCTAGAGGTTTCTTCCTGTTAAAAGGGAGTTTTTCCTCTCCGCTGTCGCTACATGCATGCTCAGTATGAGGGATTGCTGCAAAGTCAACGCCAGTGACTGTCCACTGTTGCTACATGCTCATCCGGGAGGAGGGAATGCTCCAAGTCACTGACTGGATGCAACCTGCTGGGTTTCCTTAGACAGAAAAACTTTTTATCCAATTTGAATAAATAACTAACTCTGACTGTACTGTTCAATGGTTAGGCTTAATTGGAATGTATGTACCTGACTGTTGTGAAGTGCCTTGAGACAACATGTGTTGTGAATTGGCACTATATAAATAAAACTGAATTGAAAAAATTGAATTGAATTGGTCTTATGTAATAATTCTAATCTTGAATCACATGCTTTTATTAGCTGTAAGCAGAAAATTTACATAATTAAGATTAATAAAAACCTGAAAAAAATCAGTCTTTGTGTAGTTGTTGAATCTATATAATGTTACTGAGTTACTGAAATAAATAAAATTTTCAATAACAATCTGTTATTGAATGGGTCTGTAGATAATACTGTTATCAAGTTTTATTTGCATGTCTGACTTTTCTTTTAGTTCCAAGTGGGGAAAATAAAATGGAACACATTAAATTAAAAATCCAACTTGGAAATTGTGATGTTCCCACCACACTCCATATTTACATGTAATATTACTGTAATTCCTATAAAAAGTAGTGAAAGGTGCAAAAATCATCCAGTTATTTGCACTTTTAATGGCTAGTACCTCAATAAACCTCTGGAACAAAAGGTCCTGTGCAACCTCAGTTTTGAGCATGTGTTTTAATGCATAAAATGGAGAGAAATACATTTTTATGGACTTGCATGGTTAGGTGTAGTTAGCCTTGTCTCTGACCACAGCAATTAGCAAATCCCACTGGTCATGTGCAGATTTGAGTTTAAACTACCAAAGCAAATTGAACAGCATAACTGTACAGGATGAAGTGCATGCTGCATCATCAGTCATATACATGGACAATAAAAATTCTAAATCATTTTCAAAGGCGTCTGCTAACACCTTGGGTATAGTGGCTGGTTTCAGTGATAAATAAGACCTAACTGACCTAACTTCAGCACTGACTGAAAACTGGACTTGTTAGCTAGGTCAGAGGACTTGTTAGCTAGGTCAGAGGAGCCACACACCAAATCACTCACCAAAACTTTTCAGAGGGGCTGGTTAGATTAACAAGCAGCAGATGTTAAGCTTTGTGTGAAGGTTTGTCAAAGGCTGGCTCTAGTTGCTCCATCGCCATTTTATATCATTGCATTGCCATTTTTCCTTTTCTACTATCATTTCAAAACTATAAACAAACCATTTCATATCCCATGTGGCTACTGTTTCATGTTTTACTCCTCCTGATCTACTATGTCATGCATACGCATTTACCCTAGCAGGTATTTAGATTTTTCTTGGTTGGTAACTTTAGTGAGTTATGTAGAAACATATTCTTAAACTTAAATGATGAAACAATGCATTTAAATGTCCCAACATATAATCAGGGAGTTTGCATGTTCTCCCCGTGCATGCGTGGGTTCTCACTGGGTACTCCGGCTTCCTCCCACAGTCCAAAGACATGGCTGTTAGGTTAATTGGTCACTCTAAATTGCCCTTAGGTGTATGAATGAGTGTGTGCTTGGTTGTTTGTGTGTTGCCCTGCGATGGACTGGCGACCTGTCCAGGGTGTACCCTGCCTCTCGCCCATAGACTGCTGGAGATAGGCACCAGCCCCCCCGCAACCCACTATGGAATAAGCGGTAGAAAATGACTGACTGACTGACTGACTAACATATAATCAGACAAGCTGAAAGAAAATAAACATGTATACACTTGACACACATTCACAGACAGATTGTCATTGTGTCTACAAGACATTTGTAAGGCAGGTAAAATATTTTTCCCAGGGGTGTGCGAAATGTCAGCTATGCACATAAAATGTTAGTGGTCAAAACAAAACACCCAATGGCAAGCAGCTCCAAAAAGTGATGTACGACACAACCAATATTACAAAAGTATAAAATGGCAAAGGGCAAAATTATTAGCACCAATCAAAGACTTAAATGCTAGTACACAACGTGCACAAGGTGGGTGCAAATTGTCTATGAGGGAGGGACCAATTAATTGCTGGTCAGGGAGAAACACTCTGTGGTATGCAGCACCAAAATGTTTGCTATACAGTGACATGATGGAGTACAGATTGCATCGTTAGGCAGAAATGTGCTGTGGCAGGTGATTGTACCCAAAAAAGTTATTTACAAAGTGACTAAAGCTGCAAAAGTATAAAACGGCAAAGGTCGAAATGACCAGCACCAATTAAAGACTTTATAGTTGATACAAAGCATCCATTAGGTGAGTGGAAAACATCCATGAGGTAGGTACAAAGTAATGCATGGTAGATTTGAATCCAAAAAACTTGTGATCGAAATGACCAAAACTTCAAAATCATGACATGGCAAAGGCTCGAGATGACCAGCAGCACACAAGGAACAAGCACTCATTAATTAGTACAACAGCTCCACTCATGTCACATGACACTATTAGCGAATACCTGCCATGGTGTGCGATGGAGCGGCACCACAATGCATGCATGAGGACAGGAGCCGTGTGGTGAGTTGACAAGATTTAATAAGAATTGAAAAACACTTACACAGGGAACACAGGCAAGGTAACAGGTAAGAACCCAGAGACATGGAACTAGGGATGTGAATAGAGAATCCGGTGGAGAACAATAAAAATCAGGGAACTTAAATATTGACGGGAATGCAAGGATAACCAGTTGGCTAGGAGGGGAACCAGTCAGGAGAAACATGAAATACCTGGTTGACAAGGGCTGCACAATACAGGGAGGGAACTACTAACTAACAAGATGAACATGGAGAGCAGGGAGGTGACCTGAAGCAATAGCTAGACATAAAATAAACAGGGAGGAACCAGATCTATAAGTAAATATATAAACATGGGAATCCAGAAAGCAGTCTACACCAGAATAAATCATAACCCTAATCCACTAAGAATAAATTGACATAGTAACTGAAGAACACAAGCAAGTAAGTGCAGATGAACCAGCAAAGAACTAAAACTCAAAACCTAACAGAGGATCGTGACAATACCTTTCATGAACAACATGTTTGTTAGTTTTTGTAGGCTGGGTGGACATAATGTGTCTTTGTATTATCTGTCAACTTGTAAAGCCTTCTATCCACCAGTTAGGCATTTCATTTGTGCTGGTAAAGAAGGTATAGATAAATTATTCATAATTAAGTAATATTTTGACACAGGATTATTTGTGCAGTATTTTCATTTTATTTTATTTAAGCGTAATTTCAGTTAGATGTGTAGAAAATTGTTTTATTAAACACATACTATGAAAAGATGAGAACAGTAATTGCAAAAATAATGCAATCACAAAATATTCTTCATCAACTATTATTTATTAAATGAATATAAAATGATTAAATTAAATTAAATTAAATTAAAAGCAACTGCAGTCATTTCTAGTATGCAGACGTTTGACTGTTTCACAGTCCTTTAGCTTTGTCTCCCTCCTGTCACAGCTCCACACCCCTTGTGAATACTCTCCAGGGCTTTCAATCAGATATTACCTCTTAAGTCTTTGCTTAACGTTCTATTCCGACTCCTTTTTACAGTTTCCCTCCTTCATATCGCAGTGATTCATCACCCGACCTTACTCAGTTCCCATCACAAATGGGCCCTCATCAGTCAAGCACCCCTTCTTAAGGAATCCATCCTTTTTTCATATGCGCCTCTTGCTTATAAAGGAATTCCAATAAGACTGCGTAAATCAAGGCTAACGCAGCCTAGTTCTCAAGGCTCCTGGAAAATAAACATTAGTTTGGCAGTGGGCCTGAAAGCAGAAGCGTGTTGTGATAGCAGTGCTTGTAAAAGAAGTTATTTGATTTTACTGGCCAGCCACAACCACTATGGTTATGTTCAACATTCTTTAGCAAATGGACCGTGTTACAACCGGACTGCACTCTGAGGCTATTACAGAAGGGGAAGGATGAAGAAGTGTCAACATTTTCATACAGGCTTGCTCTGCTAAATCAATTGATGAGCTGACCTGTGGAAAATACAGTTCTGTATGCACACAGTAATATGGGATGAATGCAGAAAATGGGAGGTTTACCCTGAAGGTTTGTTGTTATACAAGTGAACTGTTACTGAAAGGATCATTAAATCTTTCAAAGATTTATGATATAAGTTAGTTTCTCTTCATTTCTTTTGGCTTTTTCCTTATTCTTTTTCACTATATTCCAAAGTCAAAACAGACTTAGAGCAAAGCTAGAAATAAATCAGACTATGGTACAGTTTTTAGAATTTTTGTGACACTGTTTATGAAAAATTTATTAAAGTGAATCTATATGGTATAGATAAGTAGTAGCTGAACTGAAAGATGTTTTAGATCACTCTAGTTTCAGGGTATAATTACAACTGTTCAATAGAAACACAAATGGAGCTAAGTAAGAAGTATAAACTGAAAAATCTTTTCTTTTTTGTTTTAAACAAAGCTATATATGACAATATTTTGTATCCTTAGTTTAACTTTTCTACACACAGATTGACTTGTAAGTCTTTTCTTTTTGATTTACTGCCTGTTTTCTTGAAAAACCCTGTCTAGTAAAGCCCGTCACATAAAGTGCACCAGAAAATGCATAAAACATCTTAACCTGAGCAGACCAACAAATTAGTTTAAAGAATGAGCTTTCTCTGTTACAGCTCCCAAGTGGTGAAATGATCTTCAATTCACTGTAAGGATGGCCAGTACCATGAAGACTTTTTTTTCAATTGAGCAGAAGCATCAGGCTGGTTTTATTAATAGACTTTTTTGTACTTTTAACTGTAGATGCTGTATTTTATTTCATGTTTTTTATTTCTTTGTTTCTTTGTTTATTTCTTTGTTTTATGGACTTGTAAAGCACTTGGTGACTTTGAGTGTGTAAAGCGCTCTAGAAATAAAGTTTGGTTTATTAATTGTTGAAAAATTCTACAGAAACCATTTTATGGTTACTACGGTAGTTACTTGAAAATAATTTTAAATTGCTTGATCTTTAAAAAAACACCAAAGCAGTAACCTACTTGGAGTAGGTGATTGAAATAAATTGAAAAGTCAATGTTATTTCTGGCTTTCCTAACTGGAGAAAATGTTATAATTTGGCTATTTATGATGCCTTTTACTGATTTACATACTTAATTATTTACTTAATTCATTCTGACTGAATAAAATATAGTCATAGCACATATACTTTGCAGCAAAGAAGTCCTTGGTTTGAATACCTGCCAGGGCTCTAGGAAACATTTTTCAATACCTGAGCTGGTCCTCACACATAGACAATGTTAAGGAGAAGGCCCAGCAGAAACTATACTTCCTGAGGCAACTCCAGAAGTACAGCCTTCCACACGAGCTGCTGGTCATCTACTACACTGTCATGATTCAGTCTGTCCTGTCTTTGTCCATCTCAGTGTGGTTTGGCTCATCCACTAAACAGGACAGGTCCAGATTGCAACTAACAATCAGGTCTGCAGAGAGAATCGTCAGTGCTGTCTCTCTTTCCAGGACTTATACAGGTCTAGGGTCAGGAAAAGGGCAGCTATTATCTCCACAGACCCCACACACCATGCAAATAAACTGTTAAAGTCCAATGCAAACTGATTCTTACCTTGAGGTTGGCACTAAGGAGCGCTGTATGCTAAAACTTGCCGCCACAGAGTCAAAGTCCTTGTTTGTGTGCACAAACTTAGCAATAAAGCTTATTGTAATTTTTTTTTAAATTCTGATTTATGTGAGTTCTTGTATGTTCTCTCTGTGAATATAGTTTCATCCCACAGTTCAAAAACTATGTTAGGTTAATATTAGCATCTAATAGTCATTAGGTATGAGTCTGTGCATGAATGCTTCTTTGTCATATGTGCTGACCTTCTAATAGAGTAGTGACCTGTCTTGGGGGTCCCCTGCCTTTTTGTCTGAGCTTACAAGTGGGCATAGATAAGTGATGGATAATTTGGAGATTAGGAAAGTGGATTCTGAATGTGACTGTAGTTGACAGATTGTGTGTAACAAGACTTCATTTAAATTAGCTAACCCTTTGTCTACATCAGCCTGAGATAATTTTTTTGTCAATCATGTCTATTTAACTGAAATAAATGGAGCTAAATTTAGGTTGCATGGTGGGTTGCTGAGTAGTACTGCTCCATAACACTATTACCTCTTTGAATCTTCTCTGTGGCCTTTTTTTGTGTAGAGTTCTCTTCTGTTGGGTCTTGTCCTGGAACACAGGTTTTCTCCCACAGGTGGAAAATGTGCGTTTTAGGTTAAATGGTTTCTAAATTAACTTTAGGTATAAATTTTAATGTGTACAGTTCTGTGATCTGTGTTGGTGCTGTGATGGGCTGGTAATTTGTCCTGGGTGTGGTTCACTTCTTGTTCACTGACTTGTGAGATCAAAAAAGGATTAGGAATGTACTGAGCGAGTAAATTATTTCCATTCGAGGTTTTCTAAATGTAACAATGTGTGACCTAATTTTAATGTAAAAAAAAAATATTGTCGTATTAAGCAAGTCAACATTTTGACATTAACTTGCTCAAATCATTGTAGCCCAGATTTTCTTTTTTTGCCATATCTTTACCTAGTGAAACTAAAATTGGATCATTTTGGAAGCTTTCCTTGGGTGAAGTGTCTTGCACAAAGACACAACAACAAAGTCAACAGAGCGGGGGTTCAAACCGGCAACCCACCAGTAACAGGAGGGACTCCTACCACCTGAGCCACAGTTCCTCCATGTGTGATGTAAACAGGTTACAACATTTAGAGATTTAAAAACTAGAAGTAACAAGCTGCCAGCAGAAGGAATACAAAATCAGGGTGATATGATCATGTCTTGTCTGTGTTGGAACTGCTACTAAATAGCAGGATTTTTCAGCTGATCTCTTTTTGCACCTTTCACGTTGTGATCACTAGAGAAAGGCACCAGCCCACCCACAACTTTAAGCGGGTAAAGAAAATAGATGGATGGAGGGTTATAATGTGGATTAGTAAATGTTTCTGTCTTCAATTTAGTTTAAGTTCTAGTAAGTTTGAGGCTAATTCCTCTTTTGTTCTTGTACAGAACTTTCTGTGGCTAAGATGGGCATTAAGATGCTGTTGCATTCAAGTAATGTACCACTCGTAAACTACTTGACAGATTACAAAGGGCTATCAAAGATTAAAAAAGAATATCCAGTTAAAGTATAAAAATGTCATGAATTCAAAAACATCTTGAAAGAATACACCAAAAATATTTTTTGTGGGGGTGGACAATATCGGTTTGAGTAGACCACAATAAAGTTAGGAGATGGCATTGGAAGTAATCCAGTTGACCTATATGTAGTTTTATTAAAATAATTGCTTGAAAACATCTAATCTATACATTTTAGACTTAAAGAGACAGATGAAAGGAAGTTTTAAAACATGCATCTTTAGATATTTCACTCTCTAAAATAACTAACATGCAAGTTCAAACCATAGGACTTCATCCCCTATAGTGAAACAAACTGCTGTGCAGTTTTGTCCAGTACAAAGCCAAGCATCAAAGGTGTGGCCAAAGATCAAATACAACCATCATTCTTGCTCATTTCTTTGTATTGCACATCTGCCAACAGTAATCTGGCTCATGTCACGTTCAGACATAATCCTTTACAGTTGCAGTACTTTCTCTGAGGCTGTAGGAGACGGATTCCCCACATCCCTAGCAGGCAGTCAGAAGTAAGTGTTGGCAGCCGGCCAGCATCACTCAGTGAGAGTAAAGGTTGGTGAAATGGTCGTCTGCTTTTCTCACATGTGCTTGCTCACAACCATCGTTCATCATTTAGACGAGTCTTTCAACACTTGATGGTGCAGCAGCGGGGCAGACTGGAGTCACAGTATGAGTCTGTCACACCACCGACCAGTGCACTCGAATGCTCCACTCTGTCGATATAATAATAACACAATTTGGACTCCCAAATACAGTTTGAAGCACTATGGAGGTTGCACTGAGCCCAGAGTCTAATCCCATTAAAAATCCACTGTGGTGCTAGGAGGCTTTAATGGACAAGTATACTTCACAAGTTGCATGAGCTGCAATTGGTAACTCATACATTTCACAAATATTTCTCTAGTTCAAGTTAGCATTCCTAGTGAAGGCAGAAAGCAACAAAATTAAATTACTCTCGTTATTGCTGTCCATGGTCCTGAAAGTGAAGCTGCCCGTATATCATCTTAAACAACATAGATAGCTAGTATTTTGCTTCAACTGGTAAGCCTCATCATTTGCAAAACCTACCAGCTGACTGCATGGAATAAAGTTAAGATCATAGTCCCAAGTTTTGAACTGTCTTCCTCTGGATTGCAGTGGTTGATTCAGTTCTTTGGGTCACACTGCCTTAATTTTGGTTCTAAAAAAACATAACTTAGTTAGGTCACATACCAAATTAAGACTAACACAAATTAATCATGAAAATTCATTCTTGATATAAAGTAAAGCGCCAGGTAAATTTGCTGAACTCTTCACCTGTTTACTTTCTAAAAAAAACATTTAAACATTTGTCACTGCTTAGACACACCTTTTATATAGCTGAATTATTTACTCAGATCCCTGAGTTCTGTAGGATGCTTTTCATTATGTAATTACTAAAATTGGATTTCTTGAGGCTGGCAGCATGTAAAATGTACAGGCTCTCAATGAGTGGAATTATTCAACCCTGGTTTAGAGTATCTCAATTACATTCTCATTTTGTGCTGGATCCCTAAAAATGTTCCAAAACTACAAAGAGAGCAGAAGGACCACAAGAGTTGTCTTGTAGTGTCCCAAATTAGAATGTTTATGCTAAAATCGTGTCTTAAAGGACTTTACAGATTGCAAAGTTTCTCAACACCTCCTCGGAGGTGTTGTTCTATTGCGGCATTCATTTTTCCCAGTTTGCTTAACAACTTGCTTAAAAACGAAGTTAGATTGACATACAGTCTGCCTAGTAGAGGTTGACAAGTCCCAGAAATTGAGCAAAAGTTTTCTCATGTTGAATAAACAGGAGGGCGGTTGCTTGCTGCACATTTATTAGGGGACAGATACATGTTACAGGACATTCATCAGGATTCCTGGAGACCAGTTTAACCAGAACAATTTTGAAAAGACAAGTAATCACCTTTTATGGTCATGTACTTATTATTGGGCATAATACATATTCCAGAGAAACTACTGATGAGATAAAATGGAAAGTGATTTTCCTTTTTAGCATGCTTTCTAGCTCATATAGTCAAATAATAGCACATGGTGTCACCTTTCCCTTTTTGGAAGTCAAGTCCTTTTGATTTTTTTACTTGTCTGTCAGTTAACATGTGAGTGGCCTTGCCCTGGATTGGTGGCCAAAATTGCCCTCACAATCCACCTCTGCTCTTATTTTAGTCCTCCTAGAGGCACAGCTGATTGGATCAGTGACCCATCCCTGTGCACCAAGCAGGATACAGCAGTTACCTGCATCTGCTGCTATAAAACTAAATCTGGTTTGTTAGTTACAGTGACTGTGAATCCGTATGAACAGCTCAGCACTCGGTTCCTCATGATCATTTGTCCCACTGGACTCATAGTTGGGCAGATTAATTATAGTTTAGCTGAATGAAAGTATTATTCATTTTCTTGTCCTGTTCAGTAAGTTATATTTCAGGTCCAAACTTGTTTTCATCATATTTCTTTCTTTGTTTTTGTTTTAGTAATTATTCATATCTATCTTGGAAGAGCACTATTTATCTTTAAACTTCTTACAGATGGTAGAATAACATTATTATCTTTATTATGTTATTATCTAATATTTGGATCCATTAAACATAGTTGTACTGGCCCACCTCTTACAACTTATCATTATGTTATAATATTTAATATATTGTTTTTAGAGATTACTTTGTTCTTCTTGACGGCTCATTAATTTATCTAAAGTAAGTCACACAAATGGGCAGTTAGCAGTTAGTTAGTTAAATGAAATGAACACAATGTAAATAAAATACAGTTTTGTATCCTGTAACTCATGTTTGCATGTCTAAAAATTGTTCACAATGTGATGATAAATTAATCAAAAGACAGGGATAACGTCAATATCATGTTGGTCACTCCAAATATCTAGCATAATAAAGAGGTATCAGTGCAGAAGAGCTTCTGCGTGGCGTACCATGAGATTGGGTAATGTTATTTTCTGGTGATTGCAACTACATTAGAGAAGTACTTGTGTAAATTGCACAGCAGTGGCACATATGTGTGGTATAGGTATTGCCTTTAAGTTACCACTCTCAGGCAGGTAAATTTCTCAGTATGCAATTTTTTTAAATATTAACAGCCTGGAAATGCCCATCATCTTACTGTTAAAAAATGAAGATGGCTTCTGTGTTTCAGAGATGAATTTTTTTTGGTGTGAAATGTGTATATCAACCCAAAATCAAGTGCAAAGTATCTTGTAAATATGCTCACTGAAACTGGTAAGAGAGCATTATCATGCACAGTGAAATGAGTCCAATGCAAACTTTATTTTTAAAACACTTTATACAACCAGTTCAAGTACCAGTAAAGTCCTACATAGACATGGGTAGAAAGGCCACCCAGAGAAAGAAGAAATTTCTTGAAAAACAACATAAAAAGCCAGATAACAGTTTGCAAATAGAATTACTGATAAAGAGCTTAACATTTGGAGACTTGCCCTGTGGTGTGATGGAACTAAAATAGAATATTTGGCCACAGTGACCATCACTCCATTTGGAGGAAAAAAGGGAAAGCTTGTAAACCTGAGAACACCATTCCACCTCTGAGGTAGACAAGTAGAAGAAACATGTTTTAGTGATGTCTTGCTGCAGGGGAGACTGGTGCACTTAACAAATTAGATGGCATCATGGTAAAATTATGTTGTGTGGAAAGCAATGGGATAAATTTTAGGAAGGATACCCAGAACTTTTGACCCACATCAAAAACGGCAATTCCAGTAAATCCACTACTAAGAACCTCAATATTAACTTCTTTTTTTAACATGTCCTGTCATGGTGTTTCAGGCATACCATATGGAGCAGATGGATGCCTCCATGTGCCAGGACAGTTTTGCTCTACAAAAAGGATATCTCCAGTGTTGGGAACCACAGCCATGAATTACAACAGGAATGCGCTACGGACTTTTCTGGAGCTTTCAAAATAAATTGCATTAACCTACTTCCGGCACAACTTAGGAATTGGGGGTAACAGCGGACTTCCCATGATGCCACTGCCCGCATAAAACCCCCCACCTTTCCACAAGTCTTTCTCTTTCCACTGCTCCTCTGTGGGACCAGGATAGGGGAGGCCCAGCGCGCTAATGTCTCTTTGCTGGCAAAAAGACATAAACTCTTCAAACTGGATCCAAGGGTGTCATACGATCATCAATCATATGCACTAAGATAAGTACAAATAAATCACTCTGTGTGTCCGGTAGATTCATTCATGAAAGGGAATGCCTTGACTTTCTCTCTAAGGCCTGCAGAAGCAAACGGTGTTCCAGAGAAGTCCCAGTAGAGAAGCTGTCTCTACAAACCGAGTAAAGCGGTTTTCCCTGCCTGAGAGAAGGACAACAGGAGCCGCATCACCGTGGTTACGGTAACGTGCAGTTTGGCCGGCTGACAGAACAGCTGCCACTCTCCACAGCTAAGGAGGTTAGCTGTAGCTAACAGTTTAAAGACTGTGGATGTTTCTTCAAACTTCGCCGCCCTGGATAACGATCCTCACCACAGTTCATGAGGTTAAGTGTTTGGGCAGAATAATAATAGAAAGCGTTAGATTGAAATGATGTAAACGTTTTTCATTTTTATGAAGTTTGGTTTTGTTTGTGTTGAACTCAGCTATCTTGGTGCTAGCAGATTATCTGCAGCACACGTGTTCAGGTTGTGTTCTGTGTTTGTGGGTTTTTAAAGTTAAGACAAAGTTTATTTAAAGGGTGATTTTAAACAGAAGATTGATCATAATGCGCCATCCGCGCTTCGCATTTTAACCCTTTTATTGACGGTTTTTTAAAGGTGTGTGGTTGATTCTGCTGCTAAGCTATCAGCTTCCTTTGTTAGCTTCAACTGCTAACAGCTTAGAACACGTGCTTGCTGCTAAAGAATATTTACCCAGAAAGGCTTAGTTTTCAATCCAGTAAATAATATGTCCCTAACATCATTTTACTAAATCTGATAACTAAGTAAACACCATTAAGCCCCATTTCTCCAGAAAGATTTGGCTCTTTTCCAAAATATTCCCTTAATAATATTTCTTTAAATTTTATTTTAATAAATGAAAGGCAGCTAATTAGACACTGTTGAGAAATGGTCATCCAGAAGGTTGGTTTTATTCAGCAGATCATTCTTTAAAACATTATTTTATTAAAATAATATTTTATCTGATCTTGCATTGTGAATGGTCGTCTAAACGTTTGCTGATTATTGCCTAAATTGGTTCCAAGACTAACTTAACTTCATTTCCAGATTCTTCAAGATAATCCTTGGTTCTCAAACATAAATAACATTGCATGGTAATGTTGCATCACTCTTTTGGTCATGATTCTCAATCATCTTTAATCAACTTGTTTATATTGTACATAGCCCATGAGTCTTCGTTATTCTTTAATTCTGCTTGGTAGTTTAGTTGGATTGTTTTAGCATATTAAATAGTTTGTTGATTGAAATATGTTTGACTTTGAGTTGACTTATTTGTGTTAATAAATTCTTGTATTTTAAGAAATTGTGTGAATTCATTACATGTGTGTGCAGAGTTTTTGCTGTTCAATAATGTCAGAGCTCGTCTCACACCTTTCTATTTTGTCCTAATACCATCTCCTTACTGGGCTGGTATTCACAGGACAACCCTTAACAGACCGAAATATTATTTGATAACATATTAAAATATTAATATTAAATATGAAATAATATTCTCAGATTAATAATCCTTACACCAGACAGTATCCTAATTGCGTAATTAACTTAATTTTTAATTTCAGATTCAACCCAGCATCAATGTAGGCAAGCCAAATTGATGTTATAGTAAGCTGTGTTTGTATGACCTTCAACCATTTTGAGTAATTGTGTTTTGGTGCGTAGTTGTGTTTATTTGGAGAAAGTTATTATTCTGTCATTTATCAAATAGAAATATTTTTTTAATTCTTTTTTTTAATTTTAATTTAAATTTTTTTTAACCATGTCCTGTCCGGCAGAGTAGGGCTCAGAATTGTTATTTGAGTGCCAAGAAGAAGCCCAACAGATTTACTTTTACAAGTGGAGCATTACAGCTAACGTTTTAATGCTCTGGTTGATATTTAGAAAAGAAAATTTATTTGAAACTGCTTTGGGATTATTTCAATTGCTACGGACACGGAGACAGAAATGAAAAGGAAAAAATAAGAAGCACAAAAGAAGAGAGGGGGGCAAAATGGAAAAAGGGAGAGAAGGAGAAAAGAATGGAGGAGAGAAAGAAAGTTGAAGAGATTACAAGATAACACCTTGCTTGCTTCTACACCTACTGAAACATGCATAATAAGACCTTTTTTACCAAAAAGTGCACAGTACTTATGAATGCAAGATGTAATTAGTGGTAAATGCGGCTCAAGACTCAACATTTGTGTATCTGTTAACACCAGAATCTAAACACCTGTGGGTCTGAGTGTGAGCATGCTTGTGTATACAAGGTTTCTCCATAAAAATATACAATAGCGAGTGTGAGGAGCCACAGACCTGCCCACCTGGACCTGGGAAGGATACGGAGAATATCCGAGGCATAGACATCCAAAGGCCCCCCACAGCACAGGAACCCCAGGAGAACCATCGCTGGGACTGCCGCAACCCCCACAGAGAAGAGCAGGGGAGAGTCCCAGAGGAACCACCCAGGACCCACAGCGCAGCGACGAGCCCACAGGCCCCGCCGGCAGCCGTCCACATCAGAGCAGATCCAGCCATGGACCCAGAGACCCGAGATCCTGGGACATATATCTTCCCAAGCAGAGGACCGACAGAGCCCAAGGGTCCAGGCCCCGGCAAGCAGCCACCGGGAGTAAGCCGGCACACACCAAAGCACCCAGCCCGGACACTGAGAACCACAAGTACACCAGCGGGCAGAGACACCAACCACCGGCAGGTAGTGTGGCAGGGAGGAAATAGAACTGATCCAGGAGAGGGAGCAGTACAGGTACCAATCTGACACAAAAAACAGGCACACACAGTCACAATCACACATTACCACCCTCATGCGTACACATAAAAACACTCACACCCATGCACCCAACGTAAAGATAAAAAACAAATGGATGTCATACACTCACTCACACTCCCCATACATTCTCTATACTCCCAGGACCAGGTGCCAATACCCCATAAGTGCAACCGGCACCAGGACCCACGAGGTGGTCTCTTTCCCTTCGGGGGTGGAGACAGGCAGATCGCCCCAGCACCAGCCTAGACTATTGCCGGCACCCCGACCACCCCCCTGACCCCAGTCCCCAACGACCCCCATCCTCATCCGGAGAGGGGGCCATGTATCAAAGAGGGGTCTACCAGGTCCAAACGAGCCCGCCAACCAGAGCCACCTCAGGATGAAACAGTCCCAGCCCCCCAATGAATTTTGATCTCAACCCTATGAGCCCCCCACCCCCATTAACCCCAACGTGAGTTTCCCCACAGGGCCACCCTCAACTAGGACACAGATATTGAACACATGCCCCTGAACCCAAATGCCATAAATCCCCTCCCCGCAGGGGCACACCCCACTGGTGAGCTCCGTCCCCAAAATGCAGACGAAGCCACACCCACACAGCACGAGCTCTACACACAGCCCTGCTCCAAGCACCACCGCCACATCCTGCCCCCCACCACACAGCGTGTTGCAACGGCAAGGCACTGACCCTGCGCAATGCCACCCCAGCCTCCTCCAAGCGCAACAGGACAGAGACCACCGAGCACCGTGCCCACAACAGATCCCCCAAGAGAGGACAAACTCGGCAAGAGGTCACCGGCTAGCAGCAAGTACCCGGGGCCGGCGTCCTCATCCCACACGCTACAGCCCCTCCACGCCACCCTCTAGCCCACCTCCCTGATCTCTCCCCGGACACAAAAGCCAGCAGAGCAGCACACCGCCAAGCCCACCAGCAGCCCCAGGCGCTACACTGCCCCACCCACCCGACCGACAGCCGCAGCCTGGCACCTGGCCAGGGGCCAGAGCCACAGAAGAAAGCACTGGAAGAAGGCGACCACAGCACGCCAAGGACTGGGCACTCCGCCAACCTCACCCCCAAACCCCGGAGATGACCCAGCATGCCAGCCACCCACACTCCCGAACAGCACACCCCGCCGCACCAAGCAGGCCAGCCAGCCAGCCCCTCCACCAAAGTGAAGCCACATCCCTATCAATGTCACACACTGCCCGGCCAAGACCCCCTTGCCGGAACCCGGTGCCCCCCACAACCGTGGACCAGGCACCGAAGCCAGGGACCGAGAAGTCCAAGCAAGAGGTTAGGTTAACAAAATACACAACCTCTTGATGCCTTTGAGCGCGCCTACCCCCGAGGATCTACATGTGAATGTCATGAAAATGTCATAAGTGAAAGTGTCTATGCTGTACAAAAAAAAATTGTACAGCAAAAAAAAATTGGGGCCCAGGCTGCCATGGGACTGCAGAAATGGAAAACCCTTGTGGCACTCCAATGACGCACCTGCACCCCAAGGCCCTAGATGAGTGGTAGTGTGATGGAGTGGGCAGAGGGAGGTGTCCGAGGATGGGGAGGGAAGGACTGGGGGGCAAAATGCTCCGCCAGGGAGCCAGCTCCCCAGCTGACCCCAATAGGCACCCCTGTTCCAACAAAGGAGGGAGGCATAGGCACATCCACCAGGCCAAATGCTAAGGACAGGCACCGGGCCCCGAGGACCGACCAAAAACTGCCCAAACCCTCAAACCCCAATCCCCAGCCCCGACACTCAGTCCCCCGCCCGAAGAAGCCACCGATCCCCAACAAAAAGGAACCAGCTGGAAGCGCGTGCAGCAACGACCAAGACAAGAGTGTGGCCCCACTCCAAAGAAAAAAAACAAAAACATTTTATTAGACCTAAAACTGGAAAAGTTTTGTCTGATTCGGTCAGACATTGGAAAAAAGATTATATGTCTGTAAATAGTTTTAGCTGCATCAAAACACCTGTATCTGCAGAAGGGACTTGTGAGAATATATTTTTTTTCTCATTATCATATTGAGATATGATTTTAATTCTCTTATAAAAACTTGAGGGAGATAAAACCCACCAAGCACAATAACCACCATCTGTATTCTTATATTCTATAATCTATTAAAGTTACCACTAATCAAATAATTTCTTCCTCCAGCTTCAATAGAATACTATACTGAATTGTGTACGGGAAAACATCATTAACAGCAGTTCCAGATCAGTTCTCCACCAACAGCAAAGTTTGTAGATGGTACACTTGACATTTACTTAACCCATATACAGGGGTTGGACAATGAAACTGAAACACCCGGCATTTTAGTGTGGGAGGTTTCATGGCTAAATTGGACCAGCCAGGTAGCCAGTCTTCATTGATTGCACATTGCACCAGTAAGAGCAGAGTGTGAAGGCTCAATTAGCAGGGTAGGAGTACAGTTTTGCTCAAAATATTGAAATGCACACAACATTATGGGTGACATACCAGAGTTCAAAAGAGGACAAATTGTTGGTGCACGTCTTGCTGGCGCATCTGTGACCAAGACAGCAAGTCTTTGTGATGTATCAAGAGCCACGGTATCCAGGGTAATGTCAGCATACCACCAAGAAGGACGAACCACATCCAACAGGATTAACTGTGGACGCAAGAGAAAGCTGTCTGAATGGGATGTTCGGGTGCTAACCCGGATTGTATCCAAAAAACATAAAACCATGGCTGCCCAAATCACGGCAGAATTAAATGTGCACCTCAACTTTCCTGTTTCCACCAGAACTGTCCGTCGGGAGCTCCACAGGGTCAATATACACGGCCGGGCTGATATAGCCAAACCTTTGGTCACTCATGCCAATGCCAACATCGGCTTCAATGGTGCAAGGAGCGCAAATCTTGGGCTGTGGACAAATGTGAAACATGTATTGTTCTCTGATGAGTCCACCTTTACTGTTTTCCCCACATCCGGGAGAGTTACAGTGTGGAGAAGCCCCAAAGAAGCGTACCACCCAGACTGTTGCATGCCCAGAGTGAAGCATGGGGGTGGATCAGTGATGGTTTGGGCTGCCGTATCATGGCATTCCCTTGGCCCAATACTTGTGCTAGATGGGCGCGTCACTGCCAAGGACTACCAAACCATTCTTGAGGACCATGTGCATCCAGTGGTTCAAACATTGTATCCTGAAGGCGGTGCCATGTATCAGGGTGACAATGCACCAATACACACAGCAAGACTGGTGAAAGATTGGTTTGATGAACATGAAACTGAAGTTGAACATCTCCCATGGCCTGCACAGTCACCAGATCTAAATATTATTGAGCCACTTTGGGGTGTTTTGGAGGAGCGAGTCAGGAAACGTTTTCCTCCACCAGTATCACGTAGTGACCTGGCCACTATCCTGCAAGAAGAATGGCTTAAAATCCCTCTGACCACTGTGCAGGACTTGTATATGTCATTCTGAAGATGAATTGACGCTGTATTGGCCACAAAAGGAGGCCCTACACCATACTAATAAATTATTGTGATCTAAAACCAGGTGTTTCAGTTTCATTGTCCAACCCCTGTATGTCATAGATAATGTAAAAGTAAAGACTCTGAAATACTCTGAGGTGGGTTTGCATGTGAGCGGCATATGAAGGTGCAAGTAATCTTTGCTCTCAGATTTGTGATGGATCAATATCTTTATTTGTTTAAATCATGTAGGCAATTAGTTTATTTCTGTATGTTTACAGTTCATACTTAATGAAATTTACACATACAACTATGGATTTAGTTAATTGGATTCATACACAAATGGCAAAAACAAGTAGAAAGAATTGTCAGTATATGTTTTTTAAGAGATTTGCCATTGCAACAAAATTTATCAGGAGTTGAAACAAAAAAAATCTGCAGATCTTAGCTTGTATTTATATGCCTTAGATTGGTTGGCTGTTTTAAAAGGTTTGTCTAACTGTACATTAAATCTATACACCTACAACATAGGTGTTATAATTTCTGGAATGCTTCTGATCTGCTGCAGTAAAACTGTTGTATTGAGTAAGAAGAGCATAAAGAAAATCAACTGTCTGTAGGGTTTAATTTTGTTGTCAAATATTTAGCTTTTAGAAGTCATACAAAATGTGAGCCGTTTCCTTGTCTGTTTGTGAACGTCTCCAAGGACAATGTGCATGAACTCAAGGGTGTTTGGTGCATTTGCAAAAATAAAAAAAATACAAAAATGGGTTTGATATGTGGAATTGCTAAATAGGTTAAATCAAAGCATTTTCATGTTTTACTCAGACAAAGCAAATTGTGGTTCAGCAAAGTATTGACTCAGAGGTGCTGAAACCAAATGCATGCTACACATTTTCATATGTAAAATATTTTGAAAACAATGGATCTTTTCTTTTTCCATGTTACAATTATGCTGGTCCTGCACACAAAATAATGCAAAATAAAATTGTTTTGGTTACAGTGTGAAAAAATGTTAGAAAAGTGTAAAGTGTAAGAATAATTTTACAAGGCACTGAAGGAGCTAAATATTGAAAACCAATATGACAAAATGTAAAAAGTAAATATATAAATTAAGAAAGGAATTAAAACATTTGATTCATTATTTTTGATGGTAACAGCATTTGAAAATATGGTTTGGACAATGGAGTTGGATGGATGGCATTTTTCAGTTATGTGAGGACCACGAAATTGCATTACAATATGAGTGGATTCAACATGGCTACCCGCGGCTTATTTGTGCCTGAGTTGTCTTTTAGTGCATGTGTGTGGGTGGCTGAGCAAATGCACATACACTAATCAAATGCACATTCTTCTGTGTGTGACTGTGTGTTTCCTTGGCTGGTGTGTGGATGTGTATGTATGTTTGTGCCAGTTTAAGTATGCATGCCTCCCTGTCATTGTAGGGGGGTTGTGGGACTGGATCTGCTCGTGTGAATGCCCCTGATTGCAAACTCTTTTTTTATGTGTGTACTGTAAGTGCGTGCCGGGGAGGAGGAGAGAAATAGGTCACATCTAATCAAGGGAAAAGACAACTCTATCAATGTCTGCTCTCAACAGATGATTACTCTAACAATGATCTCGCCTGATTTCTTCTCATTGATTTTTAATGTTGTTTGCTTATCGACTGTAGTGAACAAGTGAAGATCTGATATGAGAAAAATTGCTTGACAGATACATTTGATCTTATGTTGTTCCCCCCCTGCTGAAAACTCTACATGCTTCATATGTTCATAGCTAAAGGCACATTACACATGCACATAAGGGGTTAAGCTGACGCCTGTTTTTGCTGCCAGAGAGTGAATGTTTCTCTATAATAGGTTCATATTAGTAGAAACTCATAGGTCAAGTTAGGGTCACTTTCATGACATGACAATAGAGGCAATAAAAAATCAGTAGGCTGTGAGATAAAGAATGCTGAAAACAGAAAAAAAATTATGTAAAGGGCGATACAGCAGGTGCTTAGTGCAGCACGAAGGTTTGGCTGACAAACAAAATTTGTGATAAATCCATGGCAACTTCAAGATATGTTTAGTTTATGTTGTCATTAGCGAGACAAAGCTTGCTCACAGTGCTGGTGGCACAGGGTTTAAATATGTAACCCAGGTACAGAGGCTTTAGACCTCAACGCAAGCTGTCGTGGGATCAAATCCTGACCTGCCAATGTTTGCTGCTCTCTCCCCTGTATTTCCTGTCATCCTAATTAAAAAATTTAAAGGCCACTAGTGCCTAAAAATACCTTAGAAAAACAAAGCTTGCTCCATAATTTGCACCTTTAGTAGCAAAAACTGTCAGACGTTGTCTTCTGTATGACTTTCTCAGTCATCTTGTTATGTGTTGTGGAAGATTTCTTGTGAATGTCCATCCACTCCATTATGCGTGCAAACATTTCTTTCTGCACTGCTCTCTTAAGGTCCCACCACCACATTTCCATCAGGTTGAGGTCTGGACTTTAACGGAGTTATTGGAACACTTTAACTCTTTTCGTTTTAAACCATTCTGTTTTAAATGTCACATGAAGCAAACAGTCAGACAGTTTGCCTCATATCTGATTCTTTGATAAACATGTTGATGGTTCATAGTCAAATCCATGACAAATCCCAAATCATCAACCCTCCACCACTTTGCTTGGCAGGTGGTATGAGCTGATGGTGCAATGCATTTTGGCTCATTATCAGTAATTTGCTTTCATTTGTCAATGGAACATTCTTTCACAAGTCTTGTGGGTCATTTAAAAGCAATTTCGCAATCTTAAAATATGCTGACATTATCTTTTGGAAAAAAATGGCTTTCTCCTTGTGACCCCTTCAAACAAGTCATGTTTGTTCATGTTTTTTACTTGTCCTGTCATGAACTAAAACATTTCACATCCTAATTGAGGCATGTAAAGTCTAAGATAGACTGCTCTTGGGTCTTTTGTATTCCACAGTCTGACCGTGAGGTGAATCTCATGGGATCTCCAATAGTAGGAAGATTGTTGGCTTAGCCATTAACCACGTATGATTAATTTTTCCTTTGTAGAAAGATGGACTTCCAATAATTTGGAAAGGGTTGGGGCTACATTATAACCCTTCTCAGATTGATGGGCAGCAACAACTGTTTCTATAATGTCACTTGGCAGCACTAGGCTGCTACTTCTTCTTTAAAGTCTTATTTAAACAGCCAAGGTAGACTGTATTGACACCCATTTAAACTTTCAGCTCCCAATAAATTTAAACACAAATAATTTATTACAAATCCTGTATGTGCTAATTTAAGGATAAATGTAATTTGGTCAAATGCTGCAAATCATTATATAGCATTTTTTATAGCTGCACAACAAAAATCTTTAACTATTTTGACATTCCAATGGAGTGTAATTGGTTAATTATTTCTCTGGGATCTGGGAACAGTATGAATGACTGTTAAATAGATAGATAACGAAAAACTCTGATAGATAAAAACATAAAAACAGACAATAGATATAAATATGTGAGATAATGTGAAGTGCATTATCTTAACGGCAGTTCAGCATTTTAGCAGCTGTCTAGCAGTCTGCTGGTTCTGCTTTTTATGCTGCTGTACTGTTTGCCTGATAGCATCAGTTAGAAGAGCCCATGGAGATGGTCTCTTTTACAATGTTCAGTGAACTATTGCTTTCAGCTCTCCTCACTATCCTCCTCAGGAATGTCTTATCTGCCAAAGGAAGTCAAACTCAAATCCAAACACATACAAATCAAAACAGTTATTTTCAACTTGTTTATCATCAAGCTAAACTCTGTGGACAGATTTGTTATAGTGACAAATGGAGGACGTTGGATCCATGCTGTCATTGGACAGTAGGTGGGGCACATCTTCGGAAGGGTTGCTAGTTCTCTGCAGAGCCAACGCAGATACACACAACCATACCTGCACTCACTCACTCACTGCAATTTAGATGTGCCAGTTAGGTTGATGTGTATGTGGCACAAACCCAGAGCATGTGGAGGAAAACTTTACATAGAAAAGCTCCAGCAACTAGCACTAAACAGTTAACTGTTGTCAAGATAATAGCTGACATTTAAATAAAACTCATTAAAAAGCTTAGAAATATTTTTATGGTCACATGGAAACCAATGCAAGGCCTCCAGCCCCCAAAATAAATTATAATATTCCAATTTAAATGTCCAATATTAATTTAAATTAGTTTTTCAGTGCAGACTAGGAAGCTAGTTATGTACTATTACAGTATGTAAAAAAAAAATCTAAAATCATTATTTTCTTCTAGTCAGGTTTGACGGTAAGAGGTTTTTAACACCTGCCTGAAATGCCTGACAAATGTTTTTTTTTTTTTTTTTCATATGTATATTATTTAGGATCAAAACTGCAATTTGTTAACAAGTTGCATCATTTGGCTCATTTCACAGCATAAAAAAAAATTCCGTTAAAAGACAAATGGAGGTTCCATCAGGATACCTTTAAACTTAATCTATCAGGGGCTAAGTGAATGAACAGATCAGCACTTTGCTCCTCAGTCCTGACTTTCTGAATGTCGTGTCAGCAGAGCCTCACCAACTGTGTCAGGGATTACACGCTGCGAGCTGTCGCGCAGTGCCACAAATTCTTTTCCAGCACTGTTGGACCTCCTTGATATTAGAGTTTAAATACCTCCTTCCATCTCATTTGACCTCCCTGCCATGGCTTCCCATGAGGGGCAGAGGTATTATTTTTGGCCTCTGGGCCCAATGCTTGACATACTAATTATATAACAGCAATGCAAGCTCGCTTTTTGCTGCTCCATTTCTTTTCTGTGCCATAGTTCACTGATACATTGCTTCTTCGTCAGCACACAGCCCAACAGCACTCCATTTGGGTTCTTGGAACTGGTTGTGAGAGAAGTATCTGATTATATGTTCTCTGACTGACTCCTTTTAACCATGCGACCCCTGCTCAGGCAGTTCTCTCTGTTGATGATGAAAATGTAATTCCTTATCAGAATAGTTATATGAAATACATTTTTGTTAACAAAGTTTTGAACATATGCATAACTCCAAATACAAATAACCTGAGGTGTACATAGTATAACATTGCCAGGCCTTATCTTAAAAAAATACACTAAGTAATACCTTTGGAAAGGCACAGGATAAACACATGAATCAATGTACAACAAAGTCAAAGGCCTGCAAATGCTTTTTGGTAACAGCCTTGATTCAAAAAGTAGAAAATTGAGCCATTTCCTTCTTTGAAAATAGTGTGATTTTTGGTTGCAAATTACTGCACTTTTATCACTTGAGATGAGTGTCTCCATGTGTTAAAACTAGTGAAAGTTGGTGCAGTGGAATATTTTTGAAGCTAGGTCTGTCAAATAGTTATTTCTCGCAATGTGTTTTCCAAAAAAAAGCTGTGTGTCTGTGTTTCATGCTTGTAGGTGTGGCATGTTGGGGTTTACATATTTTATTATGAGTTTGGCAGATAAGAGGCTTGGTAAGATGATGCAGTAAGCTGTAAATGCTGTAGGATTGTCCTAACTGTAGTATTAGAAAAGCAATATCCATTGAGTTTAAAAAGTAATTTAGTTCATCCCTTAAAAGGAGAAAGGAGAAAGGAGAAATTTTCTCTTTATTAATTTGTAATCCTGAGTAGTAGCACAAAAGGTGCAATTTATCATGTTTTACCTTCCCCCAGTGTGATGGGAATGATGCTTTTTTTTCTAATTTTAAATGCACAGTTACATCTAAAGAAATTAAAATGTCGTAAAAAGTTACATTTTTTTGACATTCAATTCAGAAAGTGGAACTCATAATCTATTGATAGAGTGAAATATTTCAAGTCTTTCTTGTAATTTTCATGGTTATCGCTTACAGGTAATGAAAACTCACAAAATTGCCTTCAGGTCATCTGCATTGTTGGATCTGGCGTCTCTCATCATTCGCTTGACAATATTTCATAGATATTCTATGGGGATCAGGTCAGACCAGTTTGCTGGCCAATCAAGCACAATAACACCATGGTCATTGAACCAGCTTTTGTTACCTTTGGCAGTTTGGCAGGTCCCAAGTCCTGCTGGAAAATGAAATCATCATTTCTATATAGCTTGTAACCTGAAGGAAGCATTAAGTGCTGTAAAATTTCCTGGTGGATGGCTGCGTTGACTGTGCATTTAGAAAACACAGTGGACCGACACCAGCAGATGACATTGCACCCCAAACCATCACTGACTGTGAAAATGTCACACAGGACTTAAGGCAACATGTATTCTTTGTCTTTCCACTCTTCTTACAGACTCTGGAACCTTGATTTCCAAATAAAAGGCAAACTGTACTCTCATCTGAAAAGAGGACTTTGAACCTCTGATCAGCAGTCCAGTTCATTTTCTCCTTGGCCCAGGAGCTGCAACATTTGCAGCCCATGTGTAGGATTCGTCTGTGTATAGTGGCTCTTATTGCACGGACTCCAGCCTCAATCCACTCCTTGTGAATGTCCCCCAAATCCTTGAAAGGATTTTGCTTGACAATGTTTTAACGGCATATTATTATCCTTGTTTGTGTACCTTTTGTGAAACCTTTTCTCTCCACTCAACTTTCCGTTGATTTGCTTATTCTGAAGTTTCACAACTTTGCAAAGTTCTGGAAAAAATCCAAACTGTCACTCTGATATGAAATGAAATTGGTCAGGTAGTTCAGAAACAGACCAGGAACCTCCAAGGATTCAGCCAGCTTAAAACTGGAAAATGCTGTAACACCACTGTCACTGTTTATAGTGAACCCAGTTTTAAAATACCATTATTTAAGAGGGTGCCAACCAGAAATGAAGACCTTGCTCCAAAATTACACCTTCAACATATGCTTTATTGTCCAACAGCCACATGCAAAGACCAAACACCTTCCAGTGGAATGTTTGATAGTGTCAAGTAAAAGCCTTATTGTCTTATACATTAAACAGAATAAGTAGTATTAAATGGGGCAAAGAAGTTTGAGTTTGCTATGTCTATTAGGGACAACAAATTGTAACTACATGTGATCAGAGAGAGAATATTGGATTGTTTTAAGCCAGCTTTACTACATTCCAGCAATCTCCTTAGTTTGGTTTGTCTATTTGATGCAGACAAACCTTTTTTCTACAAGATGTGACCTCATGCTTGTTTCAGGAATAGGGAACATTTAATTGAGCCTAATTTATTCATACTTCTGATTTAGATAGCCCTTATTTAAGTATACATATATATTTTTTTAGCATGTTTCTTCTGAGTGTAAGCATTAGTGACTTTTTGAACTGGCAAGGCAAGAGTGCCAGTTAACATGTTATAGAGAACCTGTGGAGAGAGCCAAACATTAGGGTGATGGCATCGAGGTGTTCCAATCTCAGAGGACAACAAGCTCACCACAAAAGATAATTCATCAAAATTATTTGCATGTACCAGTGAGGACATGCAAAAAGCTGCTCAGTAATTATAAAAGTGGTTTCATTGTAAACTCAATTGGTTTGATTATTGGGAAGATTCATGTCTCATATCAGTAAAAATCTTTTTGGTTGAATTAAAATAATTGTAATCTAAATCTACCTAAGGTAAGGTAAAATGTAGTTTTTGCAGGTCCACCAGTAAATGTTAAAAACTAATAATTTTCTTCTTTTGTGAAACCCAGGTGTTGATTTTTTTTTCTTCTTGGCCAAACAATGTATAATTTTTATAAAACATTCAATTTATTTGAGAAGGTTGTTCAACTCTATGTTCCTATTGCTTTTAAAGTGTGCACACACTGCCCACGTGTACTCTCCTCTTGTCCACGGTTGCATTCATGCTTGTCACTCTAAATTTAAGGTCCACATAAGGTTTTATACATGCACGCATGTCCCTGAATGTGTTCTCTGGACATGTGTGTGGGTGAATGAGAATGTGCAACTAGAGCACGTGCTGACAGACAACATTATTCAAATCCTGCTTTTCCTTGTCTGATTGTTAAAACCTGACATTCGGCTGCAACATGAGCCACGCCTGTCAGAAGTGACACACAAACACTGATTCACAATCCTGCATGAAGGATTTGAACCCCTGTCTTTGGACTCTGGGAAGCTTTTGTGGGATTTGACTTTGGACAGTTTTGTTATTGTCATTCCTTTTCAAATGTTTTATTTGGGGTATTGCCAGATTCAAGAGACAGAAAATAAAAATATTTTTTGTAGCATTTCCTGTTGAGAAATGGCCTTCCTCTGTGTAGTCTTGCTACTTCTGGGAGTGCGCTCAAGGACTGTTCGTTAAGCATCTTTACCAACACTGCAGCCTCCTGTCCCTTTTTTACTCAATACTGGACTGAAGAAAATGTTAAGCTGTATTCCATATCAGCTCTGATGGCATTATTTGGTGTCTGTGTGATGCTTCCTCACTGCTAGTTCACCTCTTAGATAATGTTTGTTATGATTTTTAAACTCAAAAGCAGTCCATCTATTTCTTTGCTATTTTTTCCAGAGCTAAAATTAGTTTTATGCAGTTTCTTCCATTTAAAAAGGGATTTTGCCATCTGCTCCTCTATGTCAGCTCCTCGATGTCTGAGGCCATGCTCCACAAGTGATGCCAAAATGGATTTGCAAATGGATAGATAGATAGCTAGATAGATTGAGGCTTTGTCTGCAGTAATGCGGGTACTACTCAAGTCTATTGTAATGAAAAACAGCTCAGCCGAAAGACAAAGCTCTTAATTTACCGATCTGTCTATGTTCTAAAACTCAGGTTTAGTTATGAGAAATAGACCATGATTGAATGACATTCCATGGCTGGAAATAATTTTTTCTATAGGATGGCTGGGTTAAGTCTTCGAGAGAATGGCAGGAGCCTACACTCCTCCAATTCAATTTAATTCAATTCAGTTTTATTTATATAGCGCCAATTCACAACACATGTTGTCTCAAGGCACTTGACAAAAGTCAGGTACATACATTCCAATTAGTCCTAACCATTGAACAGTGCAGTCAGAGTTAGTTATTTATACAAATTGGATAAAAAGTTTTTTTGTCTAAGGAAACCCAGCAGATCGCATCCAGTCAGTGACTTGCAGCATTCACTCCTCCCGGATGAGCATATAAAGACAGTGGACAGTCACTGGCGTTGACTTTGCAGCAATCCCTCATACTGAGCATGCATGTAGCGACAGTGGAGAGGAAAAACTCCCTTTTAACAGGAAGAAACCTCTAGCAGAACCAGGCTCAGTGTGAACGGCCATCTGCCACGACCGACTGGGGGTTAGAGAGAACAGAGCAGAGACACAAAGAGAACAAAGAAGCATTGATCCAGGAGTACTTTCTATGGGAAGGAAAAGTAAATGTTAATGGATGTAGCTCCTTTAGTCGTTTCACCTAGAAAGAGAGAACAGATAAACTCTGAGCCAGTTTTCAAGGTTAGAGTCCGAAAGAGAGCACATATAATTAGTTACAGTAAAAGCTCAGTCAATCGCCATGTCTAGGAGAGAGAAAGGGTTAAACACTAAAAGACAGGCCCATGTGGATCATCGGTAGAGGGTGAGCATTAAGTTGTTGCCAGCAGAAGCTCGGACGATTCCTCTCTCAGAAGGTGTCACAGGTAGACACAGACTCAGGCCAGGTGTAGCTTTTAGGAAGAGAAAAGAGAGAGAACAAAGTTAAAAGCTGAAATAACAGCAAATAATGCAAAATTGGAGAGTAGTGTGAGAATGTAGCGAAGAGGGTGAAAGTGGTCATTATGTCCTCCAGCAGCCTAAGCCTATAGCAGCATAACTAAAAAGATAGTTTCAGTTCAGATTATTTAGTTAAATGGCGCCTATCTACAACAATGTCGTCCCAAGGCACCCAACAAAGGGTCCCACTGATGGTCATTGTTATACTAAAAACCACAAGGATTGGGAGTCAGCTGAGAAAGTTCAAGCAAGTCTTTTGTGTGGCTCCTACTGTACATGCCATTTGGAGGTTTTTGGGCATGACCAGATTTCATATAAGCAGAACCAATGAGAAATTCCTTTATGTGCTGGCTGGACACAGATTTAGCCCATGCTCTTCCGTCCTCTTCCAGGGAATCAGCTGAAAAGATTCTGGCATCTTAAGATGCCTCTTAAATGCCTCCTTTGGAGCTTTTTGGAGCACTTTTCACTGAGAGCAGATCCTGGCGTAAACACAGAACTTGCTGTAGATGAAATGAAAAGTATAGACCTGCATGGTGTGTTTGGTCTTCATTATCCTGTTTGTTTTCTTACAGTATGTCCTTATGTAAAAACGTCTGAAGCCAACTGGTTGCAGTAGATTTTTAGGGGTATCAAATTGGGGCTGAATACAAATGCACACAATACTTTCAGATTTCTACTTGTAAAAAGATTATCAAAGCCATGTATCCCTTTCCTTGAAAGTCATAATCATGGGCTACTGAAGGCAGTAGTTGCAACCTGACAAAATGTGAAAAACCTGCAATGCTCTCATCAATAGAAATCAAATTTATTAACCAATGGAGGCCTGGATTTGCAGTCAAACACAAAATTAAATTGGAAAAACATACTATAGGCTGATCCAAGTTTGATGTAATGTCCTTAAAACAAGTCCAAATGAGGTTCAGTATTGTGTGTGGCCTCTTCGTGCCTGTATGACCTCCCTACAACGCCTGGGCATGCTCCTGATGAGACAGCGGATGGTGTCCTGAGGGATCTCCTTCCAGACCTGGACTATAGCATCCACCAACTCCTGGACAGTCTGTGGTGCAACGTTGGTGGATGGAGCGAGACATGATGTCCCAGATGTGCTCAATCGGATTCAGGTCTGGGGAACGGGCGGGCCAGTCCATAGCTTCAATGTCTTCATCTTGCAGGAACTGCTGACACACTGCAGCCACATGAGGTCTAGCAGTGTCCTGCATTAGGAGGAACCCAGGGCCAACCGCACCAGCATATGGTCTCACAAGGGGTCTGAGGATCTCATCTCGGTACCTAATGGCAGTCAGGCTACCTCTGGCGAGCACATGGAAGGTCGTGCAGCGCTCTAAATAAATGCCACCCCACACCATTACTGACCCACTGCCAAACCGGTCATGCTGAAGGATGTTGCAGGCAGCAGATCGCTCTCCACAGTGTCTCCAGACTCTGTCACGTCTGTCACATGTGCTCAGTGTGAATCTGCTTTCATCTGTGAAGAGCAAAGGGCACCAGTGGCGAATTTGCCAATCCTGGTATACTCTGGCAAATGCCAAGCGTTCTACACGGTGTTGGGCTGTGAGCACAACCCCCATTTGTGGACATCGGGCCCTCATACCATCCTCATGGAGTCGTTTTCTAACCATTTGTGCAGACACATGCACATTTGTGGCCTGCTGGAGGTCATTTTGCAGGGCTCTGGGAGTGCTCCACCAACATTCAAAAGTGACCAAAACATCAGCCAGAAAGCATAGGTACTGAGAAGTGGTCTGTGGTCCCAACCTGCAGAACCACTACTTTATTGAGTGTGTCTTGCTAATCGCCAAAGATTTCCCCCTGTTGTCTATTCCATTTGCACAACAGCACGTGAAATTGATTGTCAATCAGTGTTGCTTCCTAAGTGGACAGTTTGATTTCACAGAAGTTTGATCTACTTGGAGTTATATTGTGTTGTTTAAGAGTTCCCTTTATTTTTTTTGAGCAGTGTACACCAGAACGAGTGTTGTGTGCAAGTTATTGATGTACTGAAGCTGCTACATGATGATTGAATGCCATATGATAATCATAAAATCTATGCAAATGTTGATCACCAACAGCTAAAAACATCCTGCAGAAGTATGTAAATGTCGGCCATGATACAGTTAAGAATTGAAATAAAACATTTACATACCTAAGCACTGAACAATTTGTCCTCTGCTATCTGAGTTTGACTGAGCATATTGTAAATAAGAAGGTGGATTTACAGTAGACAGGGTGGGATATCTGCTTTACTTTCTTTTTCATGGATGAAATTGATGATCACTGGACAGATGAAGATGAAGAATGCTGTTGAATGACGAAAAAATAAAATGCTAGTAAAGATTGAAATGGGGCCGAAAACACTAAATATGTATCATAAGAAATATGGTAACATCATCCTCTAATAAAAACCGAATTAATGGCTGAATGAAGGATTCATTTGCATCTATTCATGATGATTTTTTTTTCCATTCTCATTATAGTTTTCCAATTCATGAACAGAGGACATGCTTTGAATTGCGGCTGGTTCACAAACGATGTGACAAGACCACACATGATCAGTGGACACTGCTCTCACTTCTGTTCAGTACCCGTAAAGAATGTTATCTGTTCTTATCTATTCATAACTGCAAAGCAAAGCTGAGGCACTCAAGGTTGAAGGAACTTCCCCCTCCTTCTCAACACAAAGGGGAACAAGCCAAAACAAAAGATTGTGGTTATAAACAGACTCGATTGGGCTGACTAAGAAAGGGTTTGCTGTTTGTCTGTGTCTTTTCGAATGAATAGAACCATGGAAGAGAAAAGAGAACATGGATTTTCATGTCTGCGTATGCAAGGAGACAAATAACTGATTATCATTATAAATATGGAGAAAGCTTAAAATAAAGATGGCTGTTTATCTTGATGCAGTGAACATATTTTATCTGGGTCTTCTTTTCACTTTTTTGCTGGTGCTATTAGTTAGAATTGTAAAAAATGTTTTCTTCACATGTCATGGCTAGACAGTTAAGCTAATACGTAGTAGTGAGCTGTGCAGACTTTAACAACTCATTCATCTTCCCCAGAGCCGAATGAGATGCTGCTGTCTTCACTGATCTCACAGTCTCCAAAGTTTCCTCACTTCCTTGCAGGTTTTGGGCTGTAACCCGCCATGGGTGGGTTGTTTTGTTTTGGACCCTGGTACTTCACACTGTTTGGGCTTATTTTGTTTTTGGACTTTGGCCCTCCTTCCGAGGCCCCCTCCGGCCACCCTGGTCGGTTTGTTTTGTTTTGGACTCTGTGTTGCGCCTTCTGGTCGTCTGGAATCCGACCTTGAGGGGGAGGTACTGTCAGCATGTGACATTTTGGACTTTGTGGTTTTGAGGTTTTGTTTTGCTAGATGTTTCTTTTTTGAGGTTTTGTATTCATGTTTATTGTTTTCTGTTACTCCTCGTCGTTATTCCCTTTCTGTGTTTTTATTCTATTCTGTCTAGCTTAGTTCTTTATGTTTAGTTTCTAGTATTCCAGTTCTACTTCCTGTTAGGTCAGCTTGAGTTATTGTTTACTTTTATTCTAGTCCTCTGCTTCATTCTCAGTTTTATTCTTTCAGTTTTTGTTTGTTTACTGGTAGTCAGGGTTTCTTTATGGTTTCCTTTTGCTTAGGCCTTAGGTTCTTGTTATTCTTCTGTTCCTTCCAGTTCCTCTGTTTCCTTTACCTCTTGGTTATTCTAGATTTCTTATGTTTTGGTTTAGTCTATTGTTCTGCTTAGGTCTTTGTTTCTCTGTATTGGTTAATCAGTTCCACCTGTCCCTTCAACCTCCCTGTCTCCTTGCCACACCTGTTTTGTGTCTCTTTGATTATCTGCCCTTTGTTCTCTCACGTCTCCCTGTATATTAGTTGGTTTGGTTTCCTTAATTGTTTGCTGGTTCCTCTGTTTGTTCACACCCTGTTCTGCCTGTTCGCTCACACGCGCTGCCCTCGTCATGCCAGTGTTCCTGCAGCGTCACAAATTCGTAAGTTTTTTTGGATTCAGACTCTGGTCAGTACCTGCAGTGTGTTTTTGTTACGTTTTTGACATTTTTGAATAAAGCTGAAGACTGCTTTGAAATTCTGCAACCAAGCACTTGTCTGCACTTTGGTCCACACTAAAACCACACCCTGACAGTAACGTATGTTTGTAATGGTAAATGCAATCGTTAGGTTTAGAAGTAATTTGTAGTAATATCGATGTCCATGTGCAGCAGTTGTGCTTTGTTTTCAGTGTGGAGCTAAGTGGCATAACAGAAGTAAACACCAGGCTTTACAAACTTTTCAATGACATTAAGTCTATTTACTGTAGAATAACAACATTCACATCCAACATTTATGTTTTATGTTAGAAATTACCCAAAATTATGGTGTGACTTCATTCTTATTTTACAATCATCTCCAAAAACACAACTATTATTATTATTTGCCTAACTTTAAGTGAAACTTGTTTTGAATGAAATGATCACAGTCAAGCCACACTGGCTCCCCGTATCTCAGAGAATTGACTTTAAAATACTTTATGTTAGTTAAAAAAACACTGATTGGCTTTGCACCAAAGTACATTAAAAATCTATTGCTGTTGTATCAACCTTCCAGACCACTCAAGTCTTCTGGTTCAAGTCTAGTCTGAATCCCCAGAATTGGAACTAAACATGGAAATTCAGCATTCAGTTTTTTTGCTCCACTAATCTGGAACAAACTTCCAGAATACTGTAAAACAGCTGAAACCCTGGGTTCTTTCAAATCAAGATAGATTAAAAACCCATTTGAGGGAGGGGTATTTTACAGTGAACTGCAAAATACCCCTCCCTGACAGACTGTGGTGAGCTGGGCTCTCCCGGAAGAAGTTAGGAGGAAGGTACAAAGTACAAGGAAGTCGCTGACTCTCGGTCCAGAGGTGGACGAGTTCTAAAGGAATATTCCTCCATAACCCAGACACATAATGGGCTAGAGGAGTTCCAAGGAATTGCCTCCTCTCCAGGGAGAAACATTTGATGTATTTTATGTAAAAAAAAAAAAAAAAAAAAAAAAAAGGACTAAAAAGCACAGAGTGCATCAACGATTGTCTTTGAAACATCAGATTTCCAACAGGGGGGTCATTTAGCCCAAAAAAAAATATTAAAATTCATTCATTTTATTTGCAGTCCAACTTTACATTTCTTTTTTTTTTCCTTTATCATGCTGTTGCAATTTACTTTTTTGTTTTTTTTGTCACTGCAAATTACTTTTTTCCATCATGTAAAGCACTTTGTCTTGTTGCTGAAATATGCTGGATAAATAAACTTGCCTGGCCTTGGCTTCTGTCTGTATGCAGACTCATTGTTGCCCTGGATCAGACCAATGACAGTGGTGTCATCTGCAGGCTTCAGGAGTTTCAAAGACAGTCTGCTGAGGTGTAGTCATTTATGTAAAACGAGGAGTGAGAACAGAACACAACCCCGAGGAGCGCTGGTGGTGATGTTATGTTGTATGTTTTGGGTCGCTGTCATGTTGGAAGATCATTCCATAACCCATCTTTAGTGTTGTGGGGGGGATCAAGAAGGTTTTCATCCAAGATTTTACAATGAAATGTCCCATCAATCAGGCCTCTCAACATAGTGAAGTTGCTCTGTTCCCTTAGCAGAAAAGGGTTAAGGGGTTAGATCAAAAATATTTACATCCCCCTGCTTGATTTTGGGGATGACATTCTTTGGGTCATGCTCAGCACTTTTCCGACTTCAAACATGGTGGATCAATTAGATGCCAAAGTGCTTGAACTTGGTGTTGTCAGACCACTGTACCTTAGCCTAAGCTTTTTAGAATTATTTAGATGTTCAAACTTAAGGCTGGTCTGTGCATGTGTCTTCTATAGCAGATGAGATTCAAATCCATCAGTTTAGTGTGTTACAGATGGTGTTCTTGGTAAATGCTGTGTAGTTGTGAGATTATCTCTATGCCACGTTTGTTAGGGAGTGAGACTCTAGTGCAGGCACCAATCACGGACGCAAGGATATAGTTTGAAAGAATTATTGTAAAGTGAGATGATTCATCCAGGATAATGGCTGCAGTCCAAGATGGCATTAAGAGGAGAGATAAAATAAATGTCTGGGATCTGGGATGATTAAGACTGATTTGAAGTGAAAAAAGGTTTCTTACTGGCCGAAGAGAAGTTGACGTTACAGGGGAAGGTGAGTATAGCCTCAGTAGCTGAGGGTGGCAGGGGATCGGTGATTGGGTTTGTATGGCATTGTCTCTTTGTCCTATTTCCAGGTTGTATTGGTGGAGTGGTGAACAAGGGTGGACAGGCAAGTGAGTGAGATGTAAATCCAGGTAGGTGGTTCCTCGATGAGCTCCAGCTGGAGGACACACCTGTCGGCCACAGCCTGTGATGAGAGTAGGTAAGAGAGACATTTTTTTATGTTCATCCTCAACTCATGAGGAAAGCTCTTGCATGGAGCTCCAGACCAAAGTGGTTGATCCTGATTTTATAATTATTTAATGTCTTAATAATTCAACCAACAGTTGTCACTTGGCTTTTACCTGGAAGTTTTGTCACCCATTCCGGTCCTATGTAGATCCACTGTTTTTTCCATGATGTTCCTTGTCAGCTTTTTGGTTTTGCCCATGGAGGTGGAGGGGTCGGAATCAAAGAAACCAAAGCTGCTCTATATAAATAAGTTAAGCTCAGGAGCATCCGTAATTGATTAACTGATAGATATTTATGCCACAGGGGAACATAATCAATCTGTGGGAGCCAAAATCCTGGCTGGGTTGAAATTTCTTTAAAATATTTTAATGAAAATGATTCAACTTTGTCACTTTAATCATCTGTCTACTGTTGCTGCAAATTAACTTGTGGTTTTCAATGCAAACTATAAATGTAACTAATCTTTAAAGGTTCTTACCAAACAGTCTCATCATCTCAACTATAAAGATGTCATCATTCCAATCATATTCATCATGTGTGGGTTGACAGGCAAGACTGAACCTCATCTGGTTTGTAATAAAAGCTCAATACTAGAGCAGCTTTTATGTGACATTGAATCAAACATATTTGACTCAAAGTTTTCTTGATTTACAGCCTTTTCATCCTGTTCATAGCTTGAATATCCCTAACTGTGGCCACATTTTTGCCTAGAAGTTTAAAATTAAGAGCATCTCAGAGCTCTGAGGAGCTTCACTGACCCATCTCTATCCAGCTCCCCATTTGTCTTTCTTCTTTTTCCCTGTGTTGATGTCCATCTTCTTCTATCTCATCTCTTTCACATTCTCTGAGAATACATACTGCTGTTTACACCCAATGTTTCCATTCAGCCCTCCTTTCCACATCCATTCAGTCATCAGTAGATTCACTCATTCTAATGACTTCTAATACTGCCTTAAATTGCGACGGCAAGAGATAAAAAAAGTATCACAACAAAAAAAAGAAGCAAAAAAAAGAAAATCTAAAAGAGACAGATTCATGAGAAGTACGGTGCTCATGGAGACACAATGGTTGGTGAGTCTAACTGTGAAAGGAAATATGGAAATCCCAAAACTCTTCACTCCTCTTCCTGCTCTCTCTCCTTGATTTCTGCTTCTCTGTTTTAACTATCGATTTTGTCAACGCTATATTTTCTGAATGCATTCTTCAATCTAAAAGCATTTAAGATTTATTACCTGCTCCTTGCTCTCTTCCTGTTTAGTATTCCCTTTTCTTTTTGTAAGAATGCACCTTGATGGATCCTAGTATGCTATATCAAAAATACAAACACTAACTAATTTATAACGGCAGTCAGTATATAGTCCCAGAAAAATAAGGCCAATCAGGGGGAAATCCCAGGCACTGTCTCAGGAACGGAAAACTTAATCTGTGTTGACTTAATGGAGGTAGGGTGAAACTATGTAATATTTATAGAACAGCCAGCAAACTGGATATTTTATTTTTGGACTGCATACTGCAATGATAATAAGCTAATGGTTTCTTGTCTAGTATTTTTCAATTCTTTTTTTTTTTTAGAAAGGGATTCAAAGGTTGGTATAATTGATATGGTTGAAGAATTTCGTGAGAAGGAACCAGCCCATCACGATACTATAATCTATATATATGAGAGAAACTTCAATCACAGAATGTGTATCAGCATAGATACATAACAAGAGGCAATAAGTTAGATGTTCGTAAATTGGTAACACTAAAATTGTGGAGATAAAATTATCGACAGACAACAACAGATATAGATAGAGCCATCTGAACTCGCTAAAGTGAAATAAAAAGAAAATGTTGAATCTAAAATAACTCCCACAATTTTAACTCATTCACAATCCGCAGCTAATTATCCATGAACACTTAAGAGTGAGTTCCATAGACCGTTTTGCAAACCATGCATACAGTCATTTTGGTGTTTTTTTTTATTATTTTGTGGCACAAGTCGCTCATATTTTTTAAGTTGACTGACAGCAAATGTAGTCAAGTGAGAAAGGGGAACACATGGAGCAAAGGTCAACGGGCCAGGACTCTAATCTATAAAGCAAATAAATTGGGTCAAAACCGTACTGGACTGCCACTGGGCGTTCTATATATGACAGTTGGACAATACTAAAGAAAAGACATTGTTTGTGTTATTTAACAAGTTAATGTAGTGAGCTGATATAGAAAATGAACCATGTTCTCTTAAATAATACAACAATAATTCAAAACATGCCTTCTCAGAATTTCGTGAAAAATAACCTCGGGCCCACATACCCGTATACAGTAATGGTTTTGTGCTTGCTGTGGTGTTCTGTTACCTCATAAACTCTGAGGTGTTTCAATTCAGTTTTATTTATATAGCGCCAATTCACAACACATGTTGTCTCAAGGCACTTCACAAAAGTCAGGTACATACATTCCATTTAGTCCTAACCATTTGAACAAAAAAACAAGTGCAGTTAGTTCAGTTAATGTTATCAAATTGGAGTAACAAGTTTTTCTGTCTAAGGAAACCCAGCAGATTGCATCCAGTCAGTGACTTGCTCTGTGGGCATAGCTGCTCGTGATGGTTCACACCACACCTGTGAGCTATCAGGCTCATTACCTACCTGCTTAAAATAAAGAGGCTGATGCTCATTCTCCACCTGATGGGTTGATTAGAGGGGTAATCTAGAGCTGCCTAGCTTCATGTTTTACTTCCTTTCAAATTACCTTTCTTTGTGTCTCCTCGTTCTTCGAGAGACACTGTTAAGGGCTCTAGAAGTCTTCCCCGTAGAGCTGTTTGCCACAAGCTACATGCAGTACTTACCTTAAATCATTATGTTCAAACGGACCTTTCAACCCTTCTTCAGTCAAAGTTACCAGGTTGAACCGAGTACGTATAAAACACGTCTACCTCATCCTTAAACCATACTTTCTTAGAGCCACCTACAGAAGGACCCGCAAAACCTTTAAATCTATAAAGAAACACAACATATATTATTGTGAATAAAATATTTTAATGCTTCAACCTGCCTCATTGTCTCTGCTTGTGGGTCAGAAATGTACCCAAAATATGACTTTAACTTTTTAGTAAATTAAATCATTGCAGACTCAGTAAAATGAAAAAACACAAATTACAAACTGCATTGGATTTACCGCCCACCCCCCATGTGGGCCATACGCAGTCTCTTTGCTGTTCCTAGGACTGCATTTTTTTGTACTGATCTCTGATGTTTTACACACATATATATACATGTATATACACATATATACACACGAGATTTATTTTTAATATATTAAGTTGAACAGGGAGCCTAAAGGAGCAATGAAAAAACAGCATTCAGACAAGGCTATGAAATCGGGAAGAAGTTATCTTTATTAGACTTAACAAGAAACAAGACAATGGTGAAACAATGTAAATAATGTACAATGGTAAAATATGTGAATATATCATAGAAAAATAGTTTAACAATTTAATTAAGTTTTTTTTAATCCTCAAAATAATTGAAAACAGAGAGAGGAAGGTTTTCATAATTTATACATTAAAAGGTTAAATTTACAGATGCAGGTAGCAAGTAATCTATAGATTGGTACTTAAAGAATCCAACACGTAAATGTTGAGACAGATTACTGCACACCAGGTAATTACTGTCTCTCTTTTTATGCTGCCACACCTGATAAATTTCTTACTGCTCACGTCGGGATGTCCCTATTCCTTTGGAGAGTGCTGCATTGATGACCTCCCTGGCTTGTGGCTTCGAAGTAGCCTCCTCGGGCTGTTGCTGGTTGCTACCAAAGAGTGGATCAAGTGTGTGATGTGCAAAACGCGGTCAGCAATAAACTGGAGCCAATTACTATCTTTGTTTCTCTGCCCCAGGGGCCCAGTGGGCTCCTCTGGCCTCAGATCTGAAATGGGTGAGGGGTGAGAGTGTGTATGTGCTGATGTGCATGTCTTGGGGTTGTTAGGGGCACCCAGTGCAGCAAATCAAATGCTTCTCTGGAATAAATGAAATAAAATCAGTGGCTCAGCATTGCAGTTACCATAAAAAATATAATGAAACGAGGAGCTGGCATCTCTCTTTAAGAGCAGGTTTGCTATCAGGTATTAAAGAGGCCAAACCAACTAGGGCATGGTTGCTATAGAAATGAGCAATAAAGGAGTCTGGGAAAATGAGTATTGTGGGGAGGGGTACAAGCAAGGATGCGCTCAGGGTCGTGTTTGCCCTTACCCCCATGGCCTTGTTACAATATATATGACCCATTTATGTCTCCATCCACTGTAGCGGCTGACCTTGCTGTTTACGAGGCTACCGCCACAAAGAAGGCCATCATACAATTGGCTTGATTCATGTGACATGTCTGCTAAACAACAGGCTTGTTACCCTCAACATATCCACCTTGCTAGCTCATACCGGTTGTTGTAAAAGTGCTCAGTAAGATATATTAGCTCTGGGCTGGAAGCATTATTTTGACAGGTAGATTTAGTTACCTGTTAGGATCGATACAAGATGGTGTTGTAGCTAACCAATGCAGGGTTCAATATAATATGCTGGTGACATTTTCCAATGTGACAAAACAGATATTGTGGATTTGAAGTCGCATAAATAATTACAATACATAGTCAGCAATAGATAATATATCATTTCCATTTATCTGGGATGCTTTTTGAAATCATAAATCCAGTTTTGGGTTGTGAGAAAATAATTTCTTTTGACCAAGTAAGGTAGAGATTAAAGATTATGACGAATAAATACAAGGAGCTCAGTGTTGAGTTCTGTTTTGGCTCATCATCTGAGTTCACTGCCTGCTTCCTCATCTCCAGCTGAGGCGCCAGGAAACATATTTACCTCAACCCAGAGTAAAGTTAGACACTCTCAGTATACCTAACAAGTGTGCTCACTTTTGTAGCCAGCAGTTTAGACATTAATGGCTGTATGCTGAGTTAGTTTAGTTAATAGTATCTAAATATTCTTACAAATGTGACTAGTTATTTTGCATGGCTCTACGGGTATTTTGACCATTTATTTTTGGTAAAGAGCATCAAATCTTAAAGGTATGAAGCAGTTATCCTCATTACTCTACACTAAAGCTCCCTTTGAAAGATTCTGTCAGGTCTCTGACTCAGCCACTCCAAAATGTTACTACTTCAAGTCAGAAGAAACATGTTGTTGAAACCAAAATATCGCTATAAACACCTGTCACATTTGGTCCGCTTTAAACAGACCATAGTTCATTTTCCCCCTTGCTCTGGAGCTTTTTTGCAGGTGTGGTTGCACTCACACAAACCCTAGTCTTGACCAAACAATATGAACCAGCCTCAGTCCAACCCAACTACAACAAACATATGCCTTTTTGGACTAAACAACCCGCTGTAGTGAATGTTGTAAATAGTGAATGCATTGAGGTCACAATTGATCTGCCGTCTTTTGCTTAGCGAAGCTGCTGCCAGCATGCTGTGGGTCAGGGCAAACATAGCACATTGTCTGTTCCGCTTGCAGCACGCAGTCGGTGTGCATGACATTATCCATGCACGGTGTGCATTCGTCAGCGTTCCAAAATTAGAAATAGAACATTATGAAGCCTTTGTTGAATGAGCTGCTCTTGACAATCACAATGATTTTGCAGCTGCAACAACTACACAAATATGCAGAGCAGAAATGTAGCAAGCATTACTTCTATGATAGATTTCCTCCATTTTCAGGTCTGTACTCTGACCCGCCCCATCTATTCCTTTTCAATGGGTGCAACGATTGTCACATATAGTTCACTTGCAAAAAGTACAATATAAAAGTGAACCGCACCAAATAAAAATAAATAAAGTCTGCTTTTGGTCCGACCCAGCAAGTGGAAAAAAGGACTTTCCTAGTGTGAATACACCCCAAGTCTTCCAGGGCAACAGGGCTAACAACTGCACTACCAAGCAGCACACATACATTCCAATTTCATTATAGTTATTAAACAATGCAGATTAAATATTCTGCAGCAAATTTTGAAAAGGCTTATACATGTTTTACTTCAAGAGTGAAGTCTTATGTATTGAGGATGCATACAGATGTTTGTGTTTTTGTTTTCTTTAAAACAACTGCTGCTCATTCCTGGTCTTTCTGAACCTCTCTATGGCTACGCTCACGCTCAATGTGGCCCAAATACTTTTTTTTTTGCCCATATGCGACCCGTATCGAACTTTTTAATGCCAGTCAGAATGGCCCAATTTCGATCTTTTTACCTACCAAAAATCAGAATTGTCCCAATTCCACATGTGATACTAAATCAAATGCATATCCAATGGTTTTTAATGGCACAGTGAACAATATATCATTCATTGATTCATTCAATTCAAGTTTAGTTATATAGCGCCAATAACGAACACATGGCGTCTCAAGGCACTTCAACAAAAGTCAGGTACATACATTTCCCATATTAATTCTTATCATTGAACAGTGCAAGGCGAGATTCTGTTATTGTATCCCATATTGGATAAAAGGTTTTTTCTATCTAAGTAAAACCCATCAGATTGCATCCAGTCAGTGACTTTTGCAGCATTCACTCCTCCCTGAATGAGCATGTAGAGACAAGTGATGACATTCACTGGCGTTGACTTTGCAGCAATCCAGAAGGAAACCAATCGCGTCACAGCAGAACCAGCTCAGGTGTTGATGGGCGCATCTGCCACGACCTGATTTGACTGGGGGGTTGAGAAAACAGAGCAAGACACAAAGCATAACAAAGAAAGCCTGCATCCATGGATGTACTTTTCTATGGAAGGAAAGCTAAATGTGTCAGGGATGTAGCTTCCTTTAGTCGTTTCACCTAGAGAAGGAACATATAAACTTCTGAGGACCATTTTTCCAGTTAGATTCCTGAAGAGAGCACATAGAGTTTTGGTTACAGTATAAAAGCTCAGTACCCTAGTAGCTACAGAGGGGTTGGTGGACGACATCGAAACTGAAACAACGCTGTTTTAGACACAAATAATTTCTGTTTAGTATTAGTGTAACAAACAGGGCCTCCTTTTGCGTCAATAACAGCTTTCAATTTCGTCTTGGAATGACATATACAAGTGCCTGCAACATAGTGGTCAGCAGGGATTTTCAAGCCATTCTTCTGGCAGGGATAGTGCCGACAGGGGGTCCTACGTGATCTGGTAAGGGAAAACTTTTCCTGACTCGCGGTCCTCCAAACAACCCAAGAGTGGCTCAATAAGTAGAACTTAAATCTGGTGCGAGCCATGGAAATGTTCAACCCTTCATTTCATCATGTTCATGGGCAAACCAATCTTTCACCAGTCCCTGTGCTGTGTGTATTGGTGCAATGTCATCCTGATATCCAAGCATCTGGAAGCCGCCTCTATCAGATACAATTGTTCTACATTGGGATGCAACATGGTCCCAAGAATGGGTTCGGTTAGTCCTGGCAGTGACGCAACACGCATCTATAAAAGTTTGGGCAAGGGAATGCACATGATATGGCAGCCCAAACCATCACTGATCCGCCACCCCAATGGCTTCACTCTGGGCAGGCAACAGTCTGGTGGTATGTGCTTTCTTTGGGGCTTCTCCACTACCGTAAGCTCTCCCGGGATGTGGGAAAAGACAGTTAAAAGTGTACTCATCAGAGAACAATAACACAAAAATTGTTTGCACTATTGTCTAGCGGCCCAATGTATTTTGCGCTCGGCTTGCACCATTGTGGAAAAGCTGACGTTTGGTCATTGTGGCATGAGCTGACGCAGAAGGTTTGGTGCTATATCAGCCCGTCCTTGGTATATTGACGCCTGATGGACGCTCCCCACGTACAGTTCATGTGGGGGCTAACCCAGGAGGTGAAACGAAACAAATAGTTTGAGATGCGACATTTATTCTGCCTTAATTGGGTCAGCCTGTGGGTGTTTTTGTATTTTTGAGACCGTCCGGGTTGCACGCCGAAACATCCCTTTCAACAGCTTCCTTCTTGCGTCTCGACGATTAATCTGTTGGATTGTGGTGTGCGTACGTCTTGTGTTGTATGCTGACATTACGCCTGTGAAATACCTGTGTGCTCTTGATACACAATTCACCAAGTATCTTTGCTGTCTTGTTGTCACACAGATTGCCCAAGCAAGACGTCACCAAGCAATTTGTCCTCTTTGTTGAACTCTGTGTAGTAAATTCACCCTATTAGGTGATGTTTAGCATTTGTTACCACATTATTGAGCAAAAACTTTGCCTTTTACCCCTGCTAATTGAACATTCACGGTTACTCTGCTTCTTTCTGGTGCAATGTGTCAATCAATGAAAGACTGGCTAACCAGGCTGGTCCAAATTTAGCCATGAACCTTCCCTCCACTAAATATGACAGGTGTCTTCAGTTCATTGTCCAACCCCTGTATTGTCTAGGTGAGAGAGATAAGAGGGCTAAACACTGAAAGACAGGGCCTGTGGATCATCGGTTAGAGAGTGAAGCATTAAGTATTGTTATGCCGTGAGTGCAGAAGCTTGGGAGATGGTTCCCCTCTCTCAGTAAAAGGTGTTACAGGTAGACGCAGTGAGTCAAGGCCAGGTTTGTTAGCTTCTAGGAAAGAGATCACATGAGGAGTAGAACAAAATTTAAAAGAGCTGAGCATAAGCACAAATAATACAGTCGAATTTGAAGAGTAGTGTGTGGTGAAAGTAAGCGAAGAGGGTGGAAAGTGGTCATTATGTCCCCCAGCAGCCTAACGTATAGCAGCATAACACTACGGGGGGACAGAGATTGTTCAGGATAAACTAGAGGCCACTCTAACTATAAAGACTTATCAAGAAGGAAAGTTTAACCTAGCCTTAAAAGTTGGACAGTTTGCCCACTGATGGCCACTGTTATACTAAAAACCACAAGGATTGGGATATCATCTTTCTCTGTCAGATTGACCATAACCCATTGGAAACAGAGAGGGGGTCATAAAGGTAGCAGAAATTGGAGGGTGTGTTTGCACCTCAAGCCATAACTGAGCCGGTTTAGTCTAAACCTGACTCTCCCCCTTTAACTCCATCCAACAAGGGGAGAAGAAGCGGAGTCCAAATAAGGAAGATAGCTCAGGATAACCTAAGCCACTCTAACTATAAGCTTTATCAAAAAGAAAGTTATTTTTAAGCCTAGCCTTAAAGTAGACAGGGTGTCCGCCTCACGGACTAAAACTGGAGGCCTGGTGTTCCACAGAAGAGGGAGCTTTGATAACTAGAGACTTGTTGCTAGATATCACCCACCAGTAAACCTTCACAGTCTGGAGAACGAAGTCCCCCTGTTAGGAACATATGGAACACATCAGATCTCTGATGTATGATGGAGCTAAATCATTAAGGGCTTTATATTTGAGGAGGAGAATTTTAAATTCTATTCTGGATTTAACAGGGAGCCAATGAAGGGAACTTAAAATGTAGGGAAATGTGTGATCTCTCTTTTTAATTTTCATCAGAACTCTTGCTGCAGCATTTTGAATCAGCTGAAGCTTTTAACTGCATTTTGTGGACATCCTGATAGTAAAAGTTGAATTACAATAGTCCAGCCCTGAAGTAACAAATGCATGGACTAGTTTTCAGCAGCATCCTGGACAGGAATTCTAATTTTGTCTAATGTGTTCCGGAGATGTTTAAAAGGATCCTAGAAACCTGTTTTAATATGGGATTTTAAATGACATGTCCTGGTCAAAAATACACCAAGGTTTTTTACTTTATTATCGGAGGTCATTTAATGCCATCCAGGTTAAGTGATTGACTAAGCAGTTTTCTTTTTTAAAGACCTCCGGTCCTAAGACGACAAAGTTTTCTGTCTTGTCTGAATTTAGAAGCAACCAATTTAAAGTCATCCAAGTTTTATGTCTTCAAAAGACAGGCTTGTAGTCTATCTAACTGGTTGGGCTCATCAGGATTTATGGATAATACAAAAGCTGAGTGCCATCAGCGTAACAGTGAAAACTTATTCTATGCTGCCTGATAATTTTTACCTATTGAAGCATATATATAGTAAAGAGAAGGGCCCCCAAGTACTGAACCCTGTGGTGGCTCCACAATTGGCCCTGGAGTTTAAAGATGATTTATCCATTTTTACATGAACAAACTGGATCTGTCAGACAGATAAGATTTACAACCAGCCTAGCGCTGTTCCCCTGATCGCTTACAGCATATTCCAGCCTTTTTACAAACAAGCAATATGTATATGGCTGTATCAAATGCAGCACTGTGAGATCTAACAAAACCCATGTGTCAAGACACAAGTCCCCATTATCTGAGGCAATAAGAAATTCATTAGTGACTTTCAGCAGAGGCTGTTTCAGTGCTATGATGAGCTCGGAACCTGACTGAAACTCTGCAAACAGGTCATTGCTGTGTAAATGCTCACACATTTGATTAGCAAGCTATTTTCTCAGAATTTTAGATAAGAAATGAGAAGATTTGGTATCGGTCTGTATTTATTAAGTCATCTCGATCAAGGGAAGGTTTCTTAAGCAAAGGTGTTTAATTCCAGCTACCTTAAAGCTTGTGGTACTAACCCATGTACAAAAGATAAATTAATCATATCTAAAATGGGGCTGGTAATCAGAGAGAAACACTTCTTAAATAATTTGGTTGGGATTGGGTCTAACATACAATTTGAAGGTTTAGATGAAGCTAATATTTCTGATAACTCAGGAATCTCACAGGATCAAAACGTCCAAACACAGTCAGGTTTTACAGTTACTTCGCAATGTTGTCTCACTTGTTTGAGGATGAAAAGTAATCAATCTTCGGGAGTATGTCAAAGATTTTCTTCTTAATAGAATCAATTTTTTTGGAAGAATCCCATAAAGTCATGACTGCTGAGAGCTATGGGAATGGTGGGCTCAACAGAGCTATGACTCTGTGTAAGTTTAGCAACTGTACTAAAGAGAAACCTATGATTATCTTGTTCTCTTCTACTAAGGATGAGAGAATAAGCTGTTCTAGCTTGGTGAAGTGTCCTTTTTTTATACAAGCTAGGCTATTTTTCCAGATTAGATGGGAATCCTCTAGTTTTAGAGCGTCCATTTTTTCCGCTCCAATTTTCTAACATTGTGCTTTTAAAGTACGCAGCTCTGAATTAACGCGCACAGGGAGCCTGCCTCCTATGAATATATACCTCTTTTTCAGGGGCTGCATTGTCTAATGCACCACGCAATGATGAAGTAACCTCTGAACAAGAGAATCAATTTGTGTGGAAGGGAAAACAAAATTATTGCCCTCCACTGTGTTTTTTTCCTGTGATAAAAATATTTTGGGGAGGAAATTAAAAGTGGAACAGATTCCTTTAAAGGTTGTTACCAAGGCATTGTGTCTGATAATGATCTACTATAATGAAATTTTCTTTCAGGTGTGGAGTACTCTGTAAAATTAAACTCAAAAGTTATTAAAAAAATGTTCAGACAGCACGGGGTTGTGAGAAAATATTATGTCTTTACATTCAATGCCATATGTCAGCACAAGGTCTCCAAGAATGAAGACAAAACGTGGGTTAGGTTTGTTAATGTTTTGAGTAAAGCCAGTTGAGTCTAAGATACCATTATAAAGGTCTATATTTAAGGTATCACTTTTCAGTGTCGACATGAATGTTAAAATCCCCCACTACAATCCTTTATCTGTATTTAACACTAAATCAGTAAAAGGTCTGAAAACTGATCAAAAATTTTGAGAGTAAGGGCCTGGTGGAACGTAACAAAACAAAAAACAGAATCGGTTTTAGGGGGGCTTTTTGCAATTTGTGAGGTAGCAAACTAAGGATTAAATATTCAAAAGAGGTGTAGCTATTGATTAGTCTGGGACTAGTCCATTAAATCGGACTGAATGATGGTTGCTACCTAACTCCTCCTCCTCGCACCAGTATTTTTCGAGGAATGTGAAAATTTAAATAATTAGTAGGAGTTTACTTCATTTATAGTAACATAATCCTCTTGCTTGCAGCTGGGTTTCTGTTAGGCAAAATAAAGATCAATCTGATTGTCAGAAATCAGGTCACTAACTAACAATTCTTTGAGAGAGAGATCTTATGTTCAGTAGGCACATTTAATTATTTATTTGTCTTTTTAGTCTGAGTTGTGTTTATTTTTATGAAATTTTCCTGATTTCCTCCTTTCAGATTATTTTTTGTAATCTATTCATTTTTGGCCGTGGGGGGCGAGACCCTGTCTTAAATAGGGTAATGGGTGGGTAGCAGTACAGAAGCTGCAGAGAGGAGTAGTTAAACTAACGACCTGCTGTCTGTGGTCTGAACCCTGGGGTTGTCAGAGTTTTGGAGAACCTAATAAATTCGGCAGATTCCTAGAAAGAAGAGCTGCTTCCATCCAAAGTGGGGATGGATGCCGTGTCTTCTCCGGATCTAGACCAGGTTTGTCCCACAAAATGTTCGCCAATTATCAATGTAGCCCCATTGTTTTCTGGACACCACCTAGACAGCCAGCGGTCTTGAATGACAGCATGTGGCTAACGAATGTCGTCACGGGTCAAGATTGGAGAAGGGACCAAAGAAAATTACGGAGTCCAACATTGTTTTGGCAAACTTACACACCGAACCAACACTAACTTTAGTGACCTCCGATTGACGTTACCGGGTGTCATTACCGTTATCATTAGCCAGCAGTTTCAGGTATGATTTGATGTCGCCCGTTCTGGCCCCTGGCAGACATTTGACTATTTCATTCGACTTTCATGTCTGTCTAGTGTTTGATTTCTGTAGATGTCTGTTTCTTTCCTTGTTGTTTATATTCTTTTAGTGTTACTATTTTAGTTTATTCCATTGTTTCCTTGGTTGCCGTTCCGTTGGTCCAGCTATAACCTCACAGAATGTGGACCGACTATGTATCCACACAGACTTCTCTTCAGAGGTAGCTGTCACTGCTCCACAAAATGCCATCGTGAATAGTTGTAATCTCTTTTTTTCTTACCTTTCTTCGTCTTGTTATGATGTGGTCATAATATTGTCATCTCCCATTGCTCAACAATAAAAAAAATGATACACAGACACTGACATTCATTTTTTTCCTGGAGCATTCTGAAGTTTAGACATATCTAATAAGTGCTATCAGTGTGTTTGACAAAAATAAGGGGGAGAACATCCTTAGAAAGCTCTTTTCTTTTTGTAGGCTATTAATCAGGATTCAACCAGCAGATATTAATGTGCAATGACATAATGCAGGATTGTTTTCCAACTATCTAAAGATTTCCACAATTTTCCTTGGCTTTCCATACCTCTTTGTACGTTCTTTTCTGTCATTCTAGTTTTTCCACGTAACTTAATTTTTATTCATAATTGTGTTGATTTATTTGTATATCTGAATTACTGGAGTTGTGACATCTGATTTAAATTTTATATCAACAGGCCCATTAGACATACATTTATTGAAAAACCTACACATGTTCATTATTTATTTTGCCCGCTGTCTCTTGCCATTTATTAATTGTTACAGGCTTTTAAAACTGGAAACAAACTGATAGGATTATGATCTTTAAGACTCAGAGTTTAACGTTGTTCCGCTTATTAGATCAAAATGTGTCCATGCAACCAGTACCAATGAGAAGCCATTTTCTATTTTACTTTTTCAGTGTTCCTCTAACTTTGGGTAGAGGAAGAGTAGATTGTACTTCTCTGTTTAGTTTCTACAATTTCACAATATTATCATTGCACGTTCAGTTTTTAAAAATATCTCATATTATTTACAAGAATGGGAGGTGTACCTAATATAGAAAGCCCTCATATTTATAACAGAGTGCAGCAGTACCCTGCAGAACAACAAATAATAATTACGGACTTGTAAGAAGAAAAGATTTATGATGAAATTGTTTAATTAGACTGCATTAGTTCTGGGGCACTACATTAGAACTGGCAACTGAACAAAAATTCAACTCCTTGAAGTTATGTTTTTAATCTAAGATATTTATATTTGTCACATTTATTAAACATTGCAAAATCAGTTAGACATACAAGCACAACTTTCACCAAACTGTCAGATCCTTTTAACGATCTTTATTGAGATGAAAGAAATTTGAGAGAAATTAAGATGAAAGCAGTTTGTTTGTTGTAATGTGAATTTCCCCACTGTGGGAGAATAAAGGATATTTCAATTCTGTTTTATGTTATTATTTACTATTGAAGTACTGTCATGCTCAAGTTAGTCCTCCCCATGCTCTATTGTACAAAAACCAGATCAGACCTTTTGTAAAGTTACAAGGTCACAAAGACAGATTCATGTCCTTTGCCACGTGTGGATGACTGTGTAGACATGGATATTCTTCAAAATATGTCAGTAAATTTGACGTATTAAAGGGTTGTTGGCAAGTGCTACTGTCTGCCCATGCTCAGGAGATTCCCTCCTTCATCATCTCAGCTGGGCTATACATTTACAAGGTAATGCCCATTAACAATATTGTACAGACTAGGCTTACTGTCAATTTGGCTGAGCATGAGTTTGCCAAGGTAGCAGTCACTTAGTTCTGTAATGTAGTAGTTCAAAGACAGCTCTTTTCAGTGCATGCTAAAATTCAAGCTATAGATGAGTTCCCATCTCCATATACTAAAAAATTCAATTCAATTCAGTTTTATTTATATAGCGCCAATTCCCAACACATGTTGTCTCAAGGCACTTCACAAAAGTCAGGTACATACATTCCAATTAGTCCTAACCATTGAACAGGGCAGTCAGAGTTAGTTATTTATTCAAATTGGATAAAAAGTTTTCTGTCTAAGGAAACCCAGCAGATTGCATCCAATCAGTGACTTGCAGTATTCACTCCTCCCGGATGAGCATGTAAAGACAGTGGACAGTCAGTGGCGTTGACTTTGCAGCAATCCCTCATACTGAGGGATTTGATTAGCAACTATTTTCTCAAGAATTTTAGATAAGAATGGAAGATTGGATATAGGTCTGTAATTTTTCAAGTCATCTCGATCAAGCGAAGGTTTCTTAAGTAAAGGTTTAATTAAAGCTACCTTAAAAGCCTATGGTTCTGATCCATTTACTAAGGATAGATTAATCATATGGGGGCTGGTAATCAGAGAGAACACTTCTTAAATAATTTGGTTGGGATTGGGTCTAACATACAAGTTGAAGGTTTAGATGAAGCTAATATTACTGATAACTCAGGAAGCTCCACAGGACCAAAACAGTCCAAACACAGATCAGGTTCTACAGTTATTTCCAATGTTGTCTCACTTGCTGAGGATGAAGTAATCATCTTCGGGAGTATGTCAAAGATTTTATTTTTAATAGAATCAATTTTATTTAAGAAGAATCCCATAAAGTCATGACTGCTAGGAGCTATGGGAATGGATGGCTCAACAGAGCTATGACTCTGTGTAAGTTTAGCAACTGTACTAAAGTGAAACCTAGGATTATTCTTGTTCTCTTCTATTAAGGATGATAAAATAAGCTGTTCTAGCTTGGTGAAGTGTCTTTTTATACAACAGTAGGCTATTTTTCCAGATTAAGTAGGAATCCTCTAGGTGTGTAGAGCGCCATTTTCGCCCCAATTTTCTAACATTGTGCTTTAAAGTACACAGCTCTGAATTAAACCAGGGAGCCTGCCTCCTATGAACAATTACCTTCTTTTTCAAGGGGGCTGCATTGTCTAATGCACCACACATTGATGAAGTAACACTATGAAGAAGAGATCTATTTGTGAAAGGGCAGAAACAGAACTATTGCCCTCCACTATGCTTTTCAATGATAATGAGGAGATTAAAAATGGAACAGATTCTTTAAAGGTTGTTACGGCATCGTCTGATAATGATCTACTATAATGAAATTTTCTTTCAGGTGTGGACTACTCTGTTAAATTAAACTCAAAGGTTATTAAGAAATGGTCAGACAGCACAGGGTTATGAGAAAATATTGTTATGTCTTTACACTCAATGCCAAATGTCAGCACAAGGTCCAGAGAATGAAGACAAAGGTGGGTAGGTTTGTTAATGTTTTGAGCAAAGCCAATTGAGTCTAAGATAGCATTAAAGGCTATATTTAGGGTATCACTTTCAGTGTCACCATGAATGTTAAAATCCCCCACTATAACAACTCCATCTGCATTTAACACCAAATCAGACAAAAGGTCTGAAAACTGATCTAAAAATTGAGAGTAAGGGCCTGGTGGATGGTACAAAACAACAAATAGAAGTGGTTTTAGTGCTTTGCAATTTGGATGAGGAAAACTAAGGATTAAATATTCAGAAGAGTTGTAGCTATTGATTGGTCTGGGACTAATCAATAAATCAGACTGAAATATGGTTGCTACTCCTCCTCCTCGCCCAGTATTTCGAGGAATGTAAAAATTTAAATAATTAGTAGGAGTTGACTCATTTATAGTAGCATAATCCTCTTGCTGCAGCTAGGTTTCTGTTAGGCAAAATAAATCAATCTGTCAGAAATCAGGTCACTAATTAACAATGTCTTTGAAGAGAGAGATCTTATGTTCAGTAGGCCACATTTAATTATTTTATTTGTCTTTTTAGTCTGAGTTGTGTTTATTTTTATGAGATTTTCCTGATTTCCTCCTTTTAGATTATTTTTTAATCTATTCAGTTTTGGCCGTGGGCGAGACACTGTCTTAATAGGGTAATGGGTGGGTAGCAGTACAGAAGCTGCAGAGAGGAGTGTTAAACTACGACCCTGCTTCCTGGTCTGAACCCTGGGTTGTCAGAGTTTTGGAGAACTAATAAATTCGGCCAGATTCCTAGCCTATTCCTATGAGCTAAAGAGCTCATAATATTCTTTCTAACCTTCTGAACTCTGAGGTCAAGTTTGTGTGGATGCAAGGTGGTCAGAAAGCATTTGAGGAATGGTAAATGGGCTGCACTTGTAACGCTTTATGAAGTCCGAGGACCCCAAAGTGCTTTACACTACAATCAGTCATCCCCCAATTCATACATACATTCACACACTGTGGTAAGCTACATTGTAGCCATTGGGCAGACTGACAGACTCACAGAAGTGAGGTTGCCATCAAATCGGCGCCACCGGACCCTCTGACCACCATCAAGCAGGCAAGGCGATTGAAATGACTTGCCTCATTCCACCACCGCCACCATCGCCCCGTTAGAGACCCCTGTTAAAAAAGTTACACATTTTATTTCCTCTGCTTCTCTTCTAGTGTCTCCTCCCATGGATGAGTCATTTAAAATAAATGCAGATGCTAGTAAGATGGGAGCTGGAGATGCTCTATTGCTAGAGGGGAGATGGAATTGAACTTCCTGTCAATTATTTTCCAGGACATTCAACATCTTCCAAGTGAGAGATGGCCTGGGGTCTCTTGACAGTGCCATGAGGGGATTGGTGAGGGCTTCCCAACCTTGATGGGATATTGTTTGTGTGGGTGCTCAGGCCATATCAAACTCGTTCTCTGAACATGGGAATGAATTCAGTTAAATTCAATTCAAAAATACTTTATTAATCCCAGGTGGAAATTAAATGCTGTTAAATGCTGTAGCTCATATTATGCAGGTTTCTTCAAAGAGCTGTTGTAGATGCTGATGGCTTCATTTTATAAAGTTTCCTTCTTTGCACAATGATCTCCAGAGGTTCCAAGGGAGTTCCCAGAACAGAGGCAGTCTCCTGATGCTGCCACCACACCAGATGATGGCAGAAGAGATCACACTCTCCACAACAAACTTACAAAAGACAGGCAGCATCTTGCAACAAACTGTACTATGCAATGGAACAGGAGAATTGCATATGGAGATAAAAGATATGCATGAACTGTGTAATCCAGTTACATTAATATGGATCAAACTCCCTGATGAAAGTTGTTCACCTTGTTAAAGTTATGACATGAAAAATTACAGTACAGTACAGCAGACCGTCCTGAGGAAGAAAGGGGTCCAACCCAGGAAAAACAATGTGTACCTAGTAAAGGGGCAATAGATAGACAGACAGACAGACAGACAGACAGACAGACAGACAGACAGACAGACAGACAGGGATATCGTCTTCACTTCTCTGAAATCTGGTCTTTATTTCTCAACAGTATATTTTTTCTCTTTAGAACTCAACCCCGTTGTTTTAATGAAACAACCATACATCAAAGATGTGCATTTTAAGTTGATTCAACATAATTAATACCCAGTTTACACCCTCCTAACCCTGATCCCCCACTTCATTTTCCCAACATCTCCCCCTGAGGTTGCAGCACAGCATGGGTCCCAGCTGTGTGGAAGCAAGCTTGAGTGCATCTTGCTGTTGCCATCACAACCCTCATGAGCCACAGGCATTTCTATAAGGGTAGATGTTGTGTTTACACTAAGAAAGAGCAATATAGTGACTAAAAGCCACTGAACAAATAGCAAGAAAGATGACAACGTCTCATTTGGAAATTCAAACATTGGGAGCTGAGAGTTGTTGGAGTCCTGGTGTCATTTTGTATGAATAATTCCTTTTATTTGATTATGCACTTTCAAAAGTTGGCCCTTTTGATCAAGGCAGTGTCAGGCGGTTTGCAGGTGCTGCTGTGTTCTTGTACTGCTGCATTTTAGAGGATGCTTTATTTATTTGAGTTTTGTCCTAAAGTTGTTTAAATTCTAACTGGAGAAACAAACATAAGAGTTATTCATCAGTATTTATCTAAATCAGAAAAAACTTGTTCAACTACCAAGTGAAGTCACATGTCACACTCATTTGTAAATTAATTCAGAGTTTTAGTTATTTATTTCTCAGGAGTTTTCATTTGAAAAGATTCTATTCTATTATTACACAGGAATAGAACATATTTTAGATCAAGAATAGCAAAGGCATTCTCATTAAAAGCTGTCAGAGCAGCTTAAGAAAGGGGAAGACTTATGTTTTGAGCCTATGTCACAGTATACCCATTTCTTCAAACTGCTGAAAAAAGAATGATCTAAAACAGAAAAAGCTAAGTGTTAGGCTAGAGGAACAAATAAATCACAAAAATTAACAATCATATTTGGGATGGGGGATAAGACAGTAGTGGCCAACTAACACCTGAAATCAAATATAAAAGCAGTTGAAGGTTGGAGTGAAACCGGAACTTGAACCAAAGTTCACAAACCTCTTTTTTTATTTTTCACTAACCTCTTTTGGAAGACCATTTGAATTCACTCCTTTATGTCATTTTGGGGTGTCCTGTATTTCCCCTTTGAGCTGTTAAAGGAGCCGAGTTTGAAGTGGAGCACGTTAAGTGTCGCACTCTGGTATAAGCAGAGGATCTGCTGCTACGCTTCACTTATCCAAGCACACATTGCTATTGGACGTGGCCAGCTCAAGCAGTTATATATGAAAGGTCAAGCTTGAAGAGCAAAACAGGAAAAAGAAGCCAAAGAAAGCAGATGGAAACTGGGGAATCAAAAACCCAAAACCGAAAGAACACATCTAAATTGCAATTAGCCATGATAGAATGAAATTTGGTTTTGGTCTTCATTGAAAAACTGCATCAGATAGCCTGTGTTGTTGTAGAAAATCTTTATATCAACATTGCACATGCTTGGTTCACCCTACATTCCAAATCTTGTTGTTTTTTTATTTAATACTAGCATACAATTAAGATGTAATTGTGAAAGTATAATAAAGTTCCACCATTTTAACAATTTGTTGTTTTGCAGATTAGAGATGGGTCACTAGTAATATATTGACTTTAATAAGGAAAATATATAGTGTTGCTTTATGGGATGATGTGGGGTGACTGTCAACCAGGCAGTCCACCAGCAGGTCTTCCTAGGCCAGATGAGAGGTATACTTGTACTTCTTTCAGTTCTGGCTCTTCCCATGGGGAAATATTCTGATCAGATGTCTGAACCAAAGATTATGATACTGGGTATTGCAGCGAATAGCCTCATATGAAAAGAGGATTAGTGTTGAATTTTCCTGGCCAAGCTTAACAAAGCACCAAAAGCCATGGCTCAGCTACTGAGCACCCACCAGTGAGCTTGGCCCTAAGGACTGCACCGTACTCCCTAACCTGTCCATTTCCTGTGGTTTTCACCCTTTTAGATCTTTGAAATGTTTTTGGTCTAACCTCTACTGAAATCAGTTTGTTAAGGGAGACCCAACAAAACCCCAGAAAACATAGCTGCCACAGCATCATATGGGTATTCAAAACCCTCCACCACATTAAGGTGTAGAAGGCATAGACTTTTTTGTTTTTACATTATTTCTTTATGTAATACATTGAGACATGCAACACATTTTATAGGGAGTTTACCCTAACAGTTCAGTTCAACTTGTTTCTTCTTGCTTCACAGAAGGTTTTCACTGTGCGTGTTGCAAAAGTTATTTCTTTCCAATTCTTCCTACCTAGTAAAAAAGGAGTATATTTCTGAGAGAATTCATATAGGATCCAAGATCTTCCTCAACAGATCAGAGATCAGACACTGACAATCTTATGTGGACTGTAGTACAGCTTCTTCTTATACTTATACTCGGATTTTGAAGGCATGCACACTCACTGCAAAGCTGCTATTTTTAATTTTACTTGTTTTAATACTTTAACGATCTGAATATATGAAGTTTGAAGCTACCTATTATTTTCTTTATATTTGCCTAGTTTATACCATTAGAACAGAAAAGAACCATTTTGCAGATATTAATGAAATCCAAACAATAGCTGAAAAGTTTTTTTTATTCTACGCAGATTAGGCACTTTTTACTATGATCCCCTGCTGCTGTGTGTCTTGCTCTATTTTTATCAACAAATTGAGACAAGAAAGGAAACAAGCCTCAATTATCAGATAATGAGCATGTTGATGAAAAGTTACTTAGCAATCAGGGCCCCCTAATAAGTATTTATTGGTAGCTAATAGGCTGTGGGCTCACCAATATGCAACCATTAGCAGGTAATTCATAATTAATTAGCTTCACACACTCGTCCAATTAGAAAAATACAAGGCCATTAAGGAATAACAGATCGGTCATTAGTGTCAAATATGCAAATACATTTTTACTCATTAGGGAAAAATCCACCCGAGTCAAAATTATGGGATGTTGCAGGGAGCTTTGTCAGACTTGGCAGAATTAATAAAGATACAATTGCCATCATAACCCCCAAAAATAAAAAGAAGAAAGATTTTTATTAAATAATTTGTCTTTGAAGCTAAATGAGAATCTATCTTGAATTAATAACAAAACAGAATTAAATTCCGGTCAGAGTTTTGGTTTCTTACATTCTTTTATCTGAGGATATCTCAGTTTACAGGAAATTTTTCTCTGCCATGAGAGATCCTTTGCAGAGAGATGCTGCACAGTTTGGCACAAATGTCTAAAGAAAACATTCATACGGTTTTTCCTTCATTAAGCATAAACACAGACAAAAATTCTTTGACTGGGAAACAGAGAGAAAAGAGAAAGCAGGAACTGCTTCAGTGAGAGTGTGACAGAAGATGACAGACTGAAAAGTTTTTCTCCCAGTAAACTACTCCGACACAGCTTTTTACAGTTTTTTTATTAAAAATAGGCATTCTGTGTTACATATTTCCAGTACTTTGTATTCATGCGTGGGACTTGCAGTTCATATAGCCACAAACTCTGACAATAATCACTTTACTTCATATGCTGAAAACCCATCAGTCTTTCCTCACTGATCGGAGGACAGACATTATTTTGGTGTCAACTAACACCTGAAATCAAACATAAAAGCAGTTGAAAGCTGGAGTGAAACAAGAATAAAGTCTTACAAAAAATAATATTAAAAAAGAATTAAACTATTTTTAAAGACCATCAGTTTGATTTCTGAGCTTTAAAAGCCTAACTAAGAGGCCCCTTTACATTGAATTGAAACAAATGATGCAGCAGTCAGCTAGTAATTGAAAACTGCCACATTCTCTTTATAAGTTCCAACCTGGGATCAGAAGGTTAAATACTGAAAAAAAAATGTTCTCCTTCAAGACAAAAATGTTCACTTCTACAGTCTGTAAATGCATCAACACGTTGCATGTTTTAAAGCACTTTGTTTTAAGCTTAGTAAAGACGAGATGAGGCCTTCATCCATATGTTGGGCTTTCTGATAACCCTTTTATTTTCTGTTGGACTCAAAGCCATTTCAAAAATATCTCAAAAACTTCACTATAAACAAACCTGCAGCAAATTTCTTTGTTTTATTATAGATATCTGTTACATCTAAATGGTAAATTTTGTCATATGGTTTCCTTCTTTGACCCAACTGCATAAATGCACCAAAAACCCCACAGGTAAGTTTTCAGAAAAGGTTTATTGGATAACTGTTAATCAGTGCAGCTCTGTCACTGTGCTTTGAACCCAAAAGTGAATGTTGAGGGTACGATGCACTCAGGTTTGCAAAGCTAGTGCAAGAGTGCAAGAAAACTATGGAAAAACACGTATAATGATTAAAAAATATATAACTAATAGGTTTGGTTACCTCAAACTAACATGTAACAATCTGGCAGCACTGGAGAATCCTGGTGGTCCCTGAGGATCCCTGAGTATCCTGGCACGTTTACACAAATTAGTTTGTATGTAGTACGTCCTTTCAAAATGTATAATTGGCGAATCAGACTGAACATAAAACCAGATATCAGTACTAACCTGTAAAAGCCTGATCAGTGCGTCACCAAGGAAGGATGTAGATAGTCTTTGCAGGTTTGGGTAGAAAGCTACAGAGAAATAAATTAATACAGTGCTCTTGATGGCACGGCAATACGGTACCATCCCCTACTGCCAAGGAAACCCCATTCACTTTCATTCTCTCATCCTGCTGATGGCTTGATTATTATTTTTTATAATCATTGCCCTTGAAGAACACCTTTTCTGTTTTCTGAATGTTGTGATTACAGATTTTCTAGAATCCCTCCTTGAGAGACATAATGGACCCTTACTCAAGGGCACTTCATAGATGAATGCTGAGGGAACTGGAGAATCCTGATGAATTAGTGTCCGAACTTAAATTCAAAACCTTTTTCTCATTTATCTGTATTGGTTCCTTTTACTGTAAAGTGTGCTTTGATTATGACACTTTGTTCCACTTTTAAGCTTTTGATTGATTAATATATGTTCTACATTAAATCACTTGTCCAGTATAAACCAGGTATTCAAGTAAAATGTGATACAAAACACAATGAGAAATGTCAATTATTTCATTAAATATCAAACAGCCAGGTTCCTAAACCATTTATCCAACCATCTATGGTTTATGTTCAGCAGTAACAAAGTTGCCTTCAAAGCAAGGTCAGCAAAATGCTCTGTAAAAGAAGCGACTACAAAAGTTTTCTTCTCAAGGTGAAAGCTCTTCATACAGATTCTGTTTTATGACATCAGTTTGTGTTTACAGAGATAAAAGGCAAAATGAAAAAGCCAGACTCTTTCATAGAAGGCTGAGTGTGAGATGTGAGAAGAGGATGATGGAGGCAGACTGTTCTACTCTCCTGTGAACATGATTAATTAAACTGATGGTAGAAAGGAATATAGGCTAATTAAAAATAAATATATAAATTAGGATTTTGAGGAGGGATCTACGTTGTTCAACAAGCAGCCACAATAGGGCTTCAATGTCGTTTACATACGCTCATCATTGCTTTGAATATTTATTCAACAGTTAATAAAATGTTTTGCTTTAAGTTAAACATTTGAACCATTTACTTTCAGGGTGGAATGATAATATACTGTATAAAAACAAGACTCTGATGCATAAGTTTACATTTTTCATCAATTTTGTCTAATCCAAGAGTTGGACCGTTGCAGTTCTACATACAGGCTCATCATACCCTACTAACATTTGGATAAAAGTTGCTTTGCAGGTTGCAGAAAAAAATATGCCTTTTATTTTTGTGTGTGTGTTGTTGTGTGTGTTGTGGTTGGAGCCACTCAAGAAGACACACAGTTTCATGTGTCCTGTTGGAACATCTATTTGTGTCAAAGATTTAATGATCTGGCTGTCAATTTAAGGTGAAATAGAAGAAACTGGGGATACTTTCCCTCGTTCATTATTCCATCCACCTTGGGCAGTGTATCAGAACCTCTAGAGATAACATAGACCCACAGCATAATAGCTTAAAGCCTAACCCTGACTGCTCCAAACATTATTTTAGTTATTGTTGCCAAATTGCCTAATAAATGTTCTGTCTGACCATAAAACATCTTTATAGAAGGAATTTAGCTTGTTCATGTGGGTAGGTACATATTTCAGCTGAGCTCAAAGATGTTGGCTTTGAGTCAGGCGTGTCTTTCTCTGTCGCAATTTTTTTGGGCCATGGCGATGTAAACTGGCTGCCCTGTGAACAGTGACACTGTTGTTCCAGCAACTTTCTGACTAACATCAGCTTTGACAGTTCCTCTTATGTTCTTGAACTGGCTTTCATATGAGAATGACTTTTTGTTCAGACAGTTGAAATCTGAACCCAACTGCATGTCCCAACCTGACAATGATCCCAAACACACATCAAAACTGGCATTGGAATGAATAAAGTAGGCCAACATTAAGCTTCTTCAATGGCCCTGACCCCAATCCTATTAAAAATCTGTGGACTATACAGAAAAGTTGAATCCTTTCTAGGCAAGACATTTAAATGAGTTGTACAATTTCCCAGCCAACATATGTATGTTGGCCCCATATGGCTTTTTGTATGGGACCCATTTGGGTTGACTAAATACCACCCTGAACAGCAAAACCGGAAGGGTGCTCAATGTAGGTCCTAACCATACTGTACAACCTCCACAGGAAATCGACATGTGGACAGTACAATCTGGAGCCCATTTTGTTTCCATCATTCCACCGGGACTTATAATCATATGTTTGCTGGGATCTGATAACAAAATTGGTTAAATTGGTCATGTATCCAGCCAGAATTATTCCTAAAGCTTGTTCATTGCCCATGACTTTGAGGTATTTAACCAAATATTGGTGGGGATGTATGTTTGAGGATGAATGTATGAGTTTAAACCTGTTTTGATTGCAGTAATTGTACATTACTGTAAAGACAAATTTGTGCTCTTAAATCTGTTTTTTATTCATTAAAGTTATACATTGTCTATTTAGGCAACACTCACAAAAAACAGTTCAAATAGATCTTTAAAGACCCAAAATTGATATGACATTCATGCCTTTAATATATCATGTTATTGTTTTTAGTGTATATGTTAGTATCAGTTTTTCTGTAGTGTATTTTAAGACACTGATCTAAAGAGATTACCTTGTTTTTTATGTAATCCAAAGTCTAATATTACCATTTTGGAGCTTTAAACAGTCCTTTAAATGAAGCATGTGACTTTACTGTGACAAAAAAATGAAGACTGTCTTTTTATATTTTTTTCTCTATTCAAATTCTTGCAAGAAATTAAGAGAATTAAAAGATGGAACAAGAACCCTTTTTTTAAACTGATGCAAATAAAAACAAAGAATTGTATTCTTTCATCAAAGTAGTATGTAAATGGAGGCACTCCAAGGATATTATTCCTCGAGGACTCACAATTGCAACACATTTGAGTGTTTGCTGTTTATTTCCTTTCTTCATCACTGCTGTCTTCATAAAGGCTATGTCAACCCAAATGAAAAAAAAGTAAAAATGTCCTGCAGTTTGGACACAGATAAGAAATATGCCTTTAATTGAGGTTGTGTGGCCTTTGAGGGAAGTTACTCTGTTTGAGTCATGGGAGCTTGTAAGTCCTGTCCCCTGGACAGAACAGCATGTGTGGTGGTTAGTTGCACGTATTTATTGTGGTCTTGGGCATATTCCGTGGAAGAAGCAAATGGAAGATGTAAACAAGAGAATGCTGTAAACTTCCCTGGAAATGAAGAAGTGGTACTTGGAGTGGGCCCATGTGCAGAGAGGCTGACAGAGACCCAGTGAATATAAAAAAGGAAAAACTCACAACAGGCAGGAGGTAGCAGATGCAGGCACGAGCATAGGCTTGCTTGGCACGGTAACAGTCAAGGACATGGACAGGTTTGGCTTGGCATAAACGAACGGTCATCTGTAGGCATGGAAGACTGGATGAATGGATGACTGGCTGACATTATGGTGATTACATGCAATCATTATATAAAACAGTGTAAAAAGTACATTGGTTGTATCATCAGGGTTAGGAAATTTTGAATTTTAACAATTTTTTGCAGAAACTCTAGAAATAAAATACTTGTCTAGAAAATACCAAAGTCTAAATACAGACTGGTTCTAACATTTTTCCGACTGCTACCAGTTTGTTCAATGTGGAAACACAGTTTGTCGTGTTGTCAGGTTGTATACAAAACTTTAAGTTTTCTGAGGTACTGAGCCCATGGAAACATTGTTCTTTAGCCTTTTTTAAAAGTATAGTATTTCCAATAACCTCTGGTTAGCTCATTGTCAGTAACTGAGAAGGTAGTCATGACTTGGGTACCTGAGGGTTCCCTGAAAAACAGAAAAGTAAGTTACAGATTAGAACATTTCTGACCTTTTCACAGAGGTAGTAGTGTTGACATAAACTGCTCAGGGCTTGTTTTTTAACTAATACAATGACAGAAGTGACTTGTCACGTTCCCCTATCCCCACATGTCATCTTAGCTGAATACGTGTTACCTCTTTTTCTGCCTCTACTTTTGAATGCCATACTTAAAAGGCTGTCTTAATTCCATGGTTAGAAATTTTAGTGTCTGACATGCAACCCTGAGCTTCTTCACAGCGTCAAGGACCAGCTGTAAAGCAAAAACTTGCCTACCTGTACTTTGCATTTAATTAAGCATGATGTTCCCTTACAATTACTTATATGCTGTAAACAGTTAGTAATCTTATTAAGCAGTTCGTTTTGACTAGAATGGAGAACCAATGACACCATCTATCCGCTGTTTCTGCAAATCGTGGTAAATGACAACACCATAACAAGATGGTACAAGACCATTTATGTGAAACTTTAGTTTCACCTCTTGGCGGTTATGACTAATGTGACTCAGACCGGGCTGCATGTGTCACCTCAAATTTTATTTTGTTTACACAGGTTAAAAAAATATGTGAAAAGATTCAAGTTGGGTTGCTTTTATGCTAAACTGACAAAAGGTTAAAATTCAACATTAGAAATAATAAGTGGAGTAAAACATGTTCTCACCGGAAAAAAAAGTTCATTAAATGTAATATTGGAGCGAAAGTCCAACTTTCTTTCCAACATTTGTACATTTTGCAGCCCTGCATTAGAATGTGTCAGAATAAACTAACTTTGAAACCTACAGGAACATATCCGCTACAGGCAGCTGAGGAGTGTTTTCTGTTGTCCTTCCACTATAAAAGACATATTTTTAGTTGCCAGGGGACCCATCAAGGTATGGTGAATATATGATTAAGTAACAATTTGAACAAAGCTTCTTCACAGAGCTAAGAATATTTAAGGTGTAATATGCTGGGAAATCCTCCCCGCAAAGCCTGTGTCTGTGTATATCTGTTGTTAACTGTGGGAGAGCTGCAGGCATTTTAAAGGCAAATAAAAAGAAGCTGACCTGCAAGTCAATTATTAGTTAGTTGTCCGTCAGATGCTCTCACCATTAATTAAAATATGGCTATTGCTAAAACACTGTCCTGAATACTCTGGTTTCAGGGGAGAAAGGATGAATTTATGGTGTATTCTGTGTGTTCATCTTTGCTAAAGTCTCTGTGGGGAAGAAATAGAGCCCCCCAGCCTGTTTTTACTGAGTTTATCCTGTAATAGTTTGTCTGTTGTTCCTAATACTAAAGTCATTTGAAAAATGTCAGGTCAATACAGAATGAAATTTCTATTCAAACATAATAAAAAAATTGTTTTTTTTTACATTTAGATTGTGACATAAACTTGCAATATTGTTTGTTGTGTGTTTTCTAATTTATTATAGATGTTTATGTAAAAAAAACTAGTGACACAGTGAGGCAGTACTATGATTACACTGAAAGCTGTGTTTTAAGTAATTTAATTTTAAAGATTTAATTTACAGCACCTTTATGTAAGATCCTTGTTTTTCTTACAATTTCAGAAATCCTTCAAACCAAATATTTAATTTCTCAATATGTTTATTAGGGTGTGGTAATGCATTGTAATTGTATAAAATGACATATGAATAGACACAAAGTGGGATGGAAGTACAGAGCCAGGATGATCTCATCAGGATGAGCTCATCGCTGTATATCTTTGGAGCCTTTGTATATGTGAGTTTCCTGGAGGGAGAGTCTGGGGAGGCCAGTCATTGGAGGAGGGGAGTTGCCCTCTCTTTTCTTTCCCACAGAGACTTAATGTTCGCCCTCTACCGATGATCCACTTGGCACTGTCTTTCAGTGTTTAACCCTTTCTCTCTCCTAGACATAGCTTTTACTGTAACTAACTCTATGTGCTCTCTTTCAGACTCTAACCTTGAAAACTGGTTCAGAGTTTATCTGTTCTTTCTTTCTAGATGAAACGACTAAAGGAGCTACATCCATTAACATTTACTTTTCCTTCCCATAGAAAGTACTCCTGGATCAGTGCATCTGTGTTCTTTTTGTGTCTCGGCTCTGTTCTCTCAAACCCCCAGTCGGTCGTGGCAGATGGCCGCTCACACTGAGCCTGGTTCTGCTTGAGGTTTCTTCCTGTTAAAAGGGAGTTTTTCCTCTCCACTGTCGCTACATGCATGCTCAGTATGAGGGATTGCTGCAAAGTCAACGCCAGTGACTGTCCACTGTCTCTACATGCTCATCCAGGAGGAGGGAATGCTGCAACTCACTGACTGGATGCAATCTGCTGGGTTTCCTTAGATAGAAAAACTTTTTATCCAATTTGAATAAATAACTGAATCTGACTGCACTGTTCAATGGTTAGGATTAATTGGAATGTATGTACCTGACTTTTTGAAGTGCTGTGAGACGATGTGTTGTGAATTGGCGCTATATACAGTATATAAACTGAATTGAATTGAATAGATCAATCACTCTTGCATGAAATAAACACAATCGCTTCTCTTAAATATATATGTGAAGATTTATTAAAGCCATATAGCCCTGATATACCACCACTATGGTCCAAAAACCTTCACCTAACTAACAAGCACTATTCTAAACAAAAGGGATAAAAATGACTACTTAACAATAATAATAAAAGAAAATATATGCACACTGAGTGTCTATGAAGATCAAACCAGCAGTTTTATGGACAAAATGTGCAATTTGGGTTAACTTGGAAAGAGAAGCCCTCCTGGTGTGCTGATGTCTCGATTTTCGGAGATCAGCTGGTAGATGGTGGGCTGTGCCCTTAGCCACTAGCAGCTGATTGCCCCAAATCTTGAACAAAGGGTCATAAAACTCTGAGGTGGGAATTCAGTGGAAAAACTCCAGTAATAAAACTGGGACAAAGGAGTGGTCAGGCAACGAGCCTCAGACCACAGTTCCTTTGAATGGAAAAACTTTAAAAGTCCAACTTGTAACTCCTGGCTGATTTGGGATCAGCCAGACAAAAACATGAACACGCACCATGCTGATCACATCCGCGCTGTAATGATATGACATCTTTGACTTTGTTGTGGTCTTGTGTTTTCAACTTTTTATTTAGTTTGGGTTTTTGTAGTTATGTTTGTTTATTTCCCTTTGTTCCCTGATAGTTTGTCTCCCTCTACCGCCTCCTAGTGTTTGTTGGTTTCCTCTCACCCTTCTTCCCTTGGTGTTGCTTTACTTAGAATCGTTTCATTATTATTGTCGTTGTGATCATTATAGTTCTGTATCTTCCTTGGATTCTCTGTGTTTATTTATGTTAGGCATTTTGTTCCCTCTCCTAGTTTAGTCCCTTAGGTTTAGTTCTACAGGGATTGGACAATGAAACTGAAACACCTGTCATTTTAGTGTGGGAGGTTTCATGGCTAAATTGGACCAGCCTGGTAGCCAGTCTTCATTGATTGCACATTGCACCAGTAAGAGCAGAGTGTGAAGGTTCAATTAGCAGGGTAAGAGCACAGTTTTGCTCAAAATGTGAAAATGCACACAACATAATGGGTGACATACCAGAGTTCAAAAGAGGACAAATTGTTGGTGCATGTCTTGCTGGCGCATCTGTGACCAAGACAGCAAGTCTTTGTGATGTATCAAGAGCCACGGTATCCAGGGTAATGTCAGCATACCACCAAGAAGGACGAACCACATCCAACAGGATTAACTGTGGACGCAAGAGGAAGCTGTCTGAAAGGGATGTTCGAGTGCTAACCCGGATTGTATCCAAAAAACATAAAACCACGGCTGCCCAAATCACGGCAGAATTAAATGTGCACCTCAACTCTCCTGTTTCCACCAGAACTGTCCATCGGGAGCTCCACAGGGTCAATATACACAGCCGGGCTGCTATAGCGAAAACTTTGGTCACTCATGCCAATGCAAAACGTCGGTTTCAATGGTGCAAGGAGCGCAAATCTTGGGCTGTGGACAATGTGAAACATGTCTTGTTCTCTGATGAGTCCACCTTTACTGTTTTCCCCACATCCGGGAGAGTTACGGTGTGTGAAGAAGCCCCAAAGAAGCGTACCACCCAGACTGTTGCATGCCCAGAGTGAAGCATGGGGGTGGATCAGTGATGGTTTGGGCTGCCGTATCATGGCATTCCCTTGGCCCAATACTTGTGCTAGATGGGCGCGTCACTGCCAAGGACTACCGAACCATTCTGAGGACCATGTGCATCCAATGGTTCAAAACATTGTATCCTGAAGGCGGTGCCATGTATCAGGATGACAATGCACCAATACACACAGCAAGACTGGTGAAAGATTGCTTTGATGAACATGAAAGTGAAGTTGAACATCTCCCATGGCCTGCACAGTCACCAGATCTAAATATTATTGAGCCACTTTGGGGTGTTTTGGAGGAGCGAGTCAGGAAACGTCTTCCTCCACCAGTATCATGTAGTGACCTGGCCACTCTCCTGCAAGAAGAATGGCTTAAAATCCCTCTGACCACTGTGCAGGACTTGTATATGTCATTCCCAAGACGAGTTGACGCTGTATTGCCCGCAAAAGGAGGCCCTATACCATACTATTAAATTATTGTGGTCTAAAACCAGGTGTTTCAGTTTCATTGTCCAACACCTGTAGTTCTCCCTCTTGTTAGGTCAGCCTTAGTTATTGTTTACATCTTTGTTTGTCCTCATGCTCCCTGCTTGGTTCTAGTTAATTTTGTCAGTGTGGTTAGGTTTGTTTACTTTTGTATTCAGGTTTTCTTTATGGGTTCTTTGTTTGTTCTTAGGTTGTTATTGTTCCTATGTTTGCTCTAGTTTCTCTGTTTACTTTAGTTCATGATTATTCTAGTCTTCTTATTCCCCATTTGATTATTTATCTTTGTCTATAGGTTTGCTTGGTCTGTGTTTCTGTTTATTGCTTATTAGTTACTTTGCCAATGCTCAGTCTTTGTATTTGTTTCACCTGTTCCTTCTGCCTCCCTGCCTCCTTGTCACACCTGTTCCTTGTTTCTTTGATTACCTGCCCTTTGTTATCCCTCAGTATATTACTTGGTTTTGTGTCATTGTGTGTTGCTGGTTGCTTTGTCACTACCCCGTTCTCTACCATGACTATGCTTTGTTTATGCTTCATTTTTGGAAAACCATGCTACGTTTTTGCCATGAGAACCTGCAGTGCTTGTGTAAGTTTTTGATCTTGTCTCTGGTTCGTTCCTGCAGTGTTTTTGTTACGTTTTTGACTTTTTGAAAATAAACCAAAGAATTACTAAAATGCTGCTGCCAAGCTCTTGTCTGCACTTTGGTCCACCCCAAAACCTCATCATGACACGCGCTCCGCAATTCAACACACTTGCACAGCAAATCAAAACAGCTCAGCATAAAACACTTTAATCGGTATTGCATGCAACAAATTGATACCTTGGATTAACTACTGGTGATTCTAAATCACCTTAACCACTGCCTCACCCTGCCCAGACCTTTAAATGCACCTATTCGATTTAATATAAAAATAACAAATATACTTTGACGTTGATTTCTTCTCTCCGCCGAGGATGGTTCAGGTCTGAAGAAAATGAGGGAGGGAGGGATCAAGCGTCCGTGATCAACTAAAAAAAAAAAGGTAAACTTCTCATCCGTTTAAAACGGGGAAAAAATGAAGAACCGTGCAGTCCACTGAATCACAAAGGGGTCTCCTTGGACAAAAAACCTCTGTGGGTTTTTCGCATGGCTGTCGGCGGGGTCTTCGATCAGATGAATCATCTGACCTTACTGTATCAGACAGATTTTCAGCTTCCAATCTTTTCCGGGAATGGCCGTGAGGAGGAAAAGTTCGCCTGCAAGCTTTTGTCTCTCCAGATATGTGTCTCATTTGCGTCGTCCAGTGAGACATGCTGGAAATGGCAGCGAACGTTTATTTTCCGCGGGTTTTATAATTTTTTTTTACTTGTTTTAAGCTGATCAGCATTTTTAGGAACTTGTAATTAATTCATATTGTTCTAGGTTTGTTTTGCAAAGGCTCTGTGAAATACCAGAGCATTTTGTGGCCAAATCCACACAGAAATAGTTCCTGAGTCATAACAACCTTCTTCCATGGTGATATAAGAATTCAGGCCTAAATCCTGTGGAAAACATGTGGAGCATAAGAGCAAACCCAGGACAGTGGACAATATGGAGAAGGGGTCTGCAATCTGTGGAACAGTACCCAGAACAGTAGGATGTGGCTTTTTTAGGCCTTATTAACTTTGCCTTAAATTTGATAATTTGCACAACAGAATGTCACTGACTTTTTATATTAAATGAAATTCTAAACTTGTTTTTTTCTTTATATTAAAACCTAAAATATAAATAAAATTATGGTGTTTTAACCATGATTTTAGGTAATAAGTACATATGTATGTGGTTTTTCAGAGAATCATGTAGATTTTGTGACTCTAGGAAATAATTAAAGCGGGTTCTTGCTTCTTTCCAATTTCGAAGGGTGGCTATAAGAAATTGGCCATTGTTTATTTAAAAGTAAATTAAATGATCCAGAAAAGCAACATCTTGAATGTCAGATTGACAACCTCTCTTATGGTATAGGAAACATTTAAATGTAACGAGACAAAATAATGCACACAGTAATAATAAAATTACATTTAATATTACACAGTAACACAAAAGCAAAACAATGTTCTTTATGTTTTGAACAGTTAGATTTATATAACAGTGGCTGAAACTACAGAGCAGTCTCTGTCTAAGGCTTCACTTTGAAGTAAAGTGAGGTTTTTTTTTTTTCTTAAATCTCCTTTGTATTACGAATTAGAAAAAGGCAGACCCAAGATTCAGCCAGACACAGAACTGAAAGATTAAAAAGTTTATTCAGCCACAGGAAAACGTCACTCAGGTTAAACTCCACACAGCTTCCAGGAATCACTGAAGCAGAAAGAAGGATTAGTGACTTGTAGTTTCTCCAAATCTTGCAAGGATCAGAAAAGTCACTAACCTGTTCTTGTCTTGGGTTAAACTTGAAACCCAGAGGGGAAACCTCAGTGGGTAGCAGGCAGGGATCTCCACAGCGCCGGTGAGAGAGACAGGTGACTTTCGGCTGAATAATCCAAGGGCTAGGCTGATTCAATAATCCAGGGACAGAAACAGGGTTAATGATCGGAACAAGAGACGTCAGGCAAGGGGCAGGCAGAGGCATAAATCAGATGCAGGAAACAGGGTCAAAACCAAAATCCAAACAGTCCGACAAGGGGCAGGCAGAGGCAAAAATCCAAGAGGCAAGGCAAGGTCAAAACAACGATCAGTCAGGAAGGAACGCTGGATATCTACTCACACGATGGCTTTCAAAAATCTTGCACCGTCTGCTTGTCAGAGTCAGTATATATCAGGGAAGACACAGGTGCTTGGAATGCCACAGATTGCACTGCACTGCAGCAGTCACCACGTGCATCTCATCTGCTGATTGCAGCCAGAGAGACAGAGTAGAGCAGACGTGCCAGAATCATAACACTTTGTGCTGAATGCTGCAGAGGAAATCAAGGACATTTCTCAGAACTTTACCTCTTTCCTTTGTAAGCCGCTGAAGCTGACTCATTTCAGTCCAGATAACTCTCTTCAAATGCTAACTTCTGCAAATTACATTTAAACACCATGAAACCTTTCAGTCATTTCGATTAAACGAACTCAAATACACAAGTGAAGGTTACCGATATATGATGTGTATGCGTTGATGTGTTTCCTTGGACTGCCAGTTCTCTAAATTACTTCAAAGCCACTATAGGAAAGTTGTTCATGAACTGAAAAATCAAACAATTTTAAGTTTTCAAATAAAAAGACGTGGAGTAAAACAAGTGATTCCTACAAATGTTAGGTTTACAATGTTAAGCAGATATGCAATAATTCTATACTGTATCTTCCACATCCTTCACAGTTAAAGGCACCCCTAGTAAAGAGAAGCCTATAAAGAAGTGGATTCCTTATCAGCTGGATCTAATAGTGAAGAAGTCATCATCTTTGACTCTCAGATCTACTTTAAAAACAAATATGTAAATTAAAAACGCTTTAATGACATTCATTAAAATGAAATGCAATAAATTTCTCCTACTGAAAATTGTATGCAATTAAAAATGGACTATTTAAAGTTTTTTTTTATTCGTCTTTACCACAATAACGCAAAGTTAATTTCTTAGATTTGTTATACAAGTGCTTTTCGAATTAATTAGAGAATGTACAGTCAGGTTTAATAAATTTAAATTTGATGATGTTCGTTTGTTATATGAAAAGTACCTTTTTAAATAACATCCTTTAAGCAGGTACTAAACATACTTTTAATTAAGCCCACATTTTGATATTAAAAATGTTTTTTATTAGTCTGGTGGGATATTCTGATCTTAAATGTCATGTTTTAATTAGCAGTAAGCAGAAAATCATCATATTTAACAGAAATAGAATAAAGGCTTAAATATCAGTCTGTATCTAATTAATCTATTTAAATTAGTAAATTGAGTTGCTGAAATAAAATAACTTTTCAATAATATTCCAATTTATTGAATATGACTTTATAAAGATCAGTTTAGTTGCAACCCTTTACAACTGATAGTAAAACTGCAGTATTTAGAATATTTGTGACATTAGACAAATGTGTAAAAGAAAAGTGTACATTTGTGAGATTCCCTAGTACTTCAGAGTGGGAAATGGTGTTTGTCATGATTCCCCTGTTAGGTATTTAAGTTTGAGATTTTTTGTTGATTTGTTTCCTCCCTGTTGTTCTCTAGTTGCTGTTAAGTATGTATTTTTCTGTATTCCTGTGCATTTAGAGTTCTGTTAGATTCTTTCCTATGCTTCTGTGTTCCTGCTCATTAGCCTCCCTCCTCCAGTTGCCCTGCATTTTCCCTGCCACCCACTGCTCTACATTTCTCCTGATTAGCTCTTCTTGTTAATTGGTCATCTCTCCGCCCTGCCTCTGTATTTGTACTGTCTGGTTTTCATTGCTCTCTACTGGTTCCTACTGTTGACTATATGCCCCTTGTCTTTGTGTGCCTGCCTGCTCCATGCCTGTAACTCAGCTCTTGTTCCATGTTCTACATCCCGTGCCCTTCTCAGTTCTGGTATTAAAACTACATCAATTCACCATGCCGCTCTGACATTCCTGCAAAGCCCCCCATGTTATATGAGTATGGTGACCAGAAGCATAGTTGTAGTGCAATTTAAAGTTTTCAAGGTTGTTTCTTCATTTATCTTGTTTTCGTTGTCTGTGTAGTAGGACTCCACAATGTTAGAAAATCTTGCAATTGGGATGGTAAATATTGCACTGACAATATAAGTTGCAATATATGTCTATTTTCTTGACTTCCTCTCTTTCTCATTTTTGCTGCCTACACTCTGACCTTCAGCATTTTGGGCAATGTCATTTGTGTCCAGTGTGAGCATCTGAGACTCATAGAATATATTAGCAAACACATTGCACTCCAAACTTTTGCGATATGAGTATTGCCTTACTGATATTTCGAAGACAATCTATTCATAATAAATTGTGCAACCCTACAGTGTACATGATTTCCCAAGGTCATCAGGGGTTTTATGGTATCAGGAAAGTTATGTTTTCATGAAGAATGTCTTAAAAAGTTTATGTTATGCTCCAATTAATCATCTTTAAGGACAGGGTTTGTTCATCAGTAATCAAAACATAATACTGGTAATATCTTTATCCTCAGGAATATAATTTAGCTATGACTCCAATGTGTGGGTACCAGTGCTGCAGGAATATGCATTTCTCAGACAAAATGGTAGAATATGACGAATGATTTGAGGCAAACCTAAGGAGCATTACCTTTCCTTTTAGAAAAGGAAGCAACCACACCACAGTCAGGGTTAAATTTAGTCACACTGATTTGGAGGCTTGTGTTCAAACATAACTGCTCCTTCAGGTGATCATTTCTTGATGGCAGAGTATGAGTAAAACTGCTTTGCTTTTTCCTTCCAGCCATTTAGGAATAAAGCAGGTTTGTTCAGTAGAGCCAGATTTCTTTTTTAATGACTTCCGATTTTTCAATCTCACTTAGGATTACCATGACCTGGATGAATGAGAATTTACACAGATGAATGCTTAGAACAAATTTATAAAGTTTAAGCCAAATAACTGGATTAATCCAATTTTACATTCTCACTGATTCTGATATATTTGTTGGAACTGAAGGCTGAAAATGTAGAACAAGGATGTTAAATAATGCAAAGTGATCAGTACAGTACAAAACATCAGTATAAAAGTTCATATTTCACTTTGAAAGTTTTTGAGAGCTTAAAAAATATGTTGGTATCAAAACATAGAACTGAATATTTCAACATGTTTACTATTTTTCAGTGATGTCTTATAAATATAAATTGAGTTTTACATTTACTTTGCTGCAGGAATGTTGGTTTCAGACAAAGTCCGAAAGAAAACAACTTGGAAAAAGTAGGCGAATACGAAAGGCCAGATTTATGATTGGAATTATTTTTATAAAGTATATTTAATAAAAAAAATAAGGGGGGAAAGCTAATCAGTATCCAGACACAAGTATACACAAAAGTGCTTGTGTGTATCGATATTCTGAAATTTCTTTTATGTTGCAGTGGAGTCATTAAAGACACCTAAAAGTACAATTTTTGGAAAGGTGATAATTTTGTCTTTAAATGTGATACATTTTTAAACATTACATTTGTCATTGTCAACCAGTATATATCATAAAAGTTGACTTACCACTTACCACTATGATCAGAGACAACATAAATCGCCATACTTAAGTTTTGGCTAAACTGTTTTTAAAATAGGCCAACCAAAACCCTGAGTAAAATCTGATGGGACAAACAAAAGAGGGCTAAACACACGATGTGTTATAGTTTCTGATAGATTTTGAGAACCTCTGAGAGGAGAAATAGGCAAATATGCTAATTTAAATCAAAAGATGCTTGAACAAAAATAGTTTCAGTGCAAGGTTGTGCACATCACCCTCATGCAACCAGGTTATTGCACTTCTTTTATTTGTTATATTTTCCACTTATAGATTTGTTTTCTGTTTTGTAAAAGAGTAAGCATTGAATGATAAATGCATGCATGAAAACCTGATTAACATCAAACTGATGATCTTCAATGAAAGAAAGAGAAAAGTTCCTCCCTAAGGAAAATTGTATTTTCCTTTACATCCTAACGCTTGTCTCTTTTTTTCCTTCAAGCCTTGGGCTGTGGACATTGTACACCTGACCTCCTTAAAACTGAGTCTTGTAACAATATGGTGCCCTGTGCTGTTGTATAATGTCAAATAACTAGAGTTCTATACTGCTCCTCTGGCGATGTAGATGACTGATGTATTATTTTATTTTTCCACAGGCTGAATGTGTCGTTTTGATTAATGTTGTTGCTTCTGGCAAAAAGACCAAATATTCAACAGAAACAATTTGATGTTTTGATGTTTGATGTTGAAGGAAAAAGCAAGAAGATTTTCATCACCATGGGTACAACAAATAGCCTTTATAACTTGCCTAATACAAAATATACACTTGTATAAAATATTGTCAAACACATCCACTTGTCTGTCTTCACACATATGAACTTCAGAGAGACCCCATTCATTACACATATGACTTAATATAAAGCCTTCCCACAATTTGCAGCTATAAGAGCTTCAACTTTTATGAGAAGGTATTCCAAAATGTTTAGAAGTGTGTTCATGGGAATTTTTTATTATTCTTCTAGAGGTGCATTTGTGAAGTCAGTCACTGATGTTGGATGAGAAGGCCAGGTTTGCAGTAGCTGCTATAATTCATCCCAAAGGCCATCCATCAGGTTAAGGTTGTTAGGGCGTGCGAGATAGAACCCCAGAATGCAGATGAGCAGGCAGCGTGAAGGTAAGTGAAAAAAGATTTAATCAATTAAAATTCACTCACAGATGAGGCAGGAACAAAACAAAAGCAGGCTGGCTAGACAGGCATGGTCCAAAAAACAAGACATGAGCATGTGCATGAGCATGTGAGCATGAGCTTGAGCATCAACAACACTGTATTGACTGTGGACCACTTCAGGTTCCTAGGAACCACCATCTCGGAGGACCTGAGATGGTCTTCACACATAGACACTGTTCGAAAGAAGGCCCAGCAGAGACTGTACTTCCTGAGGCAACAGTTTGTCCTGTCTTCATCCATCTCAGTGTGGTTTGGTTCATCCACAAAACAGGACAGGTCCAGACTGCAACAAATAATCAGGTCTGCAGAGAGTATAATCAGGGCTGACCTTCCCTCCATCCAGGAATATACAGGTCTAGGGTCAGGAAAAGGGCTGCTAAAATCTCTGCAGACCCCACACACCCTGCACACAAACTGTTCAGGGTTTTACCTTCAGGCCGCCACTACAGAGCACTGTTCACAAAAACTAGCCGCCACAGAGACAGTTTCTTCCCCCAGGCTGTTTCTCTATTGAACATAGAGAAACAAAAAACAGAGTTCAGGCGGGCGGTGGGGGCCTCGGCAGGAGGGCCAGAAACAAAAAACAGAGTTCAGGCGGGCGGTGGGGGCCTCGATAGGAGGGCCAGAAACAAAAACAGTTCAGGCGGGCGACCAGGAGGTCGTCCCCAGCAGGCACAGAGTTCAGGCGGGCACCAGGACCTGCAACACAGAGTCCTGGGCGGTCTTCAGCGAAGGCGTGGAGACCGGCGTCAAAGACGTGGAGGCCGGCGCCGAAAGAGCAGCCGATCAGGATGCCGGCAGTGAGGCCAGAGGAACCCATGAAGCGAGGTGTCAGGAAGTCTACGGCGTTTCCTGATCCGCGACGGAGACTTGAGTCTGGCGTCTGGCTTGGACCCTGGCAGGAACCCTGGAGGCTTGGAGTCAGCTGACTTAGAGTCAGGCTTGGAGTCAGCTGACTTAGAGTCAGGCTTGGAGTTCATAGTGCCTGGCGAACCCTCAGAGGCTGAAGCAGAGCCTACGGGATCACCGGAGACAGGAACAGAGTCTGGGGAACCCTTGGAGACCAGAACAAGGACAAGCTGCTCCTTGAACTCCCCAGAGACAGGATCCGGCGGTGCTTCCTCCTCGAACCCCTCGTCTATGGGTTAAGAGGCCAGAACGAGGACAAGCTGCTCCTTGAAGCCCTCAGGAACAGGGTCCGGGGGCGGTTCGTCCTCGAACCCTTCATCTGGGGATTCAGGAACCAGGACAAGGACCAGACTGTCAGAAAATCCCTGGAAGACCTTGAGACCAGAAGCAGGGGCTGAGGCGTCGGCCGTACCCTCAGTGATGTGAGCAGGAGCTGAGGCGTCGGCCGGACCCTCAATGATGTGAGCAGGAGCTGGACCCTCAGTGACGTGAGCAGGAGCTGAGGTGTCGGCCGGACCCTCAGTGACGTGAGCAGGAGCTGAGGCATTGCCAAGACCCTAAGTGGCGTGCACAGGAGCTGAGGCATCGCCGAGACCCTCAGTGGCGTGCGTAGGGGCTGAGGTGTCGCAGAGACCCTAAGTGGCGTGCACAGGAGCTGAGGCATCGCCGAGACCCTCAGTGGCATGCGTAGGGGCTGAGGTGTCGCCGAGACCCTCAGTGGCGTGAGCAGGAGCTGTGGCGTTGCCGAGACCCTCAGTGGCATGAGCAGGACCTGTGGCGTCACCGCGACCCTCGATGAATCGAGCCGAGGCGCCCCTCTTACGACGTCCTCTGCGGCGTGTGGAGGATGTTGAGGCAGACTTGGGGTCAGGCGTCATCCCAGGCTGTGGTGAGTCAGGCCTGGAGTCAGGCTGTACATCAGGCCTGAGTTCCGTGAGCACCCCCCGGAGGTGCTCAGGACCTGGTCGTGGAGGCAGCCTGTCCTCGGGCCCCTCCGGAACATGGTGAGGAAGTGGAGGCAGCCCACCCTCGGGCCCCTCCGGAAACTCTGCAGCAGGCTGTAGACCTGGCGTGGACTTTTCAACAGCAGCAGCAGCAGTTTGGAGACATGATGTGGGCTGAGCTGCAGCAGCTCTCTGGAGAAATGACGTGGACTGAGCTGCAGCAGCTCTCTGGAGACATGACCTGGACTGAGCTGCAGCAGCTCTCATGTGGCTTGGTGTGGGTGAAGGAGGACGGCAGTAAAACAACCTTACTGCCATTTCATAATCCTTCTCTATCTGCCTGATCCTCTCTATCAACTCAGGAGAGGAATACATGAGGCTGGTCGTCCTGAGGCTCTTTATTTGGCTTGCATAGAACCTCAAGCGCTGCTCCAGCTCGTCAGGTGTTGCCTCAGAACACCAGGCTGGAGCGAGCGCAGACAGCATGGGCGGAGGTGGGAAACTTAACTGTGGCAAATGAAAATGTGGGCTTACTTGCCGCAGCCCTCACGTCGGCTGGCAGGGAAACCACCTCCTCGGCAGTCGAACCACAGGAAGGTGCTCTGCGCCGACGGTTTTGCTGCCGGTACAGGAGCAGGAAGGGAACATCGGAGCTGAGGCGGAGGGAAAGAACAGCCCTTCCGAACTTTCTGGCGCTAGGCCGCTTCACGCTCCATCTGCTCCAGCAGCAGTGGAGACGGCAGAACCTCCAGGTTGGTCGGCAGATATCTCATCGCGTCCTCCATCTGCTCCAGCAGCAGTGGAGACGGCAGAACCTCCAGGTCGGTCGGCAGATATCTCATCGCGTCCTCCATCTGCTGCTGAACCCAGCGATCTCTGGCGCTCTCCTGCCTACTGTCCGCGAGGTCCGTGTGTGGCGGAAACATTCTGTTAGGGCGTGCGAGATAGAACCCCAGAATGCAGACGAGCAGGCAGCGTGAAGGTAAGTGAAAAAAGATTTAATCAACTAAAATTCACTCACAGATGAGGCAGGAACAAAACAAAAGCAGGCTGGCTAGACAAGCATGGTCCAAAAAACAAGACATGAGCATGATCAGTAAACAAGACATGATTTGAGAAATGTTTCCGCGATGTGTAAACAGAACAGGTGTGTATAAATGGAGTGTGAACCAGATGAAGCAAGACAGATTAACTAGGTGCAGGTAAACCGAATAAAATTGATTAACAGAGAACACAACGTGACAGGAGCAAAACATGGCTTGAACAGAACGCAAATCCAAGGAAACAAACTAATAGAACTATAACTAGAAAAACATGAAACAAAAGCACAAACAGGAAAATAACAGAAGCATGATACAAAACTTGAGCTGTGGAGAACATATAAAGAAAAAAACCGAAACCAAAAACCAAAAAACCCCAAATCACAACAAAGGTCAGGATTATGTGAAGACCCATCAAGGTATTCTATACCAAAATCACTGAACCATATCTTTATGGACTTCACTTTGCACAATGTGACCTTGCTTTGTGTACCCCAAACTGTTCCCATTAAGTTGCGAGTGTGAACATGACCAAAATGTCTTGGTGTGCAGAAGATGAAGGAGTTCACTGGAACTAGTGGACCAAGCTCAACTCCTGAGATACCTCACATAATAATGCCTTCTGCGCCACATTTTACCATGACACTGTGTAGTCAGCCAAGTGCTCTGTTGGTAACCCCAGACTTGTCCATTGGATTGCCAGACAGAAGTGCATGATTCATAACTCCAGAGAGCATGCCTCCACTGGTCTAAAGTCAACTGAACTCTAGGGTATGTATCCAGTTCTTTTCATTGCTTTTGGGGACGCAAGGCTTGAATGCAGCCGCTCTGCTTTGAAATTCTGTAATGCTCTCTATGCACTGTTCTTGTGCTAGTCTGAAGGCCACGTGTAGTTTGTAGGTCTGTAGCGATTGACTCTGCAGGGAATTGTCTATGCACTATGCACCTCAGCATCTGCTAACCACCCTCTGTGATTTTATGAGGTCTACCACCCCGTTGCTGAGTTATCGTCATTCTCATTGGCTTCCACTTTGTGATAATACCACTAACAGTTGAATGTGGAATATTAAGTGCCGAGGAAATTTCACAAATGCACAGTTGACTTAATGCACAGTTAGCATCTTCTCACAGAACAATGGTGGATTTCACTGAGCTCCTGAGAGGGACCCATTCTTTAACAAAGGTTTTTAGAAGCAGTCTGAATGGCTGCATGGATTTTAAAACACCTTCAGCCATGGAAGTGATCTAAAACATGCAGGACACTGACTTTGGACACCCCTGTCGTAGAGTCTGTATGCTGTTTGGATGCCATGTTGACTTCAAAGTTCCCATAGAAGTTCCCATAGAGTTTTTTGACAATGAGTAACCATTTTAAATTACTGACTACAAAATAGAGTTTTTAGTCAGTAATGTTTTTCCTAAAAAATGTCAAAATTATTTTGGGAAGATGTACTGTCACTTCTACTGCTTGATTGTTCAAACTAACTAAACAGAAGCAACACAGCATTGTATCCGTGTGAGCTGTCAAAGAGACTGTCAGCTATACAAAGTCAGAAGACTGACAAAGGCAGTGTGTAGAAAAGCAATTCTTGACACTCCAGTTCTTGCTTCCACACATGCATTCATTAAATGCTTTGAAAACCTGTTTGAGGGGCATCCCTCTATTTCCATTACCAAACCATATAGACAGAAGGGGTCAAATGATTCTGCTTTGAGTGGCAAACATTAAAAGGACCATATATACCTAGAGCTTATAGCAATTATAATAAAGCAGAGATACCAGCAACACTAATTATTCTGAATTTATATAAGTGTTCAAATGGGTCATAAAATTATCCATAGCAAATCTAAATACATAGCGTATGATACACTCCTTGACTGAAGTTTTAAACCATAACAACTGATTCCTTTCTGCTTGGAAATGTGTAAAGAAGAATGGGCAAAAATGTGGTTCTAGATGGGGAAAGACATGTCCTAAAAGACCTTCAACATCAAATGAAGGGAAATCTAGTTGTACAAATTATTTACTGAACACACATGCACACCACTATCTTTACAATTTCTGTTTAAAAAATTTTCCTACCATTTTACAGATTTTCTTCAATTTGTATTGATCTATAAATCCTCAACTTCAGTCTGAAATTTCTGGTTCTAATGTGACAAAATGGGAAAAAGTTCAAGGGGTATAAATACTTAGCAAGGCACTGTGCAATATAAATAAAATAGATACAAAACCCACGGTTGTCAAAGAGGTATTTCTTTTCTCACTTGCTCGTCCTTCCATTCTTTAAGTTATCATTTCACCATCAGTAAGAGCGAAACACAATCCTTTACATTTCTTAAAGCTACTGACTGAAGTGAGTTTAAATCTGACACAAAGTAGAACAAGTGGAGATTTATCTTCCCTTTCATCTAAAGCCCAGTGAAGAGATGGATCCCCCCTGGCTCTCTGCAGCCTAAAGTCAAATATATGTTGGGTTAAAAACTCAGATGAACAAAGCGTAAAGAGACCCTAATTTTAAGTGAAAAAGAGGGGGAGGGTATATGGACTTCAAGGCTTTCTTGGCTTCCCCATCCACTTTTGTTGGCAGCTAACTGGAGTAATTGGGATGTGGATGAGACAGTGATCAAACAAAACCTTTGCACCTCCATCACTGTTAATGAAAGCTCTACAAGCAAATACAGAACTGCCACGCACTTTGTAGTCGCACAAGTATATGTGTTTGAATGTGTGTCGAAGCTTGCCTGTTTATGACTGTGTGTACTGTAAGTGTGGTTGCACAGATCCACTGCGATTGCTGTGGTTATTTTTAAGGCAATTATTTTAGTTTTTGGCAGCATCAGTCAATCCAGTATTATTCAGACTGACACGGTCTGCATTCTGATAAGTCGTCTAACAGCACAGATACTATAAGTCAAGATTTCTCACTGTCTATGTTTGCTCAGTTGGCTAATCGCTTTGGAGGCAATGTAACACCTCAGGGGGATTGAATTCAATTATCAACAAAATTATAGAGAAAAACAAAATTCACAATGTGTTTATTTCATGGAAAAGTAATTATTTCAGACTCTGGGGGGTTTAGATAAAGAACAATACTCTGTGCCTTCTAACATTGTTACTGCTAGGGTGTGTCAGTCTGCGTAACACTCTTGAAAGATGAGAAGTGGATTTGGGAAGAGGGAATAAAAAACTTAGTTGACTGGATTACCTCAGCTCTAGTACATGTTTGTCTTGTATTAATAGTTTCTACAATTGAAACTCTTGTTTTTTTGACTGAAATATACATGGCCAAACATGTAGTGAACAGATTTTGGTTCCAAATCACTTTTTCAATAATAAAATTCAATTTTTTGCAGTCTTACATTTCACAGTCCTTTGTTGTCATTTGTTAAATATAAAACTTTGTAATTAATTTATGGCAGATATTTCTAAAGTGGCTGGCTGGCTAGACGGACGGAAAGACAGATGGATGATGATATGTAGTATAGTGGCTCTCGAAATCTAAACACCAGATTAAAATGCCAAGTGTTTGTTACAAAACATGATATTTTTAAAACTTTTTCAATTCAATTTATATAGCGCCAATTCACAACACGTCGTCTCAAGGCACTTTACAAAGTCAATTCAATAGAATCATACATATTTCAAGGTACATACATTCCAACTGATCCTAATTATCAATTTTCCAAAAACATTTACCCTTTACTATTTATCTGGATATCAAACATATTGGTCAGAACAAAACAATGTAAGAACTAAAAAACCTGCTATATCAGGTTGTATATTTTGAGCCCTCTGAAACTATTTGTTCTTTAACTAACTCTTTTTTAAGTTATTTCCAGGGCTCAGTCATTTGAATCTTACTTCCACCATCAGCTATGGTGAACCTGATGAACCAGAAAGAATGTTTAATTGACCTCTCTTCACATTTGTATCCTTTAGCTAAGGCCATAGTTTGCAAAAATGTTTTAAAGGGATCAAACTGGTTTTATTTCACTAAAGTTTCAGTTAGGATGTGATGTAGGCACATTCCTTGCACAGAGATTGGCTTGAAGTGTGCAGACCTGTGATGTGCAATTTCAGGCAGATTCTGAAGAAGACAACACAAGGCATACATTTTTCAGGCAGTAGCTCAAATAGAAAGTGTAGCTGTCACCATCTCAAGAGTTCCGGGTTCTTATTCAGGGACGAAGAGAAAGGAATAGAAGGATACAGTACAACATCGTTCATAGGTTTTACAATACAATTTAGTTACAGCTCTTAAAATACTACTGCAGGGTTCAGAGCCCTGGTGTGATCAGTTTAGAGTGATTGATGAAAAAAACAGATTCTTATAATAGTACAAAATGGCACAGAGCAGTATGCTGCACTCTGCACAGAAAACCCCATTCATCTGCCTCCTTTTGGTACACTTATGAAATTACTAAAAATCGAACCTCCTCCACAACTCTCAAACTGAGGGTTGAAAAATGTCGAACATTCTGGAGATTGTGAGGAAACATCATGTGATTACCCATGTGATCACTGTGGAGGTATCACTGTGATGGTAAAGAACACACCAGGGAAAACCTATGTGTCCGGTACTGAAAGAACAGTAAGGTCATGTTTTCATTTATACTAAGGCAACAATATGAAAAAATATAACAAATTAAGGAAAAGCTGATAAAATAAGAAAAAAAATAATAGAACCATAGGGAGGATGCTTTTAAAAGGCATGTAAAGAATGTGCAAACTATGTAAATAGATGGATAAAGTTTGCATGTACAAACTTTATCCATTGCTAACTGTACAGTTAATACAAATTTAACTGCATAGTTAAAAGTTTTATAGATGTTTGAAATTAGCCATCGAACCAAAAAACATTGACAATACAACTCGTACTGCTTTTTTCCGGGCAACCGCTATTCCCACTGCACACTATCTACAGGCCAGCTCTCACTACAGTCTCAACACAAAGGTCTGGGCACCAATAAAAATATGCATGTCATTACCTGCTGAAAATAAGCACCAGCGACCCTGTAAGGATCCAGTTGGTATAGTCAGTGGATGGATTGACGGGGCAGCATCAAAAGCACCTTCATTGATATGAAAAGGTGATATTTTGCAAAACTAATCTTAATTGCAATACTTTTATACCCATTTAAGATGCATTTCTAGATATTGTCATATATGTGACAAGATAATAAACAACGAGACAGCAGTTTCAGTTTAAAAAAAAGTTTCTAGGGAATCTTAGGTTCTCATCTGTGTTTTGTTATGACGAGCAAACATTTTGCAGAACAATCAAATTACGTACCCAAGTTTTGTGTTCAACTTTCTTCAATATTGTATCCGTGTCCCTGAAAGTTCAAGCCATTTTTTGAAAAGTAGGGTTAAGGTGTGTTATGCTTTTATTCATGAGAGCTAGAAAACCTAAAATGACTTGAAATGTATTTTCTTAGTTACTCTATGCCATACTAAACTGGATTAAACTATTCTGCCACTGGAACTAGCTGCAAAACTTCCTGGCCTCAGTCAGTGATTAAAACTAATGTTAAATTAATTAAACCCTTAGGGAGGCAAATCTGACTGCAGTTATTATGACTGACTGAAAAGATCCATTTGCCATGCCCTTTGATAAATGTGATAAGAAAACAATCTAATGTTTTAGATTGTTTACTGTTAATGTTTTTCATTTCAATGTTTCTATTGTTTATTTTATATGGCTGGTAGAAAAAGTAAGTAAGGTGTTTTAATGCAGCACCTTGCACAGAAATTCTCAAAGTTCTTCACAAAATAAAGCATGAATAAAAACATGACAAACATGCTTTTGAATGCTCAAGTCTGCAAGTTTTTTATGCACCATTCTCATAATCCTGTGTTACAAGGCAATTTACTTTTTCACTTGAGCAGACAGCTTTTTCTATCAATGTTTGGATAAATAGTAATCATCCTTTCAAACAAATAGCTGTGAGCCAAATGCAACAGCTAAATAATTAAAAAAAAATCAATCCCAGCAACACAGCAATGTAATTCTCATTGTAATGAGTGTTAACATTGTAACTACAGGAAACAGATCTACTTAAAAAATTTAAGAAACAGTGTAATAGGCTACTAATAAATTCTAAATGGTATTGAAGCAGTTATAGGAGAAAGCAGATGAAATGTGATGTATTGCCCATAAGCAATGCAATAGACCTAATTCCATCAATATAGACTGTTTTTATACCTAGGCTGACAATTTTGTTTCTGTGAACAGCCTCCTTGGTTTGACTGTTTAGATTTTACACAACCTAAATTCAATCACCTCCGAGAACCTTTTTGTTACACACACTGTAGCTCCTCAACTCATTTGACCTGCATCTCTCGACAATATAACTCTATCAGCACTCCCACAGGGAGGCTAAAGGCAGTAATAACCAGTGTGATGTCTCAGCTGTCACTCAGTGTTTGTTCAAGTGTGTCTGAGTTTCTTTCTCTATGTATTACTTCATATGTTTGACTCAGAATATTTGATCTTTCACTTAAGTGACAAGGAGAAACACTTCTGTCACATACAGCCTGGGCATTAACTATTTCCTGCCATGCTGCACAGCCATCTGTTTCTCTAAATAACCCCCAGTGGCAACATGTGTCAGAAACTGTCTCTGCCACTGTAATGAAATCTTTCAGAAACCCATTCTAATATTTAGTGGACTTTATTGTGTCACAAAATACTAAAACAAAGAAACCTCACAATAGCTGATTAGTTATTTTGCATTTGTTAAGTAATGTATATTGAACATTTTTGAGCACACCGTTGTAAAGACATTTTAATTCAGTTAAATTTCACATTATTTATAGAACACCAGTTAACAACAAATGTCATCTGAAGGCAAAAAGGTTCATCCATCCTTCCATCATCCATCTTCTATACCCACTTCTTCCGTACAGGGTCGCAGGGGGGCTGGTGCCTATCTCCAGTGGTCTATGGGCGAAAGGCAGGGTACACCCTGGACAGGTCGCCAGTCCATCACAGGGAAACACAGAGACACACAACCATGCACACACCCATTCACACCAAAGGGTAATTGAGAGAGACCAATTAACCTAACAGTCATTTCTTTTGTCATGTTTTTGTCATGTTTTTGGACTGTGAGAGGAAGCCAGAGCATGCACAGGGAGAACGTACAAACTCCATACTGAAAGATCCACAAAAACCCAGGACCTTCTTGCTGCAAGGCAACAGTGTTATCAACTGGTTCACCGTGCTGCCCAAACAGGTCCAATTCATTTTTAATTTTATATTAAATCCAATTTGGTCCCATCTCAGTTCAAATCAGTTCAATTCATTCCAATACACTTCAAACAAATAATCAAATTTGGATACAGTTACATGAAGATTATTTTCAAACCAATTGTATTACAATATAATCACATGTAGTTGGTAGTATATTGCTGATGGGTGAAAGGTTAGTTAAGGAAGCTAACCATTTGCCCCATCGACTGGAAGTTTAAAAACCATGAATGAGAAACAGGAAAATAGACAGAAGACTGGACCCTCAGCACGTTTTACTTCAAAAACATGAGAACAGGGATGTCAAAACACAAACGTCCAGAGGAAGTACTTTCTATGAGAAAGAAAAACAGAGTACATAAAAGTAAAATGAACTATTTTGTCAGTGTTCCTATATACAGTTAACAAAAGACAAATGTTTGTGCATCTCTTGTGTTTTTCATACACTTTAGTGTAAGGAAGAAGAGAAAATCCAAAACATTTTCCTTTTTTGTTTGATTGTGTTTTATTAAAATAATATAAGAGGTTTAGGACAGACATGATACAGAAATGCCGTCTGCAATACTACACCCTGATCTCAATGAAAATGTGTGATGAATCTCATCTATTGTGCCTCTAATGGCTCAAATTGTGCAGCAAGAAATGCTTATTTTTCTAATTCCTCCACCAGCTCAGAAACAACGTGTAGGCTCTCAGAGAGATGTGATCTTCACTCCATCACATGCTGACAGAACATTTTCATAAGGAGTGATGGGATTGCAGGGCAGATGCCAAATTGAATCTGAATTCATTCATGAGCATTTAAAGCATGAGCTATCCGAGAGAAGTCAAGCAAATCAGTAGCAACCATATATTAATAGTTATTAATGGTTCTCAATTTGATCCAATACTGAAGTTATTGTCTTATAACAAGTACAAAGTCATCACAGTGGATTCATGATGTAATATTTAAGAAAGAACTTTATGATGGATGGAGGACTAAAACAGTCAGTGTGTGGTACACATTATTTGCGCATGTGTGTGTGTGTGAGTGTGTGTGTCTGTGAGTGTGTGTGTGAGAGAGAGAGAGAGAGATGCCTCTTGGGAGTTTCCCTCCTCACTCAGCAGTAATGAGCTGTGCAGGCAACATTTTGCTTATAGGCCTATAAACAACACACTTATTAAGATGGAAGTTGCCTCGGGCAACAAAGGCTAATTCGGATATATATGCAAGGACTGAGTGCTTTCGGAGGATAGTGTGTGTGTATGTGTGTGTGTGTGTGTGTGCGTGCTTGCGGGTGTATGTGTGTAAGTGTGAAGGCTGGATCCAAGTCAATCAGGTTGTATGCAGTTAAAGAACGATGACAGACACAACAGTCTGCAGAGCTTTGGCACCCATATATGGATTGATGTGTACAGACAGAGTTGGAGATAATGACACGGGGGATGTTTGTGAAGGTAAAAGGGCAACAAAAAGTGAGATCTACAGAATAATAACGACAGAAGGAAAGCCACCAAACAAGAGGGACTGACAGAGTCAGACAGAACTGGTAAGTCAGAAAAGAAAGGACGGATACAAACAGAAAGATTTGGACACTGAGACAGAAAAAGAAAAGGCAAAGAAGCCACAGATGGAGATTAAAATAGAGAGCCGGTGAGTCAGAAGTGGAAAGAGGGGCAGAAGGAAAGAGTGAGTCACGGAGATAAAGAGAAGATGGAGAGAAAAAGTTTAACTTACAGAGGGTTCAAACTGAGAGAAAACAGACATAAGGACAGAAAGTGAAAGAAAAGAGACAAACTATAAGAGTCAGAGGGGGACTTCAAGTAGAAGGCGAGGAGGGCAGAGATGGAGAGGGAATAGAAATTACTTTGTATGGTAGGAGCGTCAGACTCAAAATCAGAAGTATTTTTTTTATTCCCAAGTTTTCCTTTCTAAGATTGTTTAATAGATAATATTGTCCAGAAGTCTTGAGTCATCCTTTGTTTCTTAATATTTAGCTTGAAATAAGGAGATTCCTGTCCAATCGTTTCAGCTTAACGAAACTAAAATATTATTTCCTTCCAAATATTGTGTCTAAGAAGTCCTTTGCTTTTGTGATATTGCACACAATGAAATTGTGATTATGGGAATGGTTCGATATATTGCACAGTTCTACTCTGGCCTAGGAATCATTCATCCTCAGGCATTAACTGTCGTGCTCTGCCTTTCTGGAGTGTCTCTTTAGTTTACTTTTTCGTTTATAGGTGTTTTTGTGTTATTGTCATCAGTCACCTTCCCTCAGTTCCCCTGCATACCCGGTTCCACAGCTGTTAGTGATTCCATCTGATTACCTGTCATTACCGTTTTCATTGGATCATACTCCTCTCTCCCTCAGTATATATGTTTGGTTATTTTTATTGTTCCTCGCTCGGTCCTCCTGTTTACTTCCATGCTGATTCCTGTTCCAAGTCATTGTTTGAACCTTTGGAGACTCATGTAAGTTTATCTATTTTGTTATTAAAGTCTAAAGAATCTTAAATCTGTCTGCTATGCTGCTGCCAAGCATTTTTCTACACTCCGGTTCCGTTCAATCACACATTCTGACATTAACATTATCCTAAACTCAGTGGATGTGCCAGTGATGGGTCTACAAGTAACAAGTAAAATACCTATTTTCAATTAGATTTTAAGACCTCTGGTAACAAGCAGCCATTTTTTCAAATTTCTTTAGATGAATGCAATAAAAACACTAGATAACATCAGCAGAGCCTACAAAGCTACACAAGCTCCACACATTGGTCTGTCACATCATCAACAGAAGGATGATTCTTCTCTCAGGTCCTTTGGCAGGGCTTTGTTGTGTTTCATAATATATTCATTTATTAAGGGGAAAGAACTAAACTGGAAATGAGCGAAAAATAATTGGGCTTCAACTGAAGTCTTGTTCAGTACTGTACATGTTTAGATTGATATGTTTAACATTTTATATTTATGGTCATTGCCTATTCAAATGTTGACAATGAAATAGTGGATAATGTCTCACTAGATCTTGCACGAGATGCATGGGTAGCATCAGCATTTATCAAAAATTGTATCAGTCTCATAAAAAATATATATATTATTTTTATCTGTCCTAAAGATCTGTCTTACTGGTAGATTCTCTTTTTCAGGGAGTCTAAATTGCACACTTTGAGGAATAAATTAAGGACATACTTTTTCTCAGATTTGCAATATCAGTGATGTTGCAATTAAAGTAACTAAAACCTAATGTAAAAGCATAACCCAGCCCCCAGACTAAATCCGAAAAATGCCACCAGAGTGGGCAGTGCCAAGAGACAAAAGACACTGAGGGGACCGGCCAAGTGTGGGGATGAGAAGAGTGGGGGTGTGTGGAAAAAAGTTCATTTGGGATTCAGCTACTTCTTAATTTGAAATATCAAAACATGGAGAGTGACCAGAGCGACTCCCTCCCTTTCATCACCAGAGGTTGAGGAAGGCTTTGTGGAGCCCAGCAGGCCTGAGCCTTGTCAGTTAGAGCCACTGGCTCAAGTCGTTGACTCAGCCATCCCACCTACTAATCTATAAATTTCAAAACAGCGCTAATTACGCTAATTACGGCAATTTGATATGAATAAATAATCTGAGTACCTAATTCAAAACGGTATGCTAAGAAATAGGTAATAAAATGTTAACCTGAAAAAGCTATCGATCAAGGATCGCAATGCTCTCAATTCCAACTCCTGACTCACCAAGGATGCCTAAAGAGGTAGTATCATTTTTTACCCAAATACAGGGCTGTGACGTAGACATTGACCAAGCTGTGCTATTTAACCAACAGAAAAATTCAACTCCAGGAGCCACCCTACAACCGAAAGAGGGCAGCAGTAAGACGGTTTACTGCCAAATATTGTAGAATTAAACAAGTTTACATGAAAATGTCAAAAATTCACAGTAACATAAAGATAACACCCTTAAGGCCCAATTTATACAGTTTATCTATATATAAAACAAAGTTGATTTGGAGATCACCTCCTCTTTAAAGGGAATTCAAGTGTTGTTTTGGAAATGTTTTTATTCACACCTTTCTGCTGTGGCTCTTCTCTTCAGCTTCTTGTTAACTATCAAATTTCCTGTTCATTCTTTTTTCTTTTTCCTTGCAACCTCGAATAAATGAAAATTTCCTGACAGAGTATACAGATTTATAAACTGAACAACAGCCCATGGATACATTGACATTTTACATATGTGTATTTTGGAAACGCCAACAGACATTGCCAATAAAACCGGTTTGGGTGAAAGCAAAGAGCTGTCCACATTTAGCCAGACTAGAATTCTGTAATGCAGTGCTTTTCAAACTTTAAAGGATGAAAGGTTAAACTGTTCTTAACTTCTATTACTCTAAACTGGAACACATTTAAGTTGGATTGGATGCCATTCTCAGATCTGAGGAAGTTCTAACTTCAGAAGAAAATGGATCACAGCAAACGTAGCCTCCAGCACTTGTCTGCATAATCTGCTTTATTTTGTATTGAGAGTTCCCAAAATTGTCTCCACTGTACATCTTTTATTAAAGGTTTTTGATGAGGCAAAGGTAAAATTGATTGAACAGTTCTTTCTAGCTGTTACTGCCTATTACCTCAACATCACAGCTATTTGTTTGTCTTTAACTTATAAATAACTGATACCACTGATACCAACCATTATTCTGAGTCTCACTAAAGGCATGGCTTGAGAACCATGGCTGTATTGAATACTGAATTAGTTTTGTTTATTAAGTAGATTTTCTGTCATGTCTTCCCAGTGGTAAAATCCCAGTCTTGCGTTCAGGTATGACTCTACATGGATGATGTAACACTGATCTGCTAGCTGTCATCAAAGGATGCCTGACTCCAGAGAAAATGGCCAGATTAATGTGAATTAAAGCAGTCAGAGATCAAATTAAGAAAAGTATAAAAGAAGATCAAAACTCAAAATAAATACATGTGTGTTAAAGAAGTGGACATTAATACATAATACAGCCAAGATCAAAGCTGGCACAAATGAGTATGTATTTAATGTCCTCAGATTCTCTTCAGGCCCCATTAGTTTCAGATTTTTGCCTTTTTCCACTCCATCAGGGCAGAGCTCAAGTGGAGTTTATGGTTTTAAGTGTGTCCTTGCATGTCTCTTTGTGTGTTCAATTTTAAACACTGAAATGTCACAGGAGATACATTTTTGTCTGTTGCTTGAGAAAGTGAAGCGGTACTCCGCTGACTTTTGACCATTCAAGGCAATGAAGAGACAGAAGTGTAAATGTGTGTGTGTGTGTGTGTGTGTGTGTGTGTGTGTGTTTGTGTGTGTGTGTGTGTGCACATGTATATAACATTGTGTGGATCAAGTCCTGACGGGACACCAGCATTGTGGACATTCACCATTGTATGGACGTGTTGCCTGGTCCGCAAAAGGGGAAATGGGTTATGGGGGTTAATGGTTATGTTTAGGACTAAGGTATGAAATTTGTTTAGGTTAGGTTTAGGGTAAGGGTTAGGGTTAGGAAATATCAATCAATGGAAGTCAATCAACCATCCCTATAAGGAAGTGTGCGTGCTTGTGTGAGTGATGAGGTGATTGACAGATGTTTTTAACAAGATCATTTAACTTTATTAAAATCTGCTTTACATTTCTTCTTTTTCTGCATGTTTAGTTGTTACACTGCAACATATATGTTCATCCAGATGTTCTGCAAGTAGATAATCACATTGAGATCAGTGCTCAGAAATATGAAAGTGCTTGTTAACATTGGTTCTCTTCTTATTTTTCTTTCATAACTGTACACACCTTCACGGAAACAAATGCAAGGTGACAAACAGCCTCATAAGCGCGTGCTTGCGTAAACTGTGTACACATCAACACTGCTGCTGTTTGTACATTCATGCTTTCTTGCATAAACAAAATTTAATATGCAAATACATGCACACATGCAAATTAGCAAGCGGTCACCCTGTTATACAGTGACAAAGACAACGCACACTGTGCACATTTGTTCGTGGCAACGGCAATGAAAATGCATGGGCAAACATATGCAGAAAGTAGACCTACTCATGCACATGCCGCTGCTGCCATATGCTCTCCTTCGTTACCCTTTTTTACTCTCTCTCTCTCACACACCTACACACATAAACACAAACACAGTGAGAAGATAGACATTTATGTGTGAAGTCACCAAGCTTGTTTCCATGGAAACCTGAGAGGCAAGATGCTAATGAAAAACTGTGATTGTGTAACTATGGGGAAAGATTTACCTGTACACCTGTGCTGCTGAAGCACAGTGCTCAAATCCATGAGTGTGTTTTAAAGTTCACCAGCTGGATTTGTGTTTAATGAACAAAAAAATGTATTTTGATTATCAGACCATTAGAGGTGACAACGGTGTATTCCGTATAATCAGCAGCTTATCTTAAACGTGCCTTGTAATGATTAAACATTTATACTAGATTTTTAAAAAGATTTGACACCTCAGTGAAAAACAGAGGAATGAACCCCATATGCCTTGTTATGCTTACAGTACCCTGCAAATGCATTCACATTGTGTCACTTTGTGTATAACTGTGAAGTGAAGGAAAAATGATATATGTTTTATTTTTTAAGAATAGAAAATAAACCTTAATGTATTATCTCTAAACAAAAATCACAGTTCACTTTTTTTAGCCACTGTAGGGTTATTTCCCCTCTGCCAACCAGTTTCCCTGAACCTGCTGGAAAAAAACGCTGCCCACCAAAACCATCATGTTTCATTGTGGGGATGGTGTTTTCATGAGGATGTGTGCTGTTTGTCTGACACACATAGTGTTTGCATTTAGGCCAAAAAGTTAAATCATTGATCTGATCTGCGTTCCCTACTTGGCTTTTTGCCTAGTAGGCAAGAAGCCAAGTTGTTTAATAACATCACTCTGCTTTAAACATCTCCACAACTTTCTCCCTGATAATGGACCCAGTCGGGGATGGAGAATAACACTAAACCGCACACATAGAATGAAAGAGACTGGTAAAAACTCTGAATCTCAAAATGCATAGTTTTAACCCAATTTCACAACAGCTTCCAGAAAGGAAGAATCACAGCTGGAACAACTGTGACTTCATATAGTTTCAAAACTCCTGTTGCAGCAGCTTTCTTCCTTTTTCCCACCAGCTCTCCACAGGCTACAATGGGGACGTCGCTCGCTTGAACGAGTCTGTTTCTTGAATGAAACCTTGGATCAAAAGTAAAGTAAAGTACGGTCTGCTGTTTGTGTATCTGGTGACTGTACCCCTGCCGAAAATAACACTGGCCACCTCAACCTAGCTGTCTGAGCTCCTGCAGAAAAGAATCTGAAAGAATTATAGATTCCCCAGGAAGAAACAATGTCCCTAATTACATCAACAAAGCGTTTTTTCCCAAGAAGACGGCAATGAAACCGTAGCTCTGCATGACTGATGCATGCGCCAGTCCGAGCAGACGCTAACCCCAACCAAGGGCAGCTGCCACATCGTCTCTACCCTTGGACCTCCTGGACTCCATTGTCTGAGAATGCCACTGAAAGTAATTTCACAGTAAGAGGTTGGTTACTGTTGGTTTATGATAAAACTATTTGAAATACTACTATTTTTATTGTGTTTTGTTTTGTTTGTGGTGTTTAACTACCTGAATGCTTACATGACTGGTAAAGAGTCACTTTACTCCTGCAACGTTAATTTATTCCATTTTATCAGTGTTTTCCCTTCATCCCCTCTCACTAACTTGTTGTTAATCTAAATGTGACATCATCATGCTTGCCGTATGTCAACCAAATCCAGAGTCTGTATCCATTTTAATCTGCCATCTTGGTATTCCATCACTCCATTCAATTACTGTGATAGCCAGCTAGCATGTCATTAAGAATCAATTGTTCAAAAGATTATACATTTCTAATTCAGCAAATTGATTTTAAAACATGTCTTATTTACCTTTTCTGATTTGCATTGTGAGCCAGTTGTTGGAACATCTTGCAACTGTTCGTTGTTAGCTTTTAGAGCTAATTTGGCCTCATTCCAATTCCTCAAAACAAACCTTGGTTCTTAAACGTACATATTCACACTGAATTGTAATATCAATGCATCGTTTAATTGGTCATTAGTTTTAAGTTTATTATTATTTGTCCATTTTTTCCCCATTGTTTGTCAGCTTTGTTTATTTTTTTCATTTTACTTGGCAGCTTTTCTGAATATTACTAGCCAAGTTAAAGAGTATGTTGACTAAAGTATTTTAACTTGAAGTTGAAGTATTTTGTAATTCTTTTATTTTAAAGAGAAGTTGTGTTTATTCTGTATATGTGTGTAGGGCTTGCTGTTTGAGAATGCCAGTGCACAAATTCACTCCAACTATTGTTGTTATGTTTGTAGGGTTTTTCAGAAGGAACCAAGCACAGACATGAACTGATGATGAGTTCTTTAATAACGAAAATGAAAACTCACAAAAGGTCTAGCACAAGAACAACAGGACAGAAATTACAGAACACGGGTGTGAGTAATCAGGGGAAAATATAGAACAGGTGAGGCAGAGTGAAAGCAGGGAGCTGAAGAAGGGAGACTAATTAACCTGAATGGAGCTGAACAGAGATACAAAGAAAGAGAACACAAACACAAACCAAAACCACAACCTAACACCTAAGGGTCATTACAATTGTTCTATAATAACACACTTCACCAGGCAGGTATTCATAAAACATTAACTGACAGAGACTGGAAGCTGTTTGGCTATTAATTCCTGATGATCAGTGGTTCCCCAACTTGGTAATAATTTTTAATAATTGCCTTTGGTAATTATTTATAGTTATTCATAGCCAAGCCAAACCTATTGTTGCACAACACTGACCTGTGTTCCTTGGTCTTCATAGTGCTCTTTGTTCACTAAAGTTCCCTAACAAATGTCTGAGGCACTTAACAACTGTGTTTATGATAAAACTGAATTATACACAGGTGGATTCTCTTAAATAATGAGGTGAGTTCTGAAGAAAACTGCTCACACTGGATGTTATTTGGAGGTATTAAATTAAAAGCGGCTAAATACATGTGTACAGCACAGATTATTATTTGCAAAGAATCTTGAAAACCATGTTTAATTATCTTTCCACCTTTACAATTAAGTGCTACTTTGTGTCTGTCACATAAGATCCCAATTAAAAATGTTGAAATCAGTGCCTGTAATGTGATAAATTATTTAAAAAGTTAAGGGTGTGCGGATACTTTGCAAAACACTAGTTTTAAGGACTTTGGATGCATTTTTTATCATTGTTACCTCACTACAGGAGGCACTGCCATTAATGGGAGATTAATTAACAAATTTTGTTTCAGTTGTGTATCTACAATAAAACAAAGGCTATACAAGGCAATATAAGTTTATTTGTATAGCAAACGTCAGCAATAAGACAATTCAAAGTGCTTTACACGATGAAAAACAAAAAACATTGCAGTAACAAAATTGTTTATTTTTTGTATTCAGCTTTTTCATTGCCATGGATAATTCTTCATAACATATTTAGTCATTTTCCTTTTGAAAATAACAACCTTTGGACAGGTGTTAAACATACTTTTCATTAAGCCCACATTTCTGTATAACAAATATTTTTTGTGTTCAAATGTGGAAAAAATAACATAATTATTAGAAATAAAGGCTTAAAACATCACTTTGCATGTGATTAATCTAGACAATGTGTTTCACTTTATGAACTGAATTACTGAAATAAATTAGCTTTTGAATAATATTCTAATTTATTGAATATGACTGGTGGCTAATACTCAGGCATCGTGCTGGCAGCTTCCAGTCTATATAAACCTCCAGGTAATTAGTAAATGCGAAGCACCTGTTCCCTCAGCCTCTGTGAACTCCAACACCATCTAGTGACCAAGCAGAGTAAATAGCAGGCAACACAAACACACGGTAAACTCACAGACCCCGACAATGACTGTATGTGCAGTACTATCAAAAAGACATTACAGCCTCTTTTAGATCTAGGGCTTTACCAATGAGAGCATAATAAAAATTATCTGGTGTTTAGCAGGTTCTTAAATTACTTATAGTTAATCTCAGGGGTATAAATCACACAGCAGAGTTAACACTGTCAATATTTATTAAACAAAAGAAAAGCCAGAAGGGAACTTTGTTACTGGCAGTTGCTGGAAGCAACTTTACCCTCCGATGAGAGGGTGAAGAGGGGTAATTTCGTACACATGCAAACCAGTGATGGCAGTGGAAGTTATTTGATTTGTAAGAAACTGGCATGTGTAGAATGGAAACAAAGGAGCATATGTGAAGGCATAACATGTTACAGGTGCCCAGAGCAACCAAGGTCAGCAAGCAGAGACCTTATAGATGCATTAGACTGCATGGCCAGACCTTAAAGGAATTTGGTGTCCTATTTTGGATGTAGATCAGGCTGAGTGATTATAGTGAGAAGTTTCAGGCAATCTGGTTAGTACTCTTTGATATATGGTGCCAGATGACATGAAATGTCTGCATAGCCTAGTGTAAACAATGTATATTAAATGCTTTCTAGTGCATCTACTCTGAATCTTTGAGTCTGATGACCATCACTCAAACTCACATTTTTTAATGGCTGTCAGATGGTCAGGCAACTGCCTGCAACACAATCATTTTACTCATTATGCTTCCTCCTCTGCCCTCTTGTGTCCTTTTTAGACATGCAACCCCAAGCGTATCAAATAACATATCCATCACTTGTCTATATTTGTAACAAATTACTCCAAAATTGAACAATTTATTATGAGTGCTCAACTTTTTATTTTGAGTGTTGAAATGTGTAAAATTAGTTTTATATCACCCTGTAATTAGAGAAAAAGAAATGTTGCATCTCAACAAGTGAAAGGCTTCTTTTTACACTATAACAGTAGTCAGTCAGTCAGTCATTTTCTACCGCTTATTCCATAGTGGGTCGCGGGGGAGCTGGTGCCTATCTCCAGCAGTCTGTGGGCGGGAGGCGGGGTACACCCTGGACAGGTCGCCAGTCCATCACAGGGCAACACTCAAACAACCATGCAAACACTCATTCATACACCTAAGGGCAATTTAGAGAGACCAATTAACCTAACAGGCATGCCTTTGGACTGTGGAAGGAAGCCAGTACCTGGTGAGAACCCACGCATGCACGAGGAGAACATGCAAACTCCATGCAGAAAGACCCCCGGCCGGGAATCAAACCCTTCTTGCTGCAAGGCAACAGTGCTACCAACTGCGCCACCATGCAGCCCTATAACAGTAGCATTAGTTTTAATTTAAAATCTGTTATTTGCTTTTGAAATCAATAGAGATATTAGAAATAACTATGTTCATTCCAATTTGGTTCATCTCCCGACCACTAACACTTCTCACCAGACAAACCCGGTCCTCAATGCAACAAATTCTTGAAAACGGGCAATTTAACCGTGTGGGTTGCAGCTCTTGAATAAGTCTCTCAGAGAAGCTGTGAAATAGTTTACTCTATTTCCCCAGGTGAGTGAGCATTGGGGAAGATAAGCCTGTCACAGTTTCCCTGCAGACTGAAGCACAGGGATCACATCTCAAACAGCAGGACAACTGGCCAGCAGCGATAGCCGGCCAACATCACCGTGAGAGGACTGTGGAGAAGGTGGTGTGTGTGTGAGCGGGGGGAAGGGGGGTGCATCAAAAACTGGGCTTGCTTTCAGAGGATCTAAGCCACTCAGCAGCAGCAGTATCTGTGACAGAGCAGGCCTAATTGTTTTTGCTTCCAAACAAGATTGACTTTGTTTTCAAAGCAGAGAAGAAAATGGATGATTGATTGAACTGAGCAGTGGGTGATGATGCTTTTGAGGTTTTACTAGAGGGCGGGAGTTTGAAAAATTGCATTAAAAGCATTTGTATTCACAATTTAACGACTTGCATTGGCAACATTTGAATCGACAAAACCATTATGTTAGTATGCAATACTCTGGTATTTTATTTAGTTTGGTTGCAGTGAAAATGGTTTTGGTTCCTGTACAGATTTGTTTTGTGCTTATTTTTTATACTTAGTTGTTTCAGATCATCAAACCAACTTCAATATCCGAAAATAATGATTCGGAAAAATACAAAATGCAGTTTTCAAACACTGATTTTATTGATTAAAGGAGAAAGCTATCAAACAACCACGCCCTGTGTAAAAAACACAGGAACATACCAACTTACACACATACAAACACATAAATACAAACAGACTGACAATTAAATCTGGCTTATGCCAATTTTACAACAAATTTGATCTCAAATACATGTGATTGATATTACACCGTTTTTGACTTTTTGTAAATCCAGGAGAATGCTCCACTTCCTCCCCTGTAACAGTTTCACCGCATCTGAATTACCATCACCTATCAGGAAAATTTTTGACCCTAACACTATGTCACAAATAGTGCTGCTCATTAAGACACTCTTTACTCTGCCTTTATTTTCCATAATTATGAGCAGATTTTGTCTCTAAATGCATACATAACATTTAAATTTATGTGAGCAGTGCAAAGTGACTTGAATTTTTTGCAATGTCGTCTATTATCCCATATTTTCTTGGGGTTTGTAAACTAAACTGATATGCAAAGTCTGGTTTGTATGTACAAAATTAATACATAATACAAGCTGAGAACAGCAACCACCTTAATTATCTTAGCACGAGGTTTATCAAGAGTTTTTTCTATTACTTCTAAAAAATTCATTGTAAAGGGAAACCTTTCAAACAATGAAATTTAATATTCCTTTTCAATCTGAAAAAATCAAGAATACGCTCAGTGTAACTTTTAAATAACTAAATGTGGATGAAGTCTTCTAAGTCCATCATAAATTCAAACCAGGATCAGCCATAAAATCAGGAATAAAAGGTAATATATATATATATATATATACATATTATATATTATATATATATGATATATATATATATATATATATATGTAGTATGTATATGTCTATTGTATATATATATATATATATATATGTATATGTATATGTATTATGTATATATATAATATATATATGTATAGCATAATTTATATGGATATATATGTATATGTTATATATAATTATATATATATATATATAATATGTTATGGATATATATATTAGAGAGTATATATGTATATATATATATATGTATATACATATATATATATATATGCCTGTTAAGTTAATTGGTCACTCTAAAATTGCCCTTACGTGTATGAATGAGTGTGTGCATGGTTGTTTGTGTGTTTCCCTGCGATGGACTGGCGACCTGTCCAGGGTGTACCCCGCCTCTCGCCCATAGACTGCTGGAGATAGGCACCAGCTTCCCTGTGACCCACTATGGAATAAGCGGTAGAAAATGACTGACTGACTGACTATATTTTTTTCTTTAATGCCAAGTTTATCTTTTATTGAGCTCAATAGCTGGATTCATTACTTGGTCATATCCATCCACTCCTGGATCCATCCGGCTATGGCTGTTTCAGATGCTACAGAATATGTTACAGCAGTTAATGTCATATGAGAAACATTTTAAAAGAGCTGGCATTGAAAAAGCAAACAATACACCAGCACAACTGGTTTATTATTTATTTCCACCATCTGTTTGCAAAACCGTGTTCTCCCAAGATTTATTAGAAAAAAATCTTTTTTGCAGTATTGTTCTGTTTTTCAGCTGCACAAAATCTACTTTAACAGTGGTTAAAATCCTTTAATCCGTGTCTATATTTATGCCAGTTTACCTTTTGTAAAGTTCAGTTCAGCCAAGCTGCTTCAGAGGTACTTTTAAAATACTTAGCAAATACTTTCAAACCTTTCTGGTTTTGATCCATAACATAAAAGTAGCTGAGCCTTGACTGCTGCTGGTTATTAAAAGTTATCAAAATGTTTTGCAATGGTTTGTTAAGTGCTACAGTTTTGGGTTCACAGTTTGTGGTTTAATTTGGCTCTTTTCCATTTTGTCATACATCTAAACACTTTATAGTTTTTAAACAAGCTAATATTTTTAAGGACATGGCATGTAGTTTTACATTAGATGTGACTAACTTAGTTTGCAAACACCAAAGAAAAATACTTGGTAAAGACTGTAAAAATAGCTTACCCCCATTTAAAATCTGCAGACGAAGGACTTTGAAATACATTTGTTTAAATGTTCTGTGTGTGATTTCAGTAATGGTGGGCGTGTCTGGTTAAGTAGGTTGAGCAACTGGTCGGGGGGTGGGATGCACGGAAGCCATCAATAGCTGACATAAATAAACAGTAGAGTGAGGTGTCAGACAGCACAGTTATTGCATATAGACAAAGTAAATGATGTAGCTGCACACAGACACTAGAAATTTAGTTGTCCTATATTTTGTTATTTTTCTTAAAGGTAAGATGATCATAAATCCCAACCGTAATGACATATAAAATTCAAACAGTGTGTGTAAAAGGTTTTACTGTCATTGTGTCAGATTGTTCTGTGAATGTGACTTGGAATGCTACACGTGTGGTGTGGTATGATGAGATGTTAATGCTCCTGTGAAAACTCATATGAAGTGAGAGACTGCACGGTAAACACAATTACAAAGGTGACAATGGGTTGAAGTCAGCTCCTAACAATGCACAGTTTGGGAAGGTCGGGATAGATTTTCTTTTAGTGAATAAGCAAAGGCTAATGAAACGAATGCTAAGCACACTGAACCAGATCTGGTGCCAACCAATCATTGCCCAAGGCGGTAGTAGGTAATTTCTGGTTGGACTGTCAGAGCTCAAAAGCTACTTTGACTAAATTTAAGTTTGTTATTGCATGTATTTATCGTGTTTAATATTTACAGTGATTAGATGAAGGAAATGCAAAATACTGATGATATCAGAGTGTAGCTAATAAGTCACTGTTGGTGGAAATAAGACGATTGATTAATGCAAACAAGAGATTGAAGAATTAATTAGATGAAGGTAAAAATGTTTGGTACTCGTACTTGTACTCGTACTCGTCGTCTTCCACTTTATCTGGGACTGGGTTGCGGGGACAGCAGACTCAGTAGAGACACCCAGACTTCCCTCTTCCCAGACACCTCCTCCAGCTCCTCCGTGGGAAGCCCAGGGCCAGCTGAGAGACATGGTCTCTCCAGTGTGTCCTGGGCAATACCCTGGGCCTCTTCCCGGTGGGACGTGCCTGGAACACCTCCCGGGGGAGGCGTCCAACAGGCATCCGGTATAGATGCCCGAGCCACCTCAACTGACTCCTCTCGATGTGGAGGAGCAGCGGCTCTACTCCGAGCTCCTCCCGGATGTCCGAGCTCCCACCCTATCTCTAAGGGAGTGCCCAGCCACCCTACGGAGGAAGCTCATTTCAGCCGCTTGTATCCGGCATCTCATTCTTTCGGTCATGACCCAAAGTTCATGGCCATAGGTGAGGGTAGAAACGTAGACAGACCGGTAAATCAAGAGCTTTGCTTTTGGGATCAGCTCTCTCTTCACCACAACGGTCCGGCACAGCCTACTCATTACTGCGGCAGCTGCACCAATCCGTCTGTCGAGCTCCCGCTCCATTCTCCCCTCACTTGTGAACAAGACCTCAAGATACTTGAACTCCTCCACTTGAGGCCGGAACTCCCCTCCAACCTGAAGAGGGCAAGCCACCCTTTTTCGGTCGAGACTTAGAGGAGCTTCATCCCAGTCACTTCACATTCGGCTGCGAACCGCCTCAGTGCAGGCTGTAGGTCTTGGCTAGAGGGGGCCAGCAGGACCACGTCATCTGCAAAAAGAAGAAGGTCCCCAAACCAGACCGCTTAGAAATCCTGTCCATAAAAGTTATGGACAGGACTAGTGACAAAGGGCAGCCTTGCCGGAGTCCAACATGCACCGGGAACAGGTCCGACTTAGTGCCGGCAATGCGGACCAAACTCCTGCTTCGCTTGTACAGAGACCGGATTGCTCCTAATAAAGGGCCCCTGACTCTGTACTCCTGGAGCACCCCCCGCAGCGCACCACGAGGGACACAGTCGAATGCCTTCTACAGGTCCACAAAACACGTGGACCAGTGGGGGAAACTCTCATGAATCCTTGAGCACCCTGCAGAGGGTGTAGAGCTGAACCAGTGTTCCACGGCCAGGATGAAAACCACACTGCTCCTCCTAAAGCAGAGATTCAAATATCAGCCAGACTCTCCTCTCCAATACCCTGGCATAGGGTTTGGTGGCATAATGTTTGGTTTAAATATATTATTTCATGTTTACTGCACTGTAAGTCAAATGTTGTGGTTTGTCCAAAGTGTAGTACTGTCTGTGTTTTCAAAGACATAAATCACAAGCAGAGTGAGTTGTCAGACAGCCCAGAAATAGAATTCAGTTATAGCAAGTGATGCAGCTGCACACAGACACCAAAAATTAAGTTGTCCTATTTTGTTATTTTTCTTACGGGAAAAAAAATAAATGTGTTACACCAAGGATCAGTCACAGCATCATTCTTATAAGTGTAACATTAGTCTGTATCTGTGATAGAGCCGGTGAACCCTGTACATATATTTTGTACAGTAAATGGGAAGTCATTGTTGAAAAGCTTTAAGAAAATGGCTTGCCTTAAATTGTTACTCAAAATATGTTTTAAAAAGTTTTCTCAACACATATTTAGTTACTGCTATATTAGAAATATTATGTTAATGTCCAGAATGCAAAGACAAACTAACATAAATATATTCTTTAGCAGGCAACTTGCATAATACTTTTGCATGTGGACTAAGTCAAACAATAAAAATATATCCTGAATCGAGGCAAAAATAATTCAAACTGGACATATGTTAATAAGCTTTAGTGACATTTGTGGCAAATATATGCCACTTGTAATCATTCAAAAACGTTATAAACTTCATGTGTTGATCATCTCAACAACACAGTCTGATCCCAACCCTACATATAAGGACAACTGGTCTTGCTAAATCAACTCTGAGAAACGTTTTGTGGAAGGAACATCATACAACTAGGGATGTCTCAATCATGGCATTTTTAATGATGAATGCTTTGTAGTCCCTGTCAAAACTTGATTTCATAATTCAGAAATAATACATTCTAACCAAAAATCCTTTCATTTATGAATAGAGATCAGAGATACACTCTGGTGGTGTGATTATTGGGCTCACAGCACTTAATAATACAATTAGTTAATTATCATTATTAATTGATAATTATTAACCAAAACCACGCTAAATGTCACTGGGTTATCATCCGTTTGGTGTGGAACACTAACCTTATTTTAACAGCTAATCAATCTTACACAAAATAAACACAAATGCTGTGTCTTTATCTATGTGAAAATTTAGTAAACCAAAAGCTTCACTTACAGCCAACTATTCATGTTCAACAACTTTTCACCTAATTAAGCATGCACTATTCTGCAAAAAGGGTACATTAATAACCAAAAATAAGGATGCGTGCTGAGGGTAGATGGAGATCGAACCAGCAATTTATGGACTGAGCGGGAATGCAACACGAGGCTCAGTTCGCAACCTCAGTCTGTTTTAAAGTTCACTGTAACTGGGTCAGTGCTCAGTTGATCAAAACACGGTACACACGCACCAGCATTCAAACTTGTTGAGCGCAGCCACACTTCGCAGTCCAAGAATATTAAAAAGAATATTAACAAACAAAACAAAATTGCGTGCAACAAGTTAATATCTTGGATTAACTAATGGTGATCCTAGATCACCTTAACTATGCCTCATCCTGCTCTTCCGGGAATGCGAATGGCTAGTGTGGTGGAAACGTAAACCCACACATGACCTTCTATTACTCCAGAGATCGCCCCTGAGCACAGTACCGGCAAGATACAACAGCTGGAAACGGCAACAGCGGAGCGTTTCGCAAGCTCTTTTATAACCCACCTCCAGTGACGTCAGAGCCGCGACACCTGTTGACCTGCGATGCATGCTGGGAGGTGTAGTAGCAGTTAGCTTCCGGTCAAAATGGACGATGACCCAACAAGTGTCATGTCTTCATAAGTGAGACTGCACTGACTTTTGTCTTTTTAACATAACTTGTTCAGAGTGCAGCTGAAACACTATTCCTAAATTTGACTACATTTAAAGCAAAGGGCCAATTTTACAAAGCAGTAGAACATATTTTTCTGTAAGGTTTGTCCTTTCACGATAAATTGGAACAACACTGAAATATGTAATTAACTGAAATATCAAAGAGCCATATACAAGCAGATATGAAATGCTAATGTTAGCCTAGCATGTCCACAAACTGCTTCAATGTGTTTGGGGTGAGAAATCTTTACAAAACAAATTATAGGCTATAGGCCTGTTCTTTGATCTGTTTTTAGAACATTGTAAAAAAAATTACCAAGTGAACCCATGTTGGAGCAACATATTAAGGCTGACCTGCTAAAACTGAGATTTGGGACAAAATATTGGAAAGGAGAAACCATAGAATCACTGGTAAGTGACTTAATGATACACAATTACAATGCTAATGTAAAATATGTAATACTATTGAAATGCAGTGAGTTATTTTCCAGCTCTTTAAAGCTACTCATATAATCACATTAATTCGCTACTGACAAATGCCTAATCTTAAATGTCTTGGATCATATCAAGGAAAAAAAGAATCCTGATCCATGGGGCACTTCCTTTTTTGTCGTTGCTATTTAACTTCAAAAGTTTACCTTCTCACAACTTCTATTGCATTTCACAAATCGTTTTAACTGCAAATAAAGTACTAAATGCAGGAGTTTTGTATCAGTTTTGTACTGTAAAATTAAAAATGTATAAAAAACTGAAAAATCCTTTTTCTAACTTAATGATTTTATTTTACTTTAGTTTTCATAAATGTTCATGCTCTTGCTCAAACACTTAAATCAACTTTTATTGTAAAGCATTAGGGGTTTATACATTCGCATCATATGTGGGCCATTAATCTAGCACACAGAAAAACTCACTTCCTTCTTTCTTACAATCACCCACACACATTTTTTCCATTTACTCCTACATCATGCTCACAGTGCCGTTGGGTCTAATAAACATTCTCCGGGTTAATCCTGCCCGTTAATTTTTCCAGCACTTATGAATTGAAGCCAACAGCTCACCAGAGGCTTGTGGGAAGCAGGTGACTGCTGGACACCAGCCACCCCAGAAGGCTACAGGGGCTTGTTCATATTTTGAAGTGGTAAGATAGAAGAGCGAGAAGCTCAAACATTAAATCTGAAGGGATATTTCTCAAAGTCATCTTCAGGAATGCAATTAAGTAAACTCTGGGGTAGCATATATTTTTAAAAGATCTGATTTCATTGAGTAAAAGGGACACATTTAAAGATATTCCACAGCTGTTTTGCACATCCCAGCTGTGGCATGGCCTGCTCTGACTAGGAAATATTTATTTCAATATGACTTTGTGCAGTCAAGTATACAAAGATAAGTTTTCTGCTTAGTTATTTAAAAAGTAGGATCTGCAGTCAGTAAACAGAAGAAAAGTCAGATATGTGAGCTATAAATGTGTACATGAAAAAGGCTTGGTCTCTGAAACCTGCAGCACAATTTATTAGAGCTGTTTTTTCTATACCTTACTGCCCAAGCTGTTAGGAGTTCAGGCATGCTAACGAACTAGTATACAGCGGTATGTCAAACTACCTAACTCTTCACAATGATGATTTTAAAAGCAGGCTGTATATATTTAATAATGACTAAACAAAGCCGAAGCGGTATTGTTATAATAATAAGCTTTGAAGTAAGTTTTGGTGCTGTCATCTTTGCAATTTTCGCTTCATGAATAATGCTCTTCATTTGTGTATTACAGTGAAATCTGGATGACTGCCTTTTATGAACTATATCAGTATATGTCAACATGGCTAACTGTACAACTATGAAAATGAGCAGTGTTGTAATTATAGATTATTGATTAATTGAATATTTATCAAGAATTATAATTAAAATCATAATCCGATAAAATTAACTCCTTAACCAAAATCCTTGTTTATGAATTGAAACCAGAGCTGTCCTCTGGTGTTGTAATTATGGCTCAAGGCCTCTGATAATTACAATTATTAAATGTCACTGTTTAATCGACCGTTTCTGCCGAAACGTGGGGAACTTTGCCTTATTTTGACTGACGAATCACTCTTGCACAAAATAAACACAAAACGCCTTCTCTTTATCTACGTGAAAATTTATTAGATCAATCAGCCTCATACATTCACCTCCCCGATTCAATAATCTTCACCTACTCAAACATGCAAAGTTCTACACAAAAGGGTAAAATATCTAACTAACAAAATAAAGCAAAACAGCAGTCTGTGTGTATTGAATCAATCAGCAGTTATGGCAAAAGTGGTAATATGACGAAGGGATGTGGTGTGTTGAACGGGGTTTGAACAGTCCGCCAGAAGCGTAGCCCAGCGGGACACGGGCTGTCATAAAACCCCCACAGCAAAGTTGTAAAATCAGCTTAGACAAAGAGTCATAAACCTTTTGGCGGCAAGTTAGCAAGCAGTAAAGTTGGAACAAAGAAAATGGTGACTTTCACCATGAGGTTACTGTCCTAGTCCAGTATGACCAGTGCTCTGGTGTTCGCCTGGTAAGACAACTTGTGAGACGCAGCCGCCTCGGGTCTCAATACAATGTTGCATGCAAATACAATTTCATAACATCAGACTATAAATTGCGATTCTGATCGCACTAAAAATCCTATCTCTCTCTAGCCTGCCCAGACTACTTGTAATAAAGAAATCAAAGAAAATAATAAAAGATGGGTATTACTTTGTGGAGCAATCCTTCAGGGCTGCAAACGTGAGGGGAAGAGGAGGAGGGGGAAAGTTGGAAGTTACGTGCGTCCACGATTAACTTTGGGAAGAGCGGTCAATCTTCGTCCTTTGGCCTCCTTGGCGAAAGGGAAAAATATGATCTGACCGTCAGCAGTTGACTAGAACAAAAAACAAGGTGGCGATCCGTCTCCTTGAAACTCCGTGGTTTTTTGGTTACGTGTTAAACTAACACCTTCGATCGGTAAAGTTGAAATTTCTGGCCTTCTTATTCCAGGAATTTCTGTCATGAACATTCTTTTCGTGGCCAACGAAGGAGAATAAATGAAGACTCCATGTGGGACCTCTTCTTCTCCAGAGGATGCTTCAGTTGCATGGTTATCTGTCGTGATCTCCAGCTGAAAGCAAGGTTTTAAAGCTCCCGCCTTCCATATATAATTTCGTGTGACGTCAGACTTCTTGTGACGTCCCCGTCCTACCAGCCGCAGTGCCCACTGGGATTTGTAGTGGCGGACAATACTGGATACAAAATGGCCGATGATGTCGGAAGGCCTGGTGGTGTCCAGCAATGTGTTAATGGTCCAATATTCAGCAAACAAGTGGTCCAACATTCCCCCCTAGGTTCAAAGGGTGAGATGAATCGCAGACTTTGAAGCTACTGGGACCATCCTGTCCTTTGCTGAACAATCCGTGATCCGTGGCGAAGCAGAACAAAACAAACTGTCTCTGTGTTCCTCAAAACCTATGACTGGGCAGAGTAGAGATTATCCTGGGCAGGACTAAACTCTGACTAACTCATACCTTTCTACGTTGTTCAATGAGAAATACAAAACAATACATTCATATCATCATTACATTCTTTGGTCATTAGCTTTGGTAGCCCTGAGACAAATTGAAACAACGAATAGAAGATACAGTACACATATATGTATATATATGAAATGAAAAAGAAAATAATAATAATAATAATAAAACAAGATCATGGTTCATAGCTCATGCGTCCAACTTCCATTAGGCACTGGAACCTGACTGTGGTGGTGCTATGAACCGTGGGGGAATGAATGTGAGGGAATCAATCCTGACTTGCAAACGGTTAACCTGCCTGTATGCGGTGTGTTATCTTTAATAAAATCAACGTGTAAAACAGGTTTAGGCTTAAACCATTAGCTCTTCCAAATGGTGATGGGGTTTAATATAACTCCTGTCTCTAAACTATCTAGATGCGAAAAGAGGGAGAAAAATAATAATTGAATTGCAGTACTCAGGCTATAAGCCAGGTGTGTTTGTGGAGGTTGCAAGGTGTCTGCTGGGGTGGATTTAGGATTTTCTCTACTAAGTTCAGCAGAACTAGGCCAGTAGGTATCTGTGCCTCGGTGGGACTGTCTACAGATGAACAAACCTCCTTTAATAAGATTTTGCATGAAATCTCTGGCAATGTGTGTGTCCATTACATCATTCTTAACCACTTCTGTGAGGGTCTGCAGTGCATGCAGAGTGTTATGGAAAATTATCGTGCCAACTTATAGTTTAACACTGTGTCCTAGAAGGTAGTTATATTTTTAACAGTTTCTGTTGAAGAAAGTTGTTAGTGATTAGTGCATGTTATTGTGAGTTTATGAAACATGCACCTATTTAACTAGTCCTACGCACTGGTCTCTCCTTTCCTGGACATGGAGACAAGCTCTGTTCTTGGGGAGGACACTTCGATGTAGAACTTAGATCTGGTTCAGCAAAAGAGCAGCAGCTGTGATGAGGGTGTCAATATTTCTGAAAAGCATCCGACCCACTTAATGAAGCTGCATGTCACAGTTACGAGGAATTTGTTACCTCCTGCTAATTTTGGAACTGGTTCGACCCAGTTGGTCTGAAGGTGGAACCAAGGTAATGTAACCCCCTTTCGCTGAAGCGGAGGTTAACTGGTTGGCTGGGATGGCTGAAACTGGCAGCAGGTTAAGCATCCTTGGATGTGGACCTGAGTGTCTTGAGACAGAGGCCAGTATGCCATCTGTTGAGGGGGGTGGAGTGTGGCTTTGTAGCTCCTATGGCCCCCTACATGAGAGTAATGGGCGTAGGATAATGTGACCCCCCTTTGGTCTGTTGGAACAATGTTCAAAGCATGGGAGAGCTGTTTGATGCCAATCTGCACGCTGGAAGTGCACACTCTGATTGTCAGAGGGCGGAGCCTGTCTGCTAAAAGGAGTGTGTGGCTGTGTTGTGCCTCAGTTACGAGGGGATCTTTTTGGCACAAGCGGTCATACAGCCCTCTACTGGTTGATGAATTTTCCAGCCAGAATGCTAGAGGCATTTCTGGTATGAACATGGTTTCCAAGTGTACACCTTCCAACACTTTGGGGTTGTAAGTTTTCACACCTGGGTTCTTTAAAGAGCAAAGGAATGATGCGTGACTGCATCTGGGAGGTGTTTTCTGGGTGGCTGGGTGCAGCTGTGTCCCAGAGGTGCCCATGACCGGCTCTGACGAGGGCCTGAGAGGCTCTTTGGGCTCCTCTAAGCTGGTCACCTGGTTGGTCACAACGGATCGTTCGCTGCTTGCACCCAGTGGGTTTGGCACCTCCACCTGGATCCAGAGTTGGTCCTGGTGGCAGACAATGAGCGGGGCCAGCCTGTCCAGCAGGTTCTGGCCACCGAGAAAAAGCTCTTTGTTTAATGTGCACATATAGATGGGGTGCACCAGAGTCATGTCTTGGAGTGTGATGTCCAGCTCCACCCAACTAGTGATGCATGATCGGTTTTGGGTGCGGCTGCTGATGCTTACATCACAAGCTTCAGCCTGAGATGGTTCATTGAGGGAGAGCATGGCTCTACTCACCTCCTCAAACAAGACCGAGAACATCAGGCTGATCTCTGATCCCTTTTTAAAATGGAAACTCAGTTGGAAACTTCCTCCTATAATGATCAGAGAGTATAGACAACGTGCATGTCCATTTTGGTTCAGTTTACCTGAGAACCTTGGAAAGATGGTTTGTGGTGTTTCTCCTGGAGAGGTCTCAAGGGGTGCTTGGAGTTTCCCAGGTTTGTCTCCCCATCCGATCAGGTAGAGTCTGATGGCTGTGGAGACTGGGTCCACGCCTAGTCATGCTGACGGGAAGTTTGGGTCTGGTTTAACTGGAGGGTCGGCTTCCTGTTTCAAGGGTTGTGGGGGCGTGGTGGCCTGACGCACTGCTTCTGTCACCATCTTGCGTAAGGCGTCCTCCATCTCTTTCCCCATAATCCCTTCTGCGTGTCAGTTCCACCCTTTTCCATCAGTTTTACCTTTAGGCCTCAAGTGATGGTCAGGTCGTCTGTTCGACCGGAAGTGGTCCGGCAACTTTGACCGTGGTTGGTATTCAGTACCACCCCCCCGGTCCAGCTGACCAAACCTACGTTGTTCCCTGAGCTTGTTCTCAAAGTGGGTTCCTGCTGAAGGCATGTCCTGACCTTCTAACGCAAGGCTGGTTCTTTCAGTCTGGAGGTCAGGGTGTGTCAGTGCATCACGCCTCATCCTCGGAGGAGGCAGTGGAGGCTGCTCAGGGTACAACGGTGGGCCCTGTGTTCCCCGGACTCGGGTCCTGGGCAGCGGTTGAGGGCGGTAGGAACCACCGGAATCCCAGGGGCGGCTCTCCTGTCGCCTTGGCGGAGGTGAGGGATCATAGAGGACCGTACTGCGAGTCAAGTTTGAAGGCTGCTCGCCTCTAAACCTTGAACTATTTACTCCTGCTGGATCCCCAGCCAGGTATCGTTCATGGCTGCTGATTATAGTCGAGTGGGGCACCGCACCACTGAAGGTGGGTTTCTGTTCACCCCCCCATTCCTCCAGGGATGGGGGAGTGGCCTGGCTACCCTCAATTGTCTCCAACCTATTTCCAACTTCTGTTAGTTCACCTCTAAGGACATCCACCGTCTGCAAAGTATCATTCAGCTCGAACTGCAGTTTAACACGCTGGTCAATTTCCAACATTAACCTTCGCTGATACAACAGAGTGAGCTGTCCTAACACATCTGAGACCCGTCTGTCTTTTGGTGGGTTTTTAATGACTTGGAGCAACTCCTGAATCCTGGCTTCACATTGCTCAATGCCATAATCATTGAGACCTTTACGCTCCTCTGAGGATAACAGAATCAATGACCCAATCGTTCTTGTGCTTGCATTCCTATGGGGTCCTGTAACATACACACATCTCCAGCTGCAGTCTGGGATGTTTCCTCCATCTTTGGCCCCAAATGCACAATGGTAATACACTGACAATGCAAACACACAAACTGTTTAGCTATGAACCACCACTAAAATTACCAGTCATACCAGTTAGCAGTAACACAAACCGCTAAACTGTTCTTTGATGAATAATAGCTAAATTAGTTAGCAGCACACAAACAGGCTGAGCTGTTCTATGATGAGCGGTAGCTAACTTAATTAGCAGCAATACAAACAGGCTAAGCTGTTCAGCTAGCTGTCTGATTCAGATATGTATCCTGCAGGTGTATGGGTTTGCTTAAAATGGGAGTAATCAAGCAAAACAAACGCACAAAAAGGGAAAGAGGAAAGGAAAAGACGATTTTCCTTTCCTGAAATAACCCAAACCCAACTTCAAAATAAAATTTTAAAAGTGGAAAACGAAACTAAACATTCAATGCTGTTCTTAGCTTCAAATAAATGTTAGTGCTTCCTAATATGGATCACTTACCTTCTAGTTAGGCAACTAAGTTAGTTTTGTGAGTCAGATCAAAACATGCTTCACACAATAAAACCCAGCAAAAACGCTTAAATTTTTTCCAAAAGTGGTCATGAATGATCAATAACTTCAACTTTCAACTTAAGTTATGCCCTTTGATCATAGGTGATGGAATTATCTGCCTGTGTTAATGAACTGAGTGATTAAAATCAAAGTAGGAACTGCAATTCTCACTAGTGACCACCAGGTGGTACCAAGTGCAGGTCTGCAATTTGGGAAATCCAGCTGCCACTGCAATTTTATTCAATGGCCACCAGATGTAGGTGTTGCTCTCTACCTGACTGGGAGGGGCTGGTCAGACTATAAATTGCGGAGAAGAAGAGGTCCCACGTGGAGTCTTCATTTATTCTCCTTCGTTGGCCACGAAAAGAACGTTCATGACAGAAATTCCTGGAATAAGAAGGCCAGAAATTTCAACTTTACCGATCGAAGGTGTTAGTTTAACACGTAACCAAAAAAACCACGGAGTTTCAAGGAGACGGATCGCCACCTTGTTTTTTGTTCTAGTCAACTGCTGACGGTCAGATCATATTTTTCCCTTTCGCCAAGGAGGCCAAAGGACGAAGATTGACCGCTCTTCCCGAAGTTAATCGTGGATGCACGTAACAACTTTCCGCCTCCTCCTCTCCCCCTCACCGGGCAGCCCTGAAGGATTGCTCCACAAAGTAATACCCATCTTTTATTATTTTCTTTGATTTCTTTATTAGAAGTAGTCTGGGCAGGGTAGACAGAGATAGGATTTTTAGTGCGATCAGAATCGCAATTTATAATCTGATGTTATGAAATTGTATTTGCATGCAACATTGTATTGAGACCCGAGGCGGCTGCGTCTCACAAGTTGTCTTACCAGGCGAACACCGGAGCGCCTGTACTGGACTAGGACAGTAACCTCATGGTGAAAGTCACCATTTTCTTTGTTCCAACTTTACTGCTTGCTAACTTGCCGCCAAAAGGTTTATGACTCTTTGTCTAAGCTGATTTTACAACTTTGCTGTGGGGGTTTTATGACAGCCCGTGTCCCGCTGGGCTACGCTTCTGGCGGGCTGTTTTCAAACCCCGTTCAACACACCACATCCCTTTGTCATATTACCACTTTTGCCATAACTGCTGGTTGATTCAATACACACACACACTGCTGTTTTGCTTTATTTTGTTAGTTAGATATTTTACCCTTTTGTGTAGAACTTTGCATGTTTGAATAGGTGAAGATTATTGAATCGGGGAGGTGAATGTATGAGGCTGATTGATCTAATAAATTTTCACGTAGATAAAGAGAAGGCGTTTTGTGTTTATTTTGTGCAAGAGTGATTCGTCAGTCAAAATAAGGCAAAGTTCCCCACGTTTCGGCAGAAACGGTCGATTAAACAGTGACATTTAATAATTGTAATTATCAGAGGCCTTGAGCCATAATTACAACACCAGAGGACAGCTCTGGTTTCAATTCATAAACGAGGATTTTGGTTAAGGAGTTAATTTTATCGGATTATGATTTTAATTATAATTCTTGATAAATATTCAATTAATCAATAATCTATAATTACAACAGCAGGTTAACCAAGACAGAACATTAGTTGAAAATGTATGTTACCTTGTGATTAAACTAAGCTACAGGCAAAAGTTTTAAATTAACATTAAAATCGCACAGAAATATCATAGTTTCATTGGTATATCTTACAACAAAATGAATATTATTACTATATAAACAGTCTTATGTGACAATATGTTTATTTTAATTATTAGGTCTTTGGGATTTTTTTACTTAGACTTTGCTTTCTTTAAAGTAATCTCTTCTGGCTTGGTAACAACGGCATTGGCATATGCAGAATATGCCCTCCTTTTTGTTATCATTTACTCGGAAATGGTCTGTTATCATTAATGTACACCTAAAAGTGAATTAAGGAAAATTTTGCATATCTATGAAAGCAAATTCTGTAAGTGCATTGAAAATCCCCTGAAACCATTCAGAATTTTAAGAAAGGCATTGTGAACACAGGCTTGAAGTTGCTTACAACGGTTTGGCCTGCATTGGCTTTGTCCTACTTTACTATCTCACTAATACATTTAAGATGCTGCCTTATCTGTTTTTCTTGTTAGTGACAGATATTTTGTCCCAGCTGACATTTCTGCATGATACTGTGAATACGCAGCTCCAACACAGTGTTAGCTGGGTGAGCATAGCTACTGTAATGTGCTGACAATGCGTCACCTAAAGCCCACAGATATTTATCAGGTATTTCTAAAGATATATTTGACTTGATCCATACAGGCTTACAGTCCTAAATGAACACACATCTTCCCGCTGCAGACAATGTATCATCTTCAGTTTCCTGAAGAGTTAGGCCAATGTTAGCATGTGTCCTCTCCATTTTGATGTGACTCATTAATATTTTAGTTTGTAAAAATTTTTGATGCAGTTCAAGTTAATCACATGCACACAAATCTTAAAAAATAATTGTTTTCTGGCGTCATAATCTTTTTACTTGAATGTCATGTAGCTGTCTGAGCAGGTCACATCACACAGATAGAGAGGAAGCGGCAGCAGCCTATATAGTCGCTCTTTTATAGTCAATGCCATTGTAGCAAAAAAAACATAGATTTTTAGGGCAAAGCCATTTTTGTTTAATCAAGGATGATTTTTCCCCACATATCACATAAGTTGTCGAGGGTGCATTATATATTTTTGGTAAGGACTGTGCTTTAAGAAAGTGTAAATATATATTTTTATTGTTTTCTTACAACAACAAATATTCCAAATAAACAATAAAATGCAACCAATGGTACTGACAACAGAAACTTTAAATTTATACGATCCCATTAATGGAAAATATAATTTTTTATGGATGTTACTATTCCTTAGTAGACTCAAAGAGTCTTTATTTCTTGTGCAAGGTAGTAATAAAAATGGCAAAATTTAAATTCTGATTTATGTGAATTGGTGAATTTAAAGTAAATGAATAAATGCCTTGATGTAAATTAATAAATTAAGCAATAAAACATGGAATTTTGTTAGGATTTCAACACCAAGAAATAAAAAAAAGTAATCAAATTGCAACAATAACGTACCCAAAAATGCATTTTAAATGGCAGTCAATTGTCAAAAATAATTATTTCACTGTATTTTTAATCTGATAATATAAAATCCAGTTGTCATTTGTGGGAAAGTGTTACACTCTTTATTTCACAAACTGAACACACCCCTTTAACTTATGTAAATAAATGATGAGGTCTATGTCTTAATTCAATTCAATTCAGTTTTATTTATATAGCGCCAATTCACAACACATGTTGTCTCAAGGCACTTCACAAAAGTCAGGTACATACATTCCAATTAATCCTAATCATTGAACAGTGCAGTCAGATTCAGTTATTTATTCAAATTGGATAAAATGTTTTTCTGTCTAAGGAAAGGAAACCCAGCAGATTGCATCCAGTCAGTGACTTGCAGCATTCACTCCTCCCGGATGAGCATGTAGAGACAGTGGACAGTCACTGGCATTGACTTTGCAGCAATCCCTCATACTGAGCATGCATGTAGCGACAGTGGAGAGGAAAAACTCCCTTTTAACAGGAAGAAACCTCCAGCAGAACCAGAACCAGGCTCAGTGTGAGGGGCCATCTGCCACGACCGACTGGGGGTTAGAGAGAACAGAGCAGAGACACAAAAAGAACAAGGAAGCACTGATCCAGGAGTACATTCTATGGGAAGGAAAAGTCAATGTTAATGGATGTAGCTCCTTTAGTCGTTTCATCTAGAAAGAAAGAACAGATAAACTCTGAGCCAGTTTTCGAGGTTAGAGTCTGAAAGAGAGCACATAGAGTTAGTCACAATAAAAGCTCAGCCAGTAGCCATGTCTAGGAGAGAGAAAGGGTTAAACACTAAAAGAAAGGGCCATGTGGATCATCGGTAGAGGGTGAGCATTAAGTTGTTGGCAGCAGAAGCTCGGACGATTCCCCTCTCCAGAAAGTTGTCACAGGTAGACACAGAGCCAGGCCAGGTGTAGCTTCTAGGAAGAGAAAAGAGCGAACAAAGTTAAAAGCTGAAATAACACCAAATAATGCAAAATTGGAGAGTAGTGTGAGAATGTAGCGAAGAGGGTGAAAGTGGTCATTATGTCCTCCAGCAGCCTAAGCCTATAGCAGCATAACTACACAGATAGTTTCAGTTCAGATTATTTAATTAACCGGTGCTTATTTACAACAATGTCGTCTCAAGGCACCCCACAAAGGGTCCCACTGATTGTCATTGTTATACTAAAAACCACAAGGATTGGGATACCTCTCTCTGTCAGACTGATTATAACCATTGGAAAGGAGAAGGGGTCATACAGGTAGCAGAAATGGAGGGTGTGTTTGCACCTCAACCATAACTGAGCCAGTTTAGGCTAAACCTGACTTCCCCTTACTCCATCATAAACTAAGCCACTCTAACTATAAGCTTTATCAAAAAGGAAAGTTTTAAGCCTAGCCTTAAAAGTAGACACTGTGTCTGCCTCACGGACCAAAGCCGGGAGCTGGTTCCACAGAAGATGAGCCTGATAACTAAAGGATCTGCCTCCCATTCTACTTCTAGAGACTCTAGGAACCACCAGTAAACCTCCAGTCTGAGAATGAAGTGATCAGCTGAAGGCTTTTAACTGCATTTTGTTGACATCCTGATAGTAAAGAATTACAATAGTCCAGCCTTAAAGTAACAAATGCATGGACTAATTTTTCAGCGTCACTCCTGGATAGGATATTTCTAATTTTGGCAATGTTCTGGAGGTGAAAGAAGGAAATCCTAGAAACCTGTTTAATATGGGATTTAAATGACATGTCCTGGTCAAAAGTAACACCAAGGTTTTTAATAAAAACACTATATTCTGCACCAATCTTTTTATGTTTATAAACTGAAATTGCTTAGAGTAGTTCATACCTCTCTCTGTTTTTAGGCGTAATGTCTGGTGTTCCTCTGGAAACTAGAGACTTTGCATTCAAAATAAAAGCCAGTATATTCAGATTAACAAAAAATACCACTTTATGGATGCTTAAATTCCAGTTTTCATGCAGGCTGTTCAAGTACTTATAAATGGCTTCAACTCTTTAGCTAGCAAACATTACTAGCTTAACTTACATTAAACCACAAATATGAATTCAACCTAAACTCACAAAAGCTCACACGCAGAAACAAGGAAAAACACTGTCAGTTTCCCCCATAACAAATTCCCCCCACATTTTCATTAACTACTATTGCAACACCTCTCCAGGAAGATCTTCATTTATTAAACACTTGCTGCAACATATTTTTTGATCCCTTTTATATTCTGGGGACACATGAGATCTCCAAATAAAAACGTTAAGTAACTTGTCTCTGTATAGTTCCATTTAAGGACTCTTTTAAGTAAATAAAGGTTGCTTGCTCTTTATCAACTCCAAAGTAATGAGGTTTCAGGCATGGATAAAATAAACTATGTTGATGATTCAGAGATGCAACAGGATAAGATGCTTTATCCAAGCATCACCCTCAACAACCCTGCAACAAAGGCCGAAATGGGATAGAGAGGACTAAATTTCTGCACAAAAAGAGACAGAGAAAATAAAAAAGAGAAGTAAAGTTTGTAAGTAGGTTGTGTGTGCACGTGCTAGAGAGAAGCTGTGGTTTTTGACTTTAGAAACCATGTTTGGTAGCTGGAAACCAGAACCTCTTCCAAAGAGGTGCACTGTAGGAGAATTACTGCATAAAGCCTATGTCAGTGATAACGACTTGGTGCATATTGGGATTATACTGCTGTGTGAAGTCTTTGCACCCAGCCTATTAAATATGCATGAATGTTTGAAATGAATTTTGGAAGATTTTCACCCCCACTTCCCCCTCCCCCCTTTCCTTTTATTGTCAGACTATATAATCATATTCCTGTCTATTAAAATTCAAATGCATAATTTAAACATGTGACAACAGACTGAGAAAACGAAGGTTTGTGTTCAGCAGCTGGCAGCAAGGTTGCTTTTGATGAGCACCGTATGCTAAATTGACATTGTTGTGGTGGAAGAAAAGAAGTGAAACAAAACATTAAAAGGAAAATAAAAAAAACAACAATCCTCCCAAAAAATGTCACCCTTGTGAAATCCAATGACACCACTTCAAAAGTGTGACACAGAAACATATTGGCAGATATAAAATATTCAGCAAGGTTACAGCAAGGCTGCAGCAGGTGGAAGCATTCTGTAGTTCAGATGCTGGTTATTTTATACAGTTTCATTTAGACTCAATGACTTTATCAGCACAGCTGCTTTCAACCAATTCCACCAAGGTGAGAATATACAGCAGCGTGCAAAAGTTTTAAACCTACTGTAAATGATACTCTTAAAATGGTTTTGATCAATAGGTCTCCAGACTTTCTGAAAGCATTTCAAAGTTTTAAAGTGAAGTCTGAATATTTGTGGAATTTATCTTGTTTTCTTTATCCATTCCTTGTATCTACGCAGTGTAATTATTTTAAACATGCATTTCACATTTCTTAAATTTTTCTTCTTGCCTTTTTTGTGTGATTTATTTTATGTATTCAGCATACATAAGCCTAAACCGGCTCAGTTATGGTTGAGGTGCAAACACACCCTCCATTTCTGCTACCTGTATGACCCCTTCTCTTTTCTAATGGTTATAATCAGTCTGACAGAGAGGTATCCCAATCCTTGGAGAGTTTAACTAAATAACTAAATAATCTGAACTGAAACTTTCTGTGTAGTTATGCTGCTATAGGGTTAGGCTGCTGGAGGACTTAATGACCACTTTCACCCTCTTCGCTACATTCTCACACTACTCTCCAATTTTGCATTATTTGCTGTTATTTCAGCTTTTAACTTTGTTCTCTCTCTTTTCTCTTCCTAGAAGCTACACCTGGCCTGACTCTGTGTCTACCTGTGACACCTTTCTGGAGAGGGGCATCGTCCAAGCTTCTGCTGGCAACAACTTAATGCTCACCCTCTACCGATGATCCACATGCCCCTGTCTTAGTATTTAACCCTTTCTCTCTCCTAGACATGGCAATTGACTGAGCTTTTACTGTAACTAATTATATGTGCTCTCTTTCAGACTCTAACCTTGAAAACTGGCTCAGAGTTTATATGTTCTTTCTTTCCAGGTGAAACGACTAAAGGAGCTACATCCATTAACATTGACTTTTCCTTCCCATAGAAAATCCTCCTGGATCAGTGCTTCCTTGTTCATTTTGTGCCTCTGCTCTGTTCTCTCAAACCCCCAGTCGGTCGCGGCAGATGGCCGCTCACACTGAGCCTGGTTCTGCTGGAGGTTTCTTCCTGTTAAAAGGGAGTTTTTCCTCTCCACTGTCGCTACATGCATGCTCAGTATGAGGGATTGCTGCAAAGTCAATGCCAGTGACTGTCCACTGTCACTACATGCTCATCCAGGAGGAGTGAATGCTGCAAGTCACTGACTGGATGCAATCTGCTGGGTTTCCATAGACAGAAAAACTTTTTATCCAATTTGAATAAATAACAAACTCTGACTGCACTGTTCAATGGTTAGGACTAATTGGAATGTATGTACCTGACTTTTGTGAAGTGCCTTGAGACAACATGTGTTGTGAATTGGCGCTATATAAATAAAACTGAATTGAATTGAATTGAATATGTTTTGGTCCTTTAAAAAATGCTCTATTGTCTTGTACAATTTTGCTGTTAAATGTTATCTCTTTATTTTTTTTTTTTTTAGTTTGTTAATTATTTATTTTAAATTTCTGTTTTAGGGCAGGAGCTACCTTTTACCTGTGCAACTAGGTTTCATTGTGTAATTATAAAATGCTAACACAGGAATCCTGAATAGATTTTATATAACAAGAACAACCTCAGAAGACTAATTATGGTTTTAGCAACCAAATTTTTTGCTGTACTCACTAACTGTTTGTTGGTGTTGCTTGGAACCGTAATGCTTCCAACTTCCATCTGTATATTACTTTTTTTCCTTTACAGCAAATGCAGCCAGGAAAGATGTGCAAACTCATTTAAAGGTGTAGAGGTAATAACACACATACAGATATGGAGGGAGATGTGCTGGGTGCCCTCACACCAAGATTTACCCTCTAAGAGAGTGAGTGCATAGAAGAGAGAAATTCAGTTGGAATGGAAAAACGCAAGCTTGAAAGGGAATGCTGAAATCGGAGATATAGCTGTGGGTGAAGGGCAAACTAACTTTGAACATTCATTGCTGTGAAGTTATTATCCGTCCTCTCTAGAGGTCACGATCAGGGCTGGTGGGAAGGCTTCTCAAACAGAGGAAAAACCTCTCACATACTAAGCTCAGAGGGCATAAAATGAGCTTTTTTCTTATGCCCCAGACTTAAAGACATGTTCTTTAAACATATAGATGAATAGATATGTGCATGCTGAATATAGGACCAAAGTTTTATTAAAATGGAATTGTGTTTCTAAAAACACTAACCCTGCTTAAAGAATAACTAACTAACCCACCAAATTACCCTCACACTGAGGACCAAACTCCTATAATAAAAATCCATCAAGATTTAGAGGATCTTCAGAGGGTCTTAAAATTGTCTTTGGGGATGCCCATTCTTTGTGCTAGAGAGTCAGAGTTCCACTGAATGTTTTGAGCGTGGACAAAAGTTTCACAGGGAGACTGGAGTTGTTTGGTATTCACAATACTGTTTCATGCTTGCTCCTGTCAAACATAGAAATCGCTGGCAGATTTATATTCAAAGTATTCTTACATTTTCGAGGGTAATTTTATTGATATTGTAGCATGGGAGTTGGGATCAATCCCATTTGAAAACCAGCATGGTGGCAGCAGACAAGCCCACTGTGGAGCTTTTAAGAGCCAAAAAACAGCTCAATAATGAAGCTAAAGCACCTAAACAAGAGAACTCACAGCAGAACGGTTTTAAACCCAGAGAACTTGGTATTGATTTCTGTGTCCGTGCAGTCACCATGTGTGGCATGCCTATGCTCAGGTGGATGCATCGTCTTCGCGTTTGATGTTCTACTTTTTAATTATTGCTTTGCCCCAGTCCAAATAAAATCCACAGAAGCCCCAGGCTATGTGTCCGGGAAGCCATTTCACTCTATGGTACGCAGGCAGACGGCTGTCTGCAAAATCCATTCAGATTAGCATCAGAATGCTTTGGATTTAACTGGCAGATTTGTAGGTTTAAAGTGATAAATGTAAAGTTTAGATGTTTTCATAAAATAAAGTCATCAATGGAATTATTTATTATCTAAAATTATACTTAATTTGCTAAGGAGCAAAAATCTTGAATTTAATCAATAATTGACTGAGTCATGCTTAACTTTCAAAGCAACAAATCTTCCAGGTACTTTTACTCAGGGCTTCTCAATGCACTTGTCAGGTAGTACAGTACAGGGGTTGGACAATGAAACTGAAACACCTGGTTTTAGACCACAATAATTTATTAATATGGTGTGGGCCTCCTTTTGCGGCCAATACAGCGTCAATTCGTCTTGGGAATGACATATACAAGTCCTGCACAGTGGTCAGAGGGATTTTAAGCCATTCTTCTTGCAGGATAGTGGCCAGGTCACTACGTGATACTGGTGGAGGAAAACGTTTCCTGACTCACGCCTCCAAAACACCCCAAAGTGGCTCAATAATATTTAGATCTGGTGACTGTGCAGGCCATGGGAGATGTTCAACTTCACTTTCATGTTCATCAAACCAATCTTTCACCAGTCTTGCTGTGTGTATTGGTGCATTGTCATCCTGATACACGGCACCGCCTTCAGGATACAATGTTTGAACCATTGGATGCACATGGTCCTCAAGAATGGTTCGGTAGTCCTTGGCAGTGACGCGCCCATCTAGCACAAGTATTGGGCCAAGGGAATGCCATGATATGGCAGCCCAAACCATCACTGATCCACCCGCATGCTTCACTCTGGGCATGCAACAGTCTGGGTGGTACGCTTCTTTGGGGCTTCTCCACACCGTAACTCTCCCGGATGTGGGGAAAACAGTAAAGGTGGACTCATCAGAGAACAATACATGTTTCACATTGTCCACAGCCCAAGATCTGCGCTCCTTGCACCATTGAAACCGACGTTTGGCATTGGCATGAGTGACCAAAGGTTTGGCTATAGCAGCCCGGCCGTGTATATTGACCCTGTGGAGCTCCCGACGGACAGTTCTGATGGAAACAGGAGAGTTGAGGTGCACATTTAATTCTGCCGTGATTTGGGCAGCCGTGGTTTTATGTTTTTTGGATACAATCAGGGTTAACACCCGAACATCCCTTTCAGACAGCTTCCTCTTGCGTCCACAGTTAATCCTGTTGGATGTGGTTCGTCCTTCTTGGTGGTATGCTGACATTACCCTGGATACCGTGGCTCTTGATACATCACAAAGACTTGCTGTCTTGGTCACAGATGCGCCAGCAAGACGTGCACCAACAATTTGTCCTCTTTTGAACTCTGGTATGTCACCCATAATGTTGTGTGCATTTCAATATTTTGAGCAAAACTCTGCTCTTACCCTGCTAATTGAACCTTCACACTCTGATCTTACTGGTGCAATGTGCAATCAATGAAGACTGGCTACCAGGCTGGTCCAATTTAGCCATGAAACCTCCCACACTAAAATGACAGGTGTTTCAGTTTCATTGTCCAACCCCTGTATGTGCTCCTCTTAATTTAAGTCTCCATTGCTTTTTCTGTTGTACCCCAGATGGACTCCATGTTATTAAGATACGTTCTCTGTGGGGGTAAGGCCATCTGTTGGAGCATTCCATACTCTTCTTGTTGACTTCTTCAAATTATATGTTTGTTATACTTCAGTCATCACATTCTTATTACAAGTTTGTCAATCTGTGACTTATCAGGAGCTTTTGCATTACCATTACAAAGCTAGAATATTGACTTGGGAAGTCAGATGTCGCTGTGCCACCCTGAGTTCAATGTCCAGCATGGATGCCCAACATACAAAAAGCAGTAACAGTTGCAGGAATAAATAGTTTTTCCTTTATTTGTCCTGCACTGTGGCCCAGCTGGTAGCACTTTTGCCTTGAAGCAAGAAGATCCTGAGTTCAAATCCTGGCCTGGGGCCTTTCTGCATGGAGTTTGCTGTTTGTTGGCTCTACCCATGCATGCATAGGTTCTCCCCAGGTTCTCCAGCTTCCTCCAATAGACCAAAATGTTAGGTTATTTGGTCTCTCTTAGTTGCCCTTAGGTATGAGTGTGTGTGTGCATGGTTATTTGTTTTGTAAGTCTCTGTGTTATCCTGTGAGGGACTGGCAACCTGTCCAGGGTGTACACTGCCTCTCGCCCAATGACCGCTGCTGATGGGCACCAGTCCCACCACGACCCTGCAAGGATTAGCAGATATAGACAATGTATGGTTGAATGGTTGGATTGATTTGTCCTGCTGAAGGTTTGTACCATTGAACCACTGTTCTTTATTGATCTAACTGTCCATCCATCCATGCATCCCTTATGTTCTCTCTCTTTTCTCTCCTAGAAGCTACACCTGGCCTGACTCTGTGTCTACCTGTGACACCTTTCTGGAGGGGGGCATCGTCCAAGCTTCTGCTGGCAACTACTTAATGCTCACCCTCTACCGATGATCCACATGGCCCTGTCTTTCAGTGTTTAACCCTTTCTCTCTTCTAGACATAGCTACTGACTGAGCTTTTACTGTAACTAAATATATATGCTCTCTTTCAGACTCTAACCTCGAAAACTGGCTCAGAGTTTATCTGTTCTTTCTTCCTAGGTGAAACAACTAAAGGAGCTACATCCATTAACATTTACGTTTCCTTCCCATAGAAAGGACTCCTGGATCAGTGCTTCTTTGTTTGTCAATGCCAGTGACTGTCCACTGTCTCTACATGCTCATCCACGAGGAGGGAATGCTGCAAGTCACTGACTGGATGCAATCTGCTGGGTTTCCTTAGATATAAAAATGTTTTATCCAATTTGAATAAATAACTGAATCTGACTGCACAGTTCAATGGTTAGGATTAATTAGAATGTATGTACCTGACTTTGTGAAGTGCCTTGAGACGACATGTGTTGTGAATTGGCGCTATATAAATAAACTGAACTGAATTAAATTGAATTGTTTTCTACTTATCCGAGATTGGTTTGTGGGGAATAGCAGGTCCAGGATAGAAATCTCGACAGCCCTTTCCCCAGCAACAGTCTCCAGCTCATTTTTCAGAGATTGCAAGGTATTCCAAGACCCTCACACTAGCTCTGCATTTTGTTTCAGAGCCTCCTCCCAGACGCACATGACTTATATTTTGCAGTGGAGGGAAGTTGTAGGAACACCCACACCTCCAGGTCTCCTTCACGTCAGCTTACATGCTTCTCTCTTTCTGCTCCTTCTTCATTGTGGACTTTCTGACTTGGCAACCACACTGACAGACGCAAATGGATGTGGGTTGATACCAAACAACCCATAGACTGCAATCATCCCACAGCCTGGTAGTAATGGGGACCCCTATTATTTCAATTTTATTCCTTGTGTCCTATGGTAAAGTTGTCAAATAGATTGTTTTTATTTATGAAAGGACAACAACCTACGAAAAAAAAATATACAAATTTACATGGATCAAGTAGACATGTGATGCTGATTAATCAGGGCATGATTTTCTTTAGATAAATATGTACTTAAATCCCACCATGCCTAGTAGGTAGTATTTAAAGTATATCAAAGTGTATTATTTTACACTGCGCACAATGCAGACACCCTAAGAGTTTTTGTTTGCGGACTTTACACATTTAGTACCAACTGTTCTTTCGCGAGTCTTCACTCAACAAGTTTCAAATGCATATCTCTGCAAGATCAAACGGAATACACCCCTCTAATTCCCCTTCAGATCTGAGAAGAGTCTGCTCACCCTCTACCGATGAGGTAGAGGGTGAGCACAAATTAAGTGTGAGGTTTTGAAGTAAACGCTGTTTTGTCACCACGTTTCATTTGTTTTCAGCTCCAACACTCTAATTGGCCCCAGAGGGAAGGAGGAAAGTGGATGGGATGCAGGCATAGACTAGGGGCCAACTACTCACCTAATATATACACTTATGGGGAAGTTTGTAAAGAAACTGGCATTTTGATGCAGAAATTCCATATCAGATGGACAAGTAGTCAACAAAAAGCTCAGCAAGACTCAGTATCTCCAATCATTGGTATTAACCTGTTAAACTCAAAGGGTTTTAGAAGCAGTTTTCACCTGAAATTACATACAGTGCCTTGCGAAAGTATTCAGCCCCCTTGAACTTTTCAACCTCTTGCCACATTTCAGGCTTCAAACATAAAGATATAAAATTAAAATTTTTTGTGAAGAATCAACAATAAGTGGGACACAATCGTGAAGTGGAATGAAATTTATTGGATGTGTCAAACTTTTTTAACAAATAAAAAACTGAAAAGTGGGGTGTGCAATATTATTCGGCCCCCTTGCGGTAATACTTTGTAGTGCCACCCTTTGTTGCAATTACATTGCCCATTCTTCCTTGCAAAACAGCTCGAGCTCAGTGAGGTTGGATAGAGAGCGTTCGTGAACAGCAGTCTTCAGCTCTTTCCACAGATTCTCGATTGGATTCAGGTCTGGACTTTGACTTGGCCATTCCAACACCTGGATACATTTATTTGTGAACCATTCCATTGTAGATTTGGCTTTATGTTTTGGATCATTGTCTTGTTGGAAGATAAATCTCCGTCCCAGTCTCAGGTCTCTTGCAGACTCCAACAGGTTTTCTTCCAGAATGGTCCTGTATTTGGCCCCATCCATCTTCCCATCAATTTTGACCATCTTCCCTGTCCCTCCTGACGAAAAGCAGGCGCAGTGGGGACAGTGGGGATGGTGTGTTCAGGGTGATGAGTTGTGTTGCTTTTACGCCAAACATATCGTTTTGCATTGTGGCCAAACAGTTCGATTTTGGTTTCATCTGACCCGAGCACCTTCTTCCACATGTTTGGTGTGTCTCCCAGGTGATTTGTGGCAAACTTTAAACAAGACTTTTTATGGATATCTTTGAGAAATGGCTTTCTTCTTGCCACTCTTCCATAAAGGCCAGATTTGTGCAGTGTACGACTGATTGTTTTCCTATGGACAGACTCTCCCACCTCAGCTGTAGATCTCTGCAGTTCATCCAGAGTGATCATGGGCCTCTTGGCTGCATCTCTGATCAGTCTTCTCCTTGTTCGAGATGAGAGTTTAGAGGGACGGCCGGGTCTTGGTAGATTTGCAGTGGTCTGATACTCCTTCCATTTCAATATGATTGCTTGCACAGTGCTCCTTGGGATGTTTAAAGATTGGGAAATCTTTTTGTATCCAAATACAGCTTTAAACTTCTGCACAACAGTATCTCAGACCTGCCTGGTGTGTTCCTTGGTCTTCATGATGCTCTCTGCGCTTTGAACAGAACCCTGAGACAATAAATTTCATTCCACTTCACGATTGTGTCCCACTTGTTGATACTTCACAAAAGATTAGAATTTTATATCTTTATGTTTGAAGCCTGAAATGTGGCAAAAGGTTGAAAAGTTCAAGGGGGCCGAATACTTTTGCAAGGCACTGTAACTGAAATAAATAAAGTATAGCTCCACAGTTATAAAGACTAAATGCAAACTTTTGGTACCTGTATATATGTAAGACAGAAAAGAATATTTTTTTTCCATTGAAACCATTATTGCAACTGTTACTATGTCTGATTTAACAAAGAACAAATCAAAGTGTTCGAGTTTCGCCAATAATTTTTTCTAAATGAACATGAATACCATGAAAATTCTTTTGAATTCACAGGAGAAGCCTCTGATTGTATTCATAAACATGTTAAATGTAACTGCAGCTAATTTGGACTGAATCAGCTGAAGCATGTTTGTCCACAAAAGTTTTAGTAGGCAATGTACCAGACAGAGCTGGCATTTTGACACAGTTTAGCCAGATGTGCAAAAACTGTGCCAAATGTGTTTTTCACCTCATTAAAAGGGAATCTGGTCAAATAAAAGGTCTGATATATATTTATATATATATATATATATATATATATATATATATATATATATACATACACAGTACAGAGCAAAAGTTTGGACACACCTCATTCAAAGAGTTGTCCTTATTTTCATGACTATGAATATTGTAGCTTCACACTGAAGGCATCAAAACTATGAATTAACACATGTGGAATTATATACTGAACAAAAAAGTGTGAAACAACTGAAAATATGTCTTATATTCTAGGTTCTTCAAGTAGCCACCTTTTGCTTTGATTACTGCTATGCACACTCTTGGCATTCTGTTGATGAGCTTCAAGAGGTAGTCACCTGAAATGGTTTTCCAACAGTTTAGAAGGAGTTCCCAGAGATGCTTAGCACTTGTTGGCCCTTTTGCCTTAACTCTGCGGTCCAGCTCACCCCAAACCATCTCGATTGGGTTTCAGGTCCGTGACTGTGGAGGCCAGGTCATCTGGCGCAGCACCCATCACTCTCCTTCTTGGTCAAATAGCCCTTACACAGCCTGGAGGTGTGTTTGGGGTCATTGTCCTGTTGAAAAATAAATGATGGTCCAACTAAACTCAAACCGGATGGAATAGCATCCCGCTGCAAGATGCCGTGGTAGCCATGCTGGTTCAGTATGCCTTCAATTTTGAATAAATCCCCAACAGTGTCACCAGCAAAGCACCCCCACACCATCACACCTCCTCCTCCATGCTTCACGGTGGGAACCAGGCATGTAGAGTCCATCCGTTCACCTCTTCTGCGCCACACAAAGACACGGTGGTTGGAACCAAAGATCTCAAACTTGGACTCATCAGACCAAAGCACAGATTTCCACTGGTCTAATGTCCATCCCTTGTGTTCTTTAGCCCAAACAAGTCTCTGCTGCTTGTTGCCTGTCCTCAGCAGTGGTTTCCTAGCAGCTATTTTACCATGAAGGCCTGATTCACACAGTCTCCTCTTAACAGTTGTTCTAGAGATGTGTCTGCTGCTAGAACTCTGTGTGGCAGTGACCTGTTCTCTAATCTGAGCTGCTGTTAACCTGCGATTTCTGAGGCTGGTGACTTGGATGAGCTTATCGTCCGCAGCAGAGGTGACTCTTGGTCTTCCTTTCCTGGGGCGGTCCTCATGTGAGCCAGTTTCTTGTAGCGCTTGATGGTTTTTGCGACTGCACTTGGGGACACTTTCAAAGTTTTCCCAATGGTTCGGACTGACTGACCTTCATTTCTTGAAGTAATGATGGCCACTCGTTTTTCTTTATTTAGCTGCTTTTTTCTTGCCATAATACAAATTCTAACGGTCTATTCAGTAGGACTATCAGCTGTGTACTGTATCCACCTCCTGCACAACACAACTAATGGTCCCAACCCCATTTATAAGGCTTGAAATCCCACTTATTAAACCTGACAGGGCACACCTGTGAAGTGAAATCCATTTCAGGTGACTACCTCTTGAAGCTCATCAACAGAATGCCAAGAGTGTGCATAGCAGTAATCAAAGCAAAAGGTTGCTACTTTGAAGAACCTAGAATATAAGACATATTTTCAGTTGTTTCACACTTTTTTGTTCAGTATATAATTCCACATGTGTTAATTCGTAGTTTTGATGCCTTTAGTGTGAAGCTACAATATTCATAGTCATGAAAATAAGGACAACTCTTTGAATGAGAAGGTGCGTCCAAACCTTTGTACTATATATATATATATATATAATATATATATATATATATATATATATACACACACACACACTACTGGTCAAAGGTTTTAGATACACTTTCTCACTTAATGAGTCTCTTGATTGTCATGACTATTTATGGTGGAGATTCTCACTAAAGCCAACAAAACTGTGAATAAACAAAGAGTGTGAAATATCTCTAAACATTTAATATTTTAGTTTCTTCAAAATAGCCACCCTTTGCTTTGATTACTGCTTTGTTCTCTTAGCATTCTCTCCATGAGCTTCATGAGGTGGTCACCTAAAATGGTTTTCCAAAGAGCCTTGAAAGAACTTCCCAGAGCTGCATTGAGAGTTGGCCAAAGGTTAATATTTCATCATTCGTCATTACAGCAAAAGGGCGGCTACTTTAAGAAATCTAAAATAAAAAACATATTTAAAGTGCTTTTGCATTTTTTGGTTTGCTACATAATTCCATATCTGATCATTCACAGTTTTGAAGGTCCCAAACTGAAAAACGTTGAAAACCCCCAACTTGGTAAAATAGCTGGGTTAGAGTTTGGATCTGACAGCTAGATTTTCTTTCCAGGATTTGGTTGCCCAAAGTGAGGCAAAAGCTGCATTGACATTCACAACAACCTTTCTAGTTATGTGGGTTGTTCTTATAATGCCGTTGTATGTGCAATTAATTGGAATACAGCTGACGTTCAGGAGTTATCATAGTTTATAACTTAAGATGGGTCAGGAAGGGATAATTATCAGCTGCAGATTGAAAGGTAATCTACACAACCAAAATTATAATGACACATTGACATTGTACCCATTTGGGACAGGGAACATCTAATTCCAAACCCACGGGGTTTAATTCATTCTTCACTCTCCAGGTTGTCTGTGACATGATAAAGCTGTCTGTCTGATGGGATTCATTTCCATTCAGTCACAAAGGGGAATGTTAGTGAGTGGTTGGCAGAGCTTGGCTCTTAGTTTCCATTTAAACCCAAACGCACTGTTCCGAAATCTGAAGGAGAAAGTTGGAATTTTCCAAACTGGTAGAATACAGCATTTGAAAGATGCTGTGAGGATCTTTCAAATGCTGTTTTCCAAGTTTTATATGCCTTGACCTTCACAGTTTGTATTTTATTGGGATTCCATGTGATAAACCAACACACCTAATTGTTAAATGGAAGGACAATGATACATTTTTCAAAATTTTTTTTATAAATTAAAATCTGAAAAGCGTAACACTCCCCTGAGTCAATACTCATAAAATTATAGCTGCATGTTTTTTTTTCATGTTTCTACCGGCTTTGAATATATAGAGACTGAAAGTTTGTCCATTCTTTGCTAAATAGCTTAAGCTCAATCAGATTGGATGGTGAACATCATTTTTCAAATCTTGCCTAAGGAACTCAATTGGATTTAGGTCTGGGCTTCAACTGGGCCATTTGAATTAAACCATTTAGGTGTAGCTCTTGCTCTATGTTTGTCATTATCCTGCTGAAAGGTGAATGTCTGACCCAATCTCAAGCCTTTCGCAGCCTCTAACCAGATTCCCTGTTCCTGCTGAAGAAAATGATTTACACAGCATGATGCCACCACCACCATATTTCACCATGGGAACCGTGTATTCATAGTGATGTGCATTATTCCATTTTATTGCCACACATAGCGGTTTGCATGAAAGCCAAAAAGTCCAGTTTTGGTCTCATGTGGCCAGAGATTATTGGTTTATTTATTAATGATGTGACTTCTGAAGGCAATTGATTGCCCTTTTATTTTGGGTTATCAAAGTAAGGGGCGCTGAATACATATATACACCAGAGATATCAGATTTTTCCATCCATCCTTTTCCTGCCACTATAGAATTGTGCCCTACTTTGTGCTGTTAGAAATCCACAAAATTACATTGAATTTTGTGGTTGTAATTTAAGGAGAATGTTGAAAAGGTTTTAGGGGCATAAAGGTTATTTAAGGTTCGGTACTGTTATATTTGAAAATAAACAGACTGAGCTGTAGCCTTTGAACAAAGTGGACTAACATGTACTGACATCTTTGTCTATAAATCCTGCCTGATTGTAAATATGAAGGGAGTTGTTGCTTAGCAAAGAAACACAGACTCGTAGCAAACTGCTGATGGATGGCGAAGCAGTAAAAGACGAAAGGAGGCGGAAGAGCCAGGGGTTTTGTTTTCTATTTGACACTGATGGATCGCCCGAGCCCAGATGAACCCATGTCTGGACAGTTCAGACGTTTATAGAATCCCATGGATTACAGAGAGGAAAGGAGAAGATGAACAGCAAAGCACCGTCCACTTACATCCCTGCCAATAAAATGTACAGTGTCTGAATAGTGCAATTTAATTGTTGCAATATGTGTACTTGCATTCGGTTTGAAGACTGTTCTTGGTTGTTTCCGTTGTTTGCAGACTTAATCCTGTTCCTTTCAGCTTTGCAAAAAGGAAATTTATAGCTTGACCAGAATCTATTAAATGTTTTATTTAAATAACAGCAGGTGTGTAGTATTTGGTCACCCTAAAAGAGGCATACATAATCCTTCTGCCAACCTTAAAGTCACCATGAAATGAAAAATGACTTTGTAAAATTGTTTGTTAATTTTCCACCCCACAGTTTTATCCTTCTTATGCAAAACCTGCAAAATATGAGCACTATTTTCATTTTCCCCAACACCAAAAAATCTAAAGGTTTTGTCAGTGTTGGCTTTTTCATTGATTCATTCCAACGTAAACCCAGACTAAAGACTTAAATATTAACATTTAATTCAAATCATGTTTTATCAGGAATATTTTCTGTCACCGTTTTTCTAGCTGCTTTGACCCACATGCAGAAATACACTCAGGGAAACAGGAAACGTTTTAACAAGTTTTTTAAGAAATATTTTGTTTGCTGGAGAACCAGGAACTCCAGCTGTATGGAGAAGGGATCAATGGTAACTGACAGGTAATATTCTGGGTTGTTGATCTTGTTCTATTTTTGCTTACAGAGGGTGATTACGAGATCCGCCATGGGGGAGGAGAAGTGAGATGATGGAAAACCCCGGGAGCGTGTCCGGTAAGTGAAAGGTCCAGGTAATTCTGTTTTACTTGCACTTGAGGTGGAGGTGGCACCAGGTGGATGATCTTGGAGAGGAGCTCAGTGGAGGCTGAGCCAGGTTCGTTCACAGGAAACCTGAGGAGACTTGAAACCCGAATGCAGCCAACTGAGAAGATAATCCGTGAAGTAGTGATGTTACCTCTAACACCGAGGCTTCAAAGCACGCTTCAAATTCGACAGGGTAGTTATGGTGAAGCAGTGGGCTTGCTTCATGTGACGTCCCCGATCACGTGTGAACCACTTCACTGCTTCATTCCGACCGAGTCAGCTGACAGCTTCGAGATGACTGGCGGGAGTTTCAAACATTTGGCGCGATTCAGTGTATTTAAGATGGCTCAAGCCCCGGTTCACATCCCCGTTCTACACTTATTATACGTTACGAACAGCTCTCGTTTTTGGATATTCTGACTTTTTGTGGATTATTCTGTCATGGAGCAACCATCTAGGAAGCGTTCCCAAGTGGGAATATTTCTATTTGGTGCCACCTAATAAGGTAATGTACATTGAAAGTGTTTATTAGAAAGCATATAGCCTATACTATGCAGAAGTGTTACAGTCATGCGATCATGTTATGCAAGAGGTGCGGTAACGGGTTGTTATCTTGGTCTTATTGGTGCAGTGTTTGCTTTGCCCTCAGCTGCTGACATATAATCAGGGGTGAAAGTGAGCCGGTACGGTCCGGTACTGCGTACTGTGGTATGCAGTACCGGGAAGAGGGAAGAGCAGCTGTCTGCCATGAAGCCGTCATCCAGAACCAGTTACGGCTGCAAAAATTCACGAGCACACAAAGACGATCAGATCTGCTACCAATAGGTAGTCTAAAACATGACTTAATCTGTTTATAAAAATAGCTTTTTTCCCCGCATTCCAATTGTTTCTGAACTGTTCTGCTATGATGGAGCCTCAATGCTCTTGCTTTGCTTCTCTCCCCCTCGGAGCTCGAGGCTGTTGTGAACGGCCAGTCTTTAAAACGAGCACCGCTACGTTTAATGTCTGTCTGCTCACTGCTAAATACCCCAGTTATAGCAAAGGGAGGGTAACTAGTTGTGGTTCATGTTATTTTGCTGAATTACAACAACACAGTACAGCTCGAAAACACCGCTTATGACCAGAGAGTTCACATTCACTACATGAGAGCGCATGCTCGCTTACCTCCAAAACAGAACGGTTGCCAAGGAGGTTGGTGCGTTCGATTTAATGGACTGGGAGATTTTACACAGGTGGTGCACAGACATAAAAATCCGCCCCTTGCATTAGGACAGGACGAACAATAAATCACTTACCATCTACAGACTTAAATAAAAAACACGAATACAACCGAACTTTACATTTTTAATTTAAATGAAATCAAAACTTGACCACAATGCACAGAACATACATTAGCAGTCACAGCCAGCAACACACATCAGCTCGAGCACATCACATATTATTTAGTTACTATAATATAGTATTTTATATATATATATGCATATTTGCCCCCGTCATTGCCTCCCCAGCCCCTTTCTTAGGCTCAGCCCTAAGTACTGTCAAAATAATATTAAAAGTACTATCAGCCCTGCATATAATATATAATACTGTTTCAATGCTGAGGGCCATTCTTATGAAGCCCAACACAGAGAACACTCAGGCCATTCGTGCCGCACCAATTGTAAGGTTCAGCATATATGAGTATATAACTTGCTGATTCGAATGAAATGAATGACAGTTGGAATATGATTTGTTAAAGTTAGGAATGTAATACTTTTTCTTTATTTTTTTTAGATCTCGGAAGCAAGAGCTTGATGAAGCTCTTGTGACTTATAGTTAGAAGAGTCCCCTCCGGGGACGGCACACGCCTTGGTCTCTGTATCCTAATAGTCCTATACCACCCAGGCGACAAGTTCGCTGTGAAAGACTATTTTCAAAGCTGGAGAATTAGTCTCAAACAAAGAAAGTAACCGTTTGAGCTCTCTCTGTGCAGAAATTACTTTTTTTAATAACACACCTCTGAAGTACCAAGCACCTCTTTGATTACACAGCACAATGGTCGCAAAACAACTCAGTACACCTAACACATGACTCAGCAGAAGAAAATATGATGACATGAATCAAACTATGTTTATTACTACTCCATGTTTTTTTTTGAAATTCATAAACAGCATAAATGATACAATATCAAGCTTGCAGACCTCGAGTATGTTCTAGGCTGCTAATAGCTATTTTCGATCTAAGTAATTAGCACGCCTAGTCAAGTTCATATTGATGTTTTGAACTTATTATGAGTTTTCATGATATTGATTAGGTCTCAGAATCCTTAACTTGGGTGTCTCATCTTAAAATACGGCATGTGTATCAACTACGCTATTATATACATACTAAAGTGCTTATTAATATTACTATCATATGAGTGCATCACATTTGCAGGGCTTTTAGTTGCGTGGTCAACAATCACTTACTGCTTCAGTAGATGTCACCGCTATTACAAGGGAATATTAATGAAAGCTTCGGGTAAGTGAACCGACATATTACACATATGGTTCTATAAATGATTCTATGCTATCAAAAAGCCTCATTTTGACATTCATCTACGGTGAAGTTCGTCTTCGGCGGAAGAAGAGGGAGTCTGGTTCTTCCGCATCGTAACTGACTAAGAAGGCTCGAAGCTGCAGAGGAAAACTCTAGGGTATTATGGGAGGGATACAGTATTGAAGGATAAGGTACGCAGAAATTATCAAAGGTATCGATCTCTTGTCTGGGCAGGCTGAGGTATGTTACCCTTAGGCAGCTACCACTTCGATGTGGCTACCGGAGTGTGGCAGGCGTTGTGTACTGAAGCTCCTCTCCTGATGAGGCATGATAAAGTGAGACAGGCCATTGTGGAGCTGATAGGGCCTACCAATGCCCTGCGGCCTGCGTGCCATGCTAATTAAGAGTTTGGATGGATTAGTAGGCAGGTAAAACAGGTGAATACAGAAAACATCGCGACACGTTTCTTTTTGCATGACTAATATTAAGATTTTTTATATAATTTTACCTGTTCGCTGCTTTTTATAGTGTGAGTACGCGTTCTGTTGTCTGCATTAAATAAACGTGTATCGTATAGGCATTGTTAACTCATGTGAAGTTAGGTCGGAGGAGTGCTGACTGCTTCCTGTCAAAAGCCATTATTGCCTCCATCAATGCCATGGCTCTTCTCTATTCATGCTGCTGGATGTCTCCCACATGGCTAGTCAGTGAAGCAGCGGAAGATGACTCGTGGTGCTCAAAAGATATTCAGTTTGAGATTAAATGAAAGAGCCTTGTCACTGTCAGTCAGCCATCGGCGTTGGTGCATTGTACATGCGGGGCTATTTTTGCAGAATTTCAAGGGTGCATATGGGAATGGACTACTGTTGTCTATCTAGTCTGGCACAGGATTCTGTCATTGTACGGTTATCTACCGAGTTTACAGGTCTCTTTTATATGACATTCCTAATTATAGATCACGGGCTAGTAGACAGCTGCAATATGTCAACTGGCTAGTTAGTTTTCCGGCATTTGAAGTAAGCAAGAGGAGGCTCCCTTCTGCTGTAATTAATACTTAGGTGGTGTCTTGATTATGCTTGAAACTTGCATCTCAGCTCCCTATCGGTTGAATTATTGGTGTATAGGTATTGCGCCTTGGGTCATTCCCTACGCAATATTTAGCTCATTAGTTTCATTTCTCTCGTTTACACCAGTGTTTTGTCTCGTTTTTTCATGGAGTCCTCTTTTTAGTTGTAGTTATGAAGCTAAATTTTGTTATATTATTACTACTAATATTATAGTAGTAGTTCAGATAGTAGATAAGATGCAGCATATAGTGTTAGCTGTATATTATGTGCATGCGGTCATGTCGTGTAAAGGCAGCTCAAATGCAAACAATACTATCACCGTAATCATTTTTAGTTTGTGTAGTGCTTTGCCAAAGTAGGGAGTTCCCATTCTTCTAAATCATTATTCCTAGAACTATTTAGTATAAGAACTAAGTCATTCTCAGTATTTCCATAGATTTCGCTCTGCCTTTGAATACTGCCATTTGAGAATATGAATTACTAGCTTGTTCTGATCAATTCCGTTGTAGTTCTGGTTGTATGTTTAAGGTCACTGCCCAGCTTGAAGGTAAACATCTGCCTCAGTCTTTTGCAGTCTCTAACAGGTTTCTTCCAGGATGGTCTTGGATGGTCCATTCATCTTCGCATCACATCTGACTAGCTTCCCTGTTCCTGCTGAAGGAAAACATCCCCACAGCATGACACTGCCACCAACATGTTTTACAGCATGACGCTGGTGTATTCAGGACGATGTACAGTCTTCATTTTTTTTTATCATACACATCCGTTTGCATGCAGAGCAAAGGTTCAGTTTTCTAAAAAAATCTTTTTTATCTAATCATTTTCAAAAAGTGCTATGATATCAAGCTGTTTTTTTTTGTGAATGTAGCCTTTGTCTTAAGACGATTATTGAAAATAATAATGAAATGTTTCTAATCTTTAAAACAGTTTAGGACTACATAACAAAAACTACTTTTTTACACATTTTTATCACATTTTTAAATAAATAAAAAACTGACAGGAATTAAAAATAACCAATAATTACACGCCAGTGTTAATATTTCTTACTTGTAGGAAAAACACATACATTTAAAGGTAAAAATAGAGAGCGCGAAACTTATTCTATATTTATTTCTTTAAAAACCATTCTAAGTAAACAATAGGTGGAGTTTTAAAAGCAAATATCCACTCCTGATCATAAAATACAACGACCAAAATATGTTCACTTGGCGACATCCGGTGGACGTAAATTGTCATTGCATATATTAATGTAAAAGAGAAAAAGCCAAAAGTAACGCCTTTTATTCCAACTTGTTGGTAAAATTGTTGATAAAAATGTGGTAAATGCGATTTTGATTGCTTTGCTCATGCTCTTTAAATGAAGCCCATTGGTCAAGCCATCATTTTGTAAGTTTAGAGATGTGACGTAACTCAACCAATCAGATATTGTCTTCTTCACCGACTAACCAGTCAAAACTACGATCATTTCACGGTAATTTGCCCTCTAACTAGTGAGAAATGTTGCGCAATATCTCACAGTAGAGCACCACTACGGTCGGATAGGTTACAGCGGAATACAGATGGGTTTAAAATCTGCAATGAGCGCAGGTGTTACGTCGAAAACGAATGACGAGGTTTGCGTGCGCTGGCGCGGGAGCGCGCCTCGTTGAACACCCTCATATCTGTGAAGAAAACGGATTGAAACGTGACCGACGTTGCTGCTTCTAATATTATCAAATTCCTTATCAGAGTATACGTCCTGAAAAAGCAATATTTTTTGGCAGATTGTTTCTAGAAACTACGGTTGGGCACATATTTTATCTGAACACGTCACATTCCTTGATTTTTTCTATCAATAGCAGAATAGTTAGAGCTTTGTGTCACATCCAAACTTTTTAATGAGTGCATACAGGGCACAACCTAAGTGAAAACCTAGGTGAAAATATCTTTACATCTGCTGTTGATGATAACGTGCAGAATTGGGTTATCTGAATCAACTCTGGGGTCGTGATAACTCACAGATCTGCAGTTATATGAACAACATTGCATTTAAACCGGTGGACTTTGAATGGAAGGGAGTGTTATTCAGTAATATATATTTTAAAGATATTGTTTTGCAGGTCGAAATCTGGGGCTGTTGCCAGTTCTTGGATTCATCTGCCAAATAACACCACTCTTTTACATGGATAAGAAACGTTAATATTACGAATATATTTAAAAGTAGCGTCTTCGGACGAATTTAAATCGGTTTTCATCGATATACGGGTATATTTAGCGATGCGCGTTCCCGCGACAGGGCACGCAAGTCTTGGCAGGCATGCGCTTTTCGGCATAACACCGGTGTGGCGGCCATCTTTACTTGCGTGATGTATCCAACATGTCAGCTACACCACACACGGCATGAGAGGACACAGACCGGCATGCTGGATTTAAACTCCGTGGATTTGCTCCATGTATCGTAGAACTGTGTCATTTATATCTGGACACACACACACAATAGTTTAATTTAGCAACTGTTAAAAAAAGGATGTTTCGGCTAACGAAGACGGTGCTCCAGAAACCTCGGCATGTCTGGTAAGTTGGTTTACAACGACATTCTTTGTAAGTCCTGTCGGTGTATAAAACCATGGTTTATTTAGTGTTTCATCTAAATTGAGGTATAGCCTTCTATGTCATTCGTGCTTGTTATGACTATGCCACTAAAATTCAGTCAAGACACAGAGGTTGCCATCATGACATTTAAAAATAGGGCTTTATTTGTTGCTTTAATTTCGTTAGACTTTAATGTTTAACCATTATGATTGAAACCCCTTTCCCATTAATTTGTCGGCCCGTTGGAAATACTAAGCATGTCCTTCTAAATTATTTAGAAAAACATCTACATCTACCGGGTTTCGCATTTAAATTAAGAAGGGCCTTTAAAACATTCAGTGTTTCACATCTTTTATGACATCCTGCAGATAGTTTTAGACATAACATTTAGCACATGTGGAAGTGTGACCACCTGAGCATTTTTAATAAACATAGTCCTGAAATATGAAGGCAGACCGACCTATACTGTTCTTACAGATTAAAATAATGCAGGTGAGCTTGAAAAATGTGTTTAAACAGTCCAACAACTAGCAGGACCTAATTCTAAACTTAAAATAAACATGTAAAGTAAAATGCTCAGATATTTGTATCAATTGGCACATCTTCAGGTAATATTTGCCATTGTATTTACATTTTAAATTGTACAGATGCTGCAGAATATTTGATGGACTGTCAGTCCTGTAACCTAATCAGAAGCAGCCTTATTGCCAAGTTTGTGCAGACAAACAAGGAATCTGACTCCGGTACACATCATTTTTCTTAACCTAGAGCTGTCTCTTATTTCTGAAGCTTTAAAGGTGATGGAAATGGGAAATATACACACGTAAAATCTTATACCCTGTCCTCAGGGGACCTGACTGAGCATGTATCTCCTTGATCTTCAAGGTTTAATGGACAGCAGCAAGCATGGAGGCTGAGGAGCTCATCAGCTAGAGAAAAGGCTCTTGAGTACCAGCCGGAGCAGAAAATTCACGGCTTCACTGTCAGAGAGGTAGGAGCATCATTGTTCTAGCTTCATTCCAGCTGATCTAAAACAGAATGTAAGAGCCGGGTTTCTTCATTTGAGGAACATCTCAACACTTGTATCAATGGTGTCAACAACTGAACTTGATAATTCATGCTTTTGTCTCTACACGACTAACCTATTGTAATGATCTGTTTACTTGCTTCAATAAGAAGGGGTTGGCCCGTCTTCAGGTTGTTCAGAACTTTGCTACAAGACTACTGAGTCGCTCCTATATTTCTGATTTGATTCAAATAACCTCCCGTAGTCCGATGTACTTGACTCAAAACGTTAGTGGTGTCTCCTCCGCTTCAGAACTCGAGGAGAAAGATCCAACCTGTTAAACACAGACTAGGGAATGCATCGCCTTTTCTTCCTATGGTGTTTGGACTCTATGGACACTTTTACAGAGCAGATAATGACATTTTTAATTCCATAAAGCTTTTAGTTAAAGTTGAGCTTTTATTATATACATTTATGATTGTTTGGTGTTTTGTTGTCTATATTAGACATTGCTGAGTATTTTGTTGGGTTACCCTTCTTGTGAAACACTTTGTGACATCTGTCTGTGAAAACGTGCTATAAAATCTTTTATTCACTTTCTTTGATGTAATAATTGATAATCTAACATCATCTGAGTGTTTTCTTCCAGTTTTGATATATTGTAAAATATTTGTATTTTGTTTAGATGTTTTTCTTCTCCAGTATATGGTCTCAAACAACATAATTAAATCAGTAAACTTTTAATGCCTTATATACACCCCTCAGATCCCAGTAAAAAAAAGCGATATTCTAAATACTTCCTGTGGTGTGTTAAATGCCGCTTGTTTCAGTCCACAGAACATGTATTCATTCATTTTATGTCTGCAACCTTGAAGTTAAACTTTGTGTGGCTTATCCTCGCTGTCCTCAGGTCACAGCTGTCCCTGACCTGTGTCTCACAGCTGTGAAGTTAACCCACGATAAAACTGGAGCTCAGTATCTGCATGCAGCCCGGGATGACTCAAACAACCTCTTCAGGTTGGTTAGGCGTTCGTTTTAAACTGGGTGGACTTCTGCATAATCTGTGGAATCTTTAACAGTATTACGGCTTTGGCATTTTTCGAAGTAGAATTAGAAATGGTTTCTTTCTCATTCTTATTGGCTCCTGCTGTTGTTCAGTGTCCAGTTTAGGACGACCCCCAGGGACAGCACAGGGGTCCCCCACATCCTGGAGCACACAGTGCTGTGTGGATCTAAAAAGTATCCCTGCAGGGATCCCTTCTTCAAGATGCTCAACCGCTCCCTGTCCACCTTCATGAATGCCTTCACAGGTTCAGTATTATTATCTGGTATAAACGTATTTAGAAGCCTATGCTGAGCTTGAGTTTATACCAACATGAATGCATGTAAAGAATTATTAACGGTTTTATTTTTGTCACATTATTGTAATAAATCTGCTCAAGTTGCTAGGCTAATGTTTGATCCCACCTTCTAAATTTGGGCCATGTGTGGTTTTTAGTGGCATGGATGAAAAATGATTGAATACTTTCATCAACTACAATGCTTAACTGATGCACTCTTTTTGTTTCTGTGTGAACAGCCAGTGACTACACTATGTATCCATTCTCTACCCAAAATGAGAAAGACTTCCAGAATCTTCTTTCAGTCTACCTGGATGCAGTTTTTTTCCCTTGTTTACGAAAACAAGATTTCTGGTGAGCTATCTCTGCATCGCTGCGCTCTGTGCATTGTCTGTCAGCGACTAGAGGAAAGAACTCTGTTTTTATTCTACCTTTAAGATGAATTAAGCTGTTCTAAATGCACAATTCCCTTTTATTCATAAAAAATACTTACGGCTATCAGAAGCTATTGTTATTGTGGAAGCTCTTAAAATTCTTAATAATAAGCCATAAAGCATGTATCACTAGATCAAACAGCTCTTTTGTATGTGAAATCTTGTAAAATGTTACAATGCTTGTTTAAATTCCATAAGATTAATTATAAACTAAATCCTCCTTTTGTTTCTATGTCTGTTGGGTGTTAGAGATACATTAATATATATCCAAAATACGAGACAAGACATCGTTGTCCTCAGCATTTGATTAGCTTTTGGGCTGGTGGCCTTCTCATTAAGAACCCGCCCCGTTCTTCCATTAAATACACAGTAGAGATTTTTCCTGTTTCTTTGCATGTAATCATAAATGCACCATGTTGCCTGTTATCCTCGGTCTTTTGTATATTCTGTTCAGAATCTTTATTTCCCCTGATGTACTTCTTACTCTTAAAATACTTACTCTGAAATTTTGGTTTTCTTGCTTGTATATTAGATTTTCTTTCAGATTTACTTTGTTTGGTTGCTTTGTCACTTTTTACTCCGAGTATGCTTCATTAACAGCAAAGCTTATTTTTATTCGATTAAAACTGAACAAAAACAAACCTTACTCAAGTCACTGCATGAAGCAGTTGTAGGGGGGAAATATTCAAATAATGACACACTGACAAACGCGGATATAAGACTTCTCTTGACCCACATTTACATATAGGAAAGTTGGCTGGTATTCTGTCTGTCTTAAGAACTAATTTAGGATCTTGCTTTAAGTTGTATAAGCTTCAAGGTTCCTAATAAACCTTACAGATGAAATTTTTGATCCACTAGAATAATACAAACATTTTGAAAAACAGGGAAATTTTTGCTCTTGTGGAATCTGTTTTTATCTTTTTGTTTACTTGGCTGGTTAGTTTTTTCTTTTAATGCACCTAACTGGAGTGTTTATGGTTTAACTCTGCAGGCAGGAAGGCTGGAGGTTGGAGAACGAAGATCCTACTAATCCCAGCTCCCCACTGGTGTTTAAAGGAGTGGTGTTCAATGAGATGAAAGGAGTCTTTGTAAGTCAGTACACTAATAATCACTACCACGTGTATTTTATGCATGCACGTAACATTTTTATTTTTTAAGCAGGCAGCTCAGAGGTTTTGGTCCATCATCTACCTAGTCGTCATAATTTGGGATATGGTTGAACAATTAAAAAAACAACACTGTGTTGTCTGATCTTAAAGTCTTTTAAAAAGAAGATGAGGTTAGGAGGAAATAGTGGAAGATAAGGGTTTGCAGCTCTTTAACAACAGATATTTATAAAATAATCTAAACAGAAATTGTGATATATCTGATCATTTCGTATTATCTTATGTCACATTAAATTTGTCAGATTGATATACTATCATAACAATCAAAATGTAACCTTTTAAAAGGGTAAGTTGGGTAACAAAGACAGTTGCTTAACAAACCACTGGAGCTACTTGGATTAGCACTTACATTTTTTTTTTTTTACCAGATAATTCTTTGAATTGCTTTGGACCTTTCTTTAACCAAGAAAAATAAACTTTTCCAAATCCAGGTTGCAAAGGAGCGAACTTCACGTTTTCTTTAATATCTTTATATATTTTCTAATTGCATTGATTAAACACCATAAAAAAGTTTTGTGGTGTGTCCATTTCTACAATCAGTGTTAAAAACCACCCCTCTTTTCTTGTGTGCTCCAACAGTCGGATAATGAGCGTCTTTACGCGCAGCACCTTCAAAACAAACTGTACCCAGACCACACCTACTCTGTGGTGTCTGGGGGAGAACCACTGGCCATTCCAGACCTGACCTGGGAGCAGCTTAAACAGTTCCACACCACACACTACCATCCAAGTAATGCTAGGTAAGGAAGCACGGGGGGAGATCCTACCAAGGTTGTATATGGGAAACTAGGAATTAAAGAAATCCTTCATTTTCTTAAATGTCCAGGTTCTTCACATATGGAGATTTGCCTTTGGAAAATCATCTGAAGCAGATTCAAGAAGAGGCTCTTTGCAACTTTGATCGTATCGATCCAAACACAGAAGTCCCTTCTCAGCCTCACTGGAGCAGACCAGTAAGTACACGGCCATGCAGTTTATTTGGGTTGTTATATTACCAACAACTTCGATTACACAAGTCAAACATACTTACTATTAACATACAATCATTTAAAAGTTATGCATGGCTCTAATATCACTGTGGATTTTATAAAAATTTTCCCAGAGGGAAGACCATGTGACTTGCAGCCCTGATGCTTTGGCTCCAGATCCAGCCAAGCAGAACACGCTCTGTATGAGCTACCTGCTGGGAGAGTAAGATCAGACTTCAGTGTTTTTTCTTGGAAAGCCAAAGTCCAACTGTGTGATTTCAGTCTTAAGTTGTTATACCTGTTTCTCTTCTTAGCATCACAGATGCCTTCGAAGGCTTCATTCTTAGCCTGCTATCTTCACTTATGGTCTCTGGACCAAACTCACCCTTCTACAAATCTCTCATCGAGCCCAAGATAGGAAGTGACTTCGCCTCTGTTGTTGGGTTTGTATACTGGCTTTAATTAACTGGGTTTTTGTATAAATAATGTTTTCTGAATCTGTGAAAATATGTTTTTGTTTGGTGTCCATTGACGTGACCCACAGGTATGATGGGAGCACCAAAGAGGCGTCCTTCAGCATCGGCCTGCAGGGGATGGCAGAGCAGGACACGGAGAGGGTCAAACAAATCATCAGCCAAACTATTGACCAGATTATAGAGTGAGTCCCATTACTTTGAGTTTTTCTTTTAATCAAGATTAACATGTTTGACAGGCAAAAATGCATCAGAATTAAAAAGGGTGATGATGAACCAAAAGTAAAGGTTAGCTGTCATAGTAGGATTTTCCTGCCGTTCTGCTCATTTTAGCTGATGCTGTATTTTGCAGCAAGGTTACCAAGGACTAAAAGTATCTTATTATATCGGTTAAGAAAAGGGTGCAAAAAATCAGCAGCAAAAAGTAGACCCTGGGACCATGATGAAAGTCATAAATAAAGTTCTAAAATGGCATTACAAAACCGGGATGTTTTTCCAAAATTGAATAAATGTTTTTATCACGAAAACAACTTTGTAAAAGTTTATATTTTAATTTCAGTGTTTTCCAGGACTGTAAAGTATGGACAAAAAAATTAGGAATACTATTTCTAAACAGTAGTCCGTTTCACGTTCTCTAAAGGTTTTAAACTTCCTTCTGTCCTTTCTTTCTTCCTTGTGTCCTTTCTTCCTCATTTATTTCCTTCTTTTTGTCCTGGACAAATGAAGGACAAACAGTTTATTCCTGCAACTGCTTTTTGTATGTTGGGCATCCATGCAGCAACAGTGGTACCAACTGGGCCACTGTGCAGCCCAAATTTCAAATAGCTTTTCAAATACCAGTCAGTTTTGATTCAAAACATTCTGATGTGTCTTTGCTGAAGATATAAAGGGGTGTGTTGTTATTCAGCATTAGCCATAAACAACAAACATAAACCACCAAATAATTACTTTGTTTGAGGACGGTACCGTTTTGGAACGGCTGAGCCAGAGTCCAGAGCTAAACCTAACAGATAATCTGGGGTCACCACAGGAAGGCTGTGGGAAAGAGATATCCTTACAGTCTGAGAGAGTTGGAGGAATTTGTCAATTCAAGAGGTGTTACACTGATAGACTCACACCAAAATACTCTGAAAAGCTAAAGTTCAGTGAAACGGTGCTTTAAAAAAGTGTTAGCTTAAAGATGCTGAAGATTTTTTTTTTCACAAAGGTTGTTTAGACTTCTTAGATTGACTGTATTTTCATTCATAAGGACAATAAGCATGTAACAAACAACTTGCCAATATGTTCTGTTGTTTTGGGTTTTGTGGCAGGAACGGCTTTGAGGATGTGAGGATTGAGGCTCTCCTTCATAAGATTGAGATCCAGATAAAACATCAGTCCACAAACTTCGGCCTGTCTCTGGCCTCTGTGAGTTTGTGTATCTTTGACCTTTTTTTTTTTTTCAGAAATCCGGGGACCCGGCATTTAATCATGAGCATCATTGTGGGCAGTATGTTAACGTTTTCTGTGGTTGAAATCTAGAATTTATTTTCTGTTAACTGTGTATTTCTACACAAGTCAAATATGTAAACATGTCCCTGACTGTCCCTGGAGACCAAGTTATTTCTGTTATTTAATTTTACAGTTTAGTTTACACTGCTTGTTCTTCTGTTTTTCCAACGACGTTGCTCTTTGCTTTAAACCCACAATCACTGGAGTAGGTTTGATTAGATGTTTATATTTCAAGGACATTCCTTCATGACATTTAAATGTCATGCAGGAAAACTGCACGCTGAATTAGAGCTGTTGCTGTTTGATCTTCAGTTTTTATCTGTTAGGTTTTTCTTCCTTCATTCTGTCCTTGTTTGTTCATGTTTCTAACAGTACATAGCTTCATCCTGGAACCATGATGGAGATCCTGTAGACCTGCTCCGAATCAGCGACAGCGTTGCAAAGTTCAGACAGGCTCTGAAAGAAAACCCTCGCTTCCTTCAGGAAAAAGTCAGATACTACTTTAAGGTAAATAAAACCCAAGCTTTTTTTAAAAAACAAACTTTTGCTTAATTTGTAGCAAACAAAGTTGTTTTCAGTAGTGCTTGCCATATACTAGTAATTATTGCCTTCAATCAATTATTTGTGCAGGAGAACACACATCGGTTGACCCTGAGGATGAGTCCTGATGAGACGTACCTGGAAAAACAAGCCAAGGCTGAGGAGGAGAAGCTTCAGGAAAAGATCTCTGCTTTGACTGACAGCGATAGAAAGGAAATTTATCTGAAATGTAACCACAGTCACTTCAAAACATTCAAATTCTTGTTCTTTTAAGAGCCTGTTGGAGATTTCTAGCTCTGCAGTCAGTGGGTGTCTACTATTTATTTGTTTTTTATGTTTTATTAAGAATGGAAAAATGTAAGGTTAAATGTTCTACAATCTTTTATATTCTGTGAAACATGGAATTAAATAACCTCCAAGTGTAAGGCTTAACCAGAAGGTATAATGACCCTTCTGATAAGACCTGAAGTATTGAGATGTGTGTTTTTCTTCTTGTAAAGGTCTAGAGTTGCTGGAAGCTCAGAGTAAAACTCAGGATGCCTCATCTCTACCTGCACTCAAAGTGTCTGACATCCAGCCAACAATACCTATCACTGCGGTTCAGATGAGCACTGCAGGTACTGCATTACACTCTTTATATCATTTAAGGTAAAGAAAATGTGTCTATTTGTGTCTGATGGAGTGTGTTCCCCTTGACTAAAGGACATGTCCCGGTTCAGTACTGTGAGCAGCCAACAAATGGCTTGGTGTACTTCAGAGCCATGTGCAGTCTTAACACCCTACCAGAGGACCTGAGGGTTTATGTGCCACTGTTCTGCAGCATTATCACCAAGTGAGTTACACCTGATGAGTTCAAAGGCAAGTCCTGGGATTGGAGATGAATTCTTTGGGTGAAGATTGAAAAATACTTTGATATAAAATGTTCACTTAAAAGTTTCTTCTGAGGCAACATTGAATTTAAATTAATCTTTTATTAATCTGCTTTACCATCTGGTAGAAACAGAAAATAGGCACACACATTTATACAAGCAGACATTGTAACATATACGTAGTAACAGATATAATACAAATGTAGCAGAAGGCCAGAAGACTCTGAAGGGGCAAAACAAACATTGAGACTTTTCCAACCCAAGGCAGACCTTAGACCTGGTCTGGTCTGGAGTTTGTAAAGCAGTTTTGCTGGAAGAGATCTGAAGGCTAACCTTACCAGCTTCCGAAACCACAGTAAACTGTCTGAGGTGGAGGTCTTGGTAGTTTACTCTCCAGCTTTAAAGCTGACAGGAAGTGATAAAATAAGTTCAACAAAGTGTCAACCCTTGAGATCTGCAGCACAGTCAACAGTTTGCTTGTTGCATAGTCAGTAAACCTTTTGATAAAAAGAAAATAAATGTTTTGTAAATTTTTAACTATGTCGATACCACCAATTGCAGTCTCATAGAGACTATATATTTCATATTAATAACACTAATGGTATCCACAGACATATGTTTTAGGAAAATGCATTAAGCGTGTCTTAGACGCAATTTAATTTGATACATTTTGATTTGATTGGAATAAAAACTTATTTTCCTTGAAGTGTAAATAAATGGTAGCTTATTTTGACGTGCATAAACTAATTAGGTCACACATACAAACTACTAATGAGACTGCTGCACCAAGGCTTTTCATCTGTTTTCATTTCCAATTCAGTTTGATTGTATAGCATCAATTCACAACAAATGTTATCTCAAGGTGCTTTGCAAGATTAAAAAATCCAATTTATTTTTAATTATAAACCATCCAATTTTGTCCGGATTTCCAACACAAACGTATATCAGAATCAGCTTTATTGCCAAGTTTGTACATACAAACAAGGAATTTGACTTCGGTACACTTTGCTCTTTGGTTTTTCTTTATGCATTACAGAATAGATTTGCAACATCTGTCTGCTGTTGTTTTGTATTTTATTGAATGTTCAACAGAGAAACAGCCTGGGGGAAGAAACTGTCTCTGTTTGGCTGGTTTTAGTGAACAGCGCTCTGTAGTGGCGGCCTGAAGGCAGAACTCTAAACAGTTTATGTGCAGGGTGTGTGGGGTCTGCAGAGATTTCAGCAGCTCTTTTCCTGACCCTTGACCTGTATAAGTCCTGGATGGAGGGAAGGTCAGCCCTGATGATTCTCTCTGCAGTCCTGATTGTTCGTTGCAGCCTGGACCTGTCCTGTTTTGTGGATGAACCAAACCACACTGAGATGGATGAAGACAGGACAGACTGAATGATGGCAGTGTAGAAGATGACCAGCAGCTCCTGTGGAAGGTTGTACTTCTTGAGTTGCCTCAGGAAGTACAGTCTCTGCTGGGCCTTCTTTCGAACAGTGTCTATGTGTGAAGACCATCTCAGGTCCTCAGAGATGGTGGTTCCTAGGAACCTGAAGTGGTCCACAGCCGACACGTTGTTGTTGAGGATGGTGAGGGGGGTGTATGGGGGTGGTGTTCTCCGAAAGTCCACCACCATTTCCACAGTCTTGAGTTGGTTTAGTTCCAGGTAGTTCTGACCAAACCAGTGTATCAGGCGATCCACCTCCTGTCTGTATGCAGACTCATCACCGTCCTGGATCAGTCCAATGACAGTGGTGTCATCTGCAAACTTAAGGAGTTTCACGGACGAGTCCGATGAGGTGCAGTCATTTGTGTACAGGGAGAAGAGGAGTGGGGATAGAACACACCCCTGGGGGGCACCAGTACTTATTGATCTGGTTCGTGAGAAGATGCTCCCCAGTCTCACCTGCTGCTGTCGGTCCGTCAGGAAGCTGTTGATCCACTGACAGGTGGAGGCTGGGACGTTGAGCTGGGTGAGCTTCTGGTGGAGGATGTCTGGTATGATGGTGTTGAAGGCCGAGCTGAAGTCTACAAACAGGATCCTGGCTTAGGTCCCTGGACGGTCGAGGTGTTGCAGGATGAAGTGTAGACCCAAGTTAACAGCATCATCTGCTGACCTGTTTGCTCGGTAAGCAAACTGCAGGGCGTCCAGTAGAGGGCCTGTGACGTCTTTCAGGTGCTTCAACACCAGCCGCTCAAAGGATTTCATGACCACAGACGTCAGGGCTACAGGCCTGTAGTCATTTAATCCTAGGATGGTGGGTTTCTTGGGCACTGGGATGATGGTGGATCGTTTGAAGCAGGAGGGGACCTAACACTTCTCCATTGACTTGTTGAAGATCCGGGTGAAGATTGGAGCGAGTTGATTTGCACAGGCTTTCAGGCATGATGGGGAGACGTTGTCAGGTCCTCCAGCTTTCTTTGTTTCCATGCGCTGAAAGAGCCTGTTTACATCATCCTCAGAGATCTTTAGTGCAGGCAGAGGATCTGAAGGTAGGGGGTTGGTTGCTTTACTGGTCGAACGTGTTCCTGAATGGGATGTGGAGGAGTTGGTTTGAGGTGTGAACGACTTTCTGTCATGTCTGCAGTAGAAGACTGCAATCAGCTCTGTAATCAGCTCAGCAAGATGTTTTTCCGCGGCAGAAGTGCAGCCATGTGGAGGAAAATATGAGCCGATTATTATAAACGAGGAAAACTCTCTCGGTGAATAAAACGGTTTACAGATTATGGAAAATCACTCCAGATCCAGACTACATGTTTTCCCCAGCACTTTTATGTCTTTGCACCAAGCTTCATTTATATAGAAGCAGATTCCGCCTCCTCGCTTCTTCCCTGATTGCTCCGCGCTGCGATCCGCTCTGAACAGCTGGAAGTCCGGCAACAGCAATGCGCGGTCCGGGATGTTGTCACTCAGCCATGTCTCGGTGAAACAGAGAACCACTGATCCGCGGAGGTCCGTGTTTTTACCGGTGAGGAGAAGCAGCTCGTCCATCTTGTTGCTTAGAGAGCGGACATTTGCCAGGTGGATTGAAGGCAGTGGTGTTCGAAGTCCTCTTTTTCGGAGCTTTACCAGGGAGCCAGCACGCTTTCCCCTCCAGCGCTTTCTGCTGAATGAGACCACAGTACTGTGGCTCGAAAAACATATAAACACACAAAATTCACAAAGAGAGAGCGAAGCTCCGAGGCAGCCATCGTCGGCGCCATCTTGGTTGGGATGGGATATAGTCAGATTCATATTCAATTGCATACAGTCCATGTTATTCCCATTTATAATATAATACTGTCAAATTCAGTTGATCAAATACTACTAATTGGTAAAAAGTTGTCTTAAGGAAGCCCACCTAATTGAGCCAGCATGAGGTGAAACTGGAGAGCATCAACTGCCTTTTTAACAGAAAGAAACCCCCTGCAGAACCAGGCTTCTTTGGGCGTGTATCTGCTGAGAAGGCAGTAAGAAGACATGGAAGCACTGAGCTCGGAGAACTTTCCATGTGACAGAAAAACAGAGCTTTATGTTTAAACGGGAAAATTTACACATAACTCTTTACAAAAAATGCTTTGTGTTTATTGTATAGTTAAATCCTAATAATTAGTCATGTTGCCTGCATGTTGTAGCTCAAATGTGCTGGGAAAACTAATGAACCAGACGCAATATAGATTTTCTAAAATTGGCTGCAAATGACTGTTAAATTTTTGTTTGCTTTTTTATTAGGATGGGCTGTGGAGCTCTGGATTACAGGCAGCAGGCCCAGCAGATGGAGCTGAGGATAGGGGGGATGTCTGTCTCTGCTCAGGTCATCCCTGACTCCACCCAGTTGGACACTTTCGAGCAGGTTAGTCTCAGCACTGAAACCTAGGAAAACACCCTTAGTCTTCTTTTGCTTTTTGCTTATTGGATGGGGTATAAACCTAATCTCTCCATTCAACCCAGCACCAACACTGAAATTGGCAGTTGGCAAATTAAATGTGATTTATTACTTTTGCTTCTGCTGTCTTTTAAAGGGGATCCTCCTGTTCTCTTCCTGCCTGGAAAGAAACCTTCCCCACATGTTTAAGCTGTGGAGCGATATATTCAACAGGTACGAACCCAAGTCTCCTGCAGCAACTCAGGATGCAAATACACTTCCAGTCAGTTTTCTGGTATTGCTCTGGCTGGATAGTTGAACATTGGAACATATGTAAATTGGTTGGTTTCTGGCCATAGACTGGGCCTTGAAACATTGTTCACAATTTTCTATAGGGGTGAGGTCTGGAAGATTAGTTTTGCCTCCTGTATCTATTCCGAAAGCAGTTTCTAAAGAAACATTTTATGGTTCATTGGATCAGGGCATTTCGTGGTCTGAAACTGCGCACCTGGGAAGTGGCTCTCTATGGGTAAGCTCAGACCAACAGGACACAGTCACTGGGCTTTCCGTTGAGCTAATATTTAAACAGTGTCGGCTTATGTTGTCTGTCTGCTGTTTTACTGTATTGTCACATTGCTCAGATTTACAGGTCCTATAGAGGTACAAACAACACTAATATTAGTTACAGCAAGATACAAATTGCTACCTTGTAATATAAGAAAAAAATAGTCGCTGAACAGGGAGTTATCATTTAAGAGGGCAGTTTAATTGTAATTGTTCATACAGCTCGTAAAGGTTTCTGTCTTTCTGTCTGTGGAGTAAAACTACGGAACAGTCTGAAAGTGGAGCTCAAGGAATGTCCAAACATGAAACAATTAAAATAGAGATGCATTAAACACAATTTTCAAAAGATATGTAAATCAAAACAGTATGGTTTCATTTTATTTAGGGGTTATTTTCTTTATTTTTGTTCTTTGTTTTAAGTGAAGTGCTTAAGTAACTGTTGCTGATACAGGGACTTTACTGACCTTTCTAAGTTGCTCTTAAACATCAGTGTTGTAGTGTTAGCTTGTAGCGCTACCCCAGCTAATCAGAATCAGAATCAGAATTCTTTGTCATTGCTCCACATGGGTGCAACGAAATTTCCTACAAACCAGAACAAAACAGTGCAGGCAAGTAGTGCAAATTTAAGAAAAATAAATACAAAAAAAAGTTAAAAAAGGGCTGTGCCGGTGGAAATAGATATATATATTATATATATATATATTATATATATAATATTATATATATATATATATTATATATATATATATATATATATATATATATATATATATATATATATATATATATATATATATATATATATATATATATATATATATATATATATACAGAATATTTACAGGTTATTGCACGTGAGGTAGCATAATGCAAAAGGAAAAATTGCACGGAATGTATTTAGTGTTTATGTCATTTAACAGTGTACATGAGTACATGAGGCGTTCAGGGCAACAACAGCTCTAGGAAAGAAGCTGTTTTTCAGTCTGTTTGTTTTTGTCCTTATTGCCCTGAAACGCCTCCCAGAGGGCAGCAGTTCAAAAAGATGGTGACCAGGGTGTGAGGGGTCCCTGATGATGCTGCGGGCTCTCCTGAGGCAGCGGGTGGAGTAAATCTCCTCCAGGAAGGGGAGAGGGCAGCCAGTCAGTCTTTGAGCGGTGTTGATGACCCGTTGGAGCTGCTTCTTCTCTGCTGCAGTGCAGCTGGAGAACCACAGCGAGATGCCGCAGCTCAGCACCGACTCCACCGTGCAGCGGTAGAAGAACAGCAGCAGCTCTGGTCGTAGGTTGTTCTTCCTGAGAGTCCTCAGGAAGTACAGTCTCTGCTGCGCCTTCTTCAGGATCGCCGTGGAGTTAGAAGTCCACGTCAGGTCCTCGCTGATGTGGGTGCCCAAGAACCTGAAGACTGGCACGTAGCTAGCATGTAGTGTCTTGCAGCTTTTCCTGTCTGTCTGTCTTTCTGCCTCATAGCGAAATTTTCCACAGAACAAGGCTTTTGTGTTTGCCTTGATTACTAAAGAGGGTCACATATGTTTTACGTTCAGCCTGTGCTCACCATGTTAACAGAGGTTAAATTCTATCAGTAGCCCATTGTTTTGAATAGGTGAAGGACTGCAGGGAGGTCAGGGACTGAGTTTCTCTGTTATTGCAGCGCTGCTGCGGGAAGAGGTCTGACAATTTAAGCAAATGTGAATGGGTCAGTCTTTATCAATTTTAATGCAAGTGAGTGTATATATATATATATTTTTTTTTTTGTACCGATATCATATTGACAACCCTACTATGTACCTGTACCATAGTACTGTGGTACTGGTGCATTGCACAAAATGGGTGGAATAATTTGGTTCTACATCCAAATTCTCCCACAACTCCACTTGTGCAGAGGAAACTTTCGACCCAATTGGGTGCTCCAGCAGGATTCTAATCTCAAACACATCCAGGAAAACACCAAGCTTTTGTAATGGCCTCTAACTCAACCCTGTAGAAAATAACATGTTGATATGTAAAAGCTGGGTCCATGCCAGGAAACCATTTAATTTACTGAAGATCTACCAATTCTGATAAAAAAAATGGTCAAAAAGGAAAAATTATGCCAGAACCTTTTTATGGATTCAAAAGGATGTTTTCTACTAAATTTGCCAACCGATGATGGGTCGATGTGAACAAATTGATGTATGATTATTGACTCAAAAAAATGACAGCTAGTGGTGTTCCTGTTTCTCTTTAAGCCCTCATTTTGACAACGAAGAGCGCCTTCGCGTTCTGGTGATGATGGCAGCGCAGGAGTTGGCAAATGGAATATCCCACTCTGGTCACATGTACGCCATGACCAGAGCAGGCCGACACCTGACACCAGCTGGAGAACTCCAGGAGACCTTTGATGGGATGGAACAGGTGATCTTCATACCTCAATCTGAGATTTATGCTGGATGTTTTGGGCCCACAGAGAAATAAATCTAAACCAGCTGCTTCTTTCTACTTAAGGATTGGGGAAAAAAGTCTGAAAGATATAATAGTTTGTTGTATACACTCTTTGTTTTGTTATACCGTCGCTCTGCTGTGGTTACCTGATCAGGTTTTATGTCTTTATTTGAACATTAGGTGAAGTTTATGAAGAGGATAGCTGAGATGCCAGATCTTAGTCAAGTCATCCGAACATTACCCAGGATCAAAAAACACCTTCTGAACCCCGGGAACATGAGGTGGGCGCATGTATAGATGTTCTAGGTTAACATTAAAGTTTTATTGAATCCTTGAAATTTATAATTTTTTTTTCTGGTGGTGTTTGTGATTTTAATGCTTGCTTCAGAATGTTTACCCTTCATTTCCCACTTCTAACGTCCCATATTCTAACAGATGTGCAATCAATGCAACACCACAGAAAATATCTGACTCAGCTACACAGTTGGAGAGTTTTATTAATGATGTTGCTGAAAACCGAAAAGAACGCAAGCCTGTCAGAGCAAATATTATTAAGGTGAGGTATTTCTGATTAATTGCTGAGCTGTCCTGCTTAGAAAATCCTCATTATTGACTCACTTTCATGTATTTCTGTGTCTTTGCTACAGGTACCACTTGACCTTCTGGATGATTCCGGCCCGAGTAGAAAACTGATAACAGTGAGTTCAGTATAATAAAACGTATGTTCAGAGTTTAGATGGATAGAATAAGGTTTACAATGAGTTACATCTGGTCTGTAACAGTGAGCGTCAGGGATTTTTTTCACCTCTTACCATCCGGCTCCCTGTGTGTAAGGACACCATGTAGCAAGAAAACAATACTATTCCTGCATGCATCATGAAGGTTTACCTGGTCACAAACACAATTAATTAAATTCAATTATAATCAGTTCAAAATACTTTATTAATCCCAAAGTGAAATTAAATGCTGTTGTAGCTCGTATTATCCAGGTTCCTTCAAAGAAGCATTGTAGATGCTGATGTCTGTGAGCAGTAAGGATCTCCTATAGCGGTCTGTCTTACAGCAGATCTGAAGAAGCCTCTGACTGAAGACACTTTGTTGTTGTACAACAGCCTGATGAAGAGGATCTTCAGGGTTCTCCATAATGTCCTTCATTTTATGAAGAATCCTTCTTTCCACAATGATCTCCAGAGGAGTCCCCAGAACAGAACCAGCTTTCTTTATCAGCTTGTTGAGCTTTTTTAAGTCCCTGGCTCTGATGCTGCTACCCCAGCTGATGATAGCAGAAGAGATCACACTCTCCACGACAGACTTATAGAAGATATGCAGCATCTTGCTGCAAACACCAAAGGTCCTAAGCTTTGTCAAGAAGTACAGTCCTGCAGCCTTATTCCAGTTCTCTCCAGTTGTCTCTTCATCTAACTTCTTGAGACACACAGGTGGAAGGGGGAGGCAAAGCAAGCATCAGCATCTTCTGATTTGGTTGAAGGCAAACATGTAGAAGCAATAGGGTCCGTGACTGAGGTAAAAGATAAAACATTTGAGGTGTGACAGGAAAGCTGTGGGTCAGAGGATGGTGGACTGCACTAAGGGCAAAAAATGCTCTTATCTAGCAAACTTGTGCGCTGCCGTTTTCAAACCCTAGGGGAAATTTACGCCTCTTCACTAGAGGTTCCAATAATTACAGAAGGTGTTTTTATCAGACGGTGTACTATAATTTTTACAGTAACATAATACCGTAAATTCCGGACTACAGAGCGCACCTGATTAAAAGCCGCATGCTTTAATTTTAGAAAGAAAACCAATTTTGTACTTGTACAGGCCGCACCGGATGTTAAGCCGCAGGCGTCCAACGTTGTAATATGAGATATTTACACAATAAGATATTACACGTGAGGATTTTTAACTATTAATTTAATCCGTATGGTAATATAAACAAATCCATATTGCAAATGCTTTTTTTCGAACACTGCCTGTAACACGGCTACCTTTAAATATACGTACGTTATCAGTAACACACAAATTACGTTGCCAATGCTTTTTTACTGAACAGTGCACGAACAACATTCCAATATCTCCTAACTGATTTACACAGCAGCCTACCAGGTCAAAAGTCATTGATCGCCTTCTTCATCTTCTTCCTGCGCACTGAAACCATCAAAGTCCTGTTCTTCAGTGTCCGAATTGAACAGCTTCAGGATCTCGTCACTCACTTCAGCCTCTTCATTGTCGCTCTCACTTGACCGCACCCGGTCCCCTTAATCACGCAGCAGTCCAGCCTTTCGAGACCCGTTGGTGATTTTCCATGTTGATGAGGGTGAATATAAATGTCTGATTTACAATACGGGTAATTGAATTGTGAAAGTGCTCTTGATTTATCGCACAAATTCATTGGACCTCTTTGAACTACTCATCAATTTGATTGGTCTACTGTTACCAGGCAAAATGTTTTTGGGGGCATGAAAAAAAACATGCATTAGCCCCACCATCCGAAATTCACGGTAACTAAATGAATTTGTCGACGTATTGTTTAAGGAGGGAAAAGCCAGTGCTATGATTAGATACTGAATGCAACACTCTTTATTACCATGTTAAATGAAGTTTGAATGCAAGTTTTTATGCTTCTACAGGAGCCAAATTTCCAGCCATGTCAGATGAAAACATTCTTCCAGATGCCCTTCCCTGTTAATTTTGTCAGTAAGAGTATTCGTACTGTGCCGTTCTGCCACCAGGATTTTGCCAGGTAACTAAACTGGACGTACAGAAAACTCCACTGATAAATAATTATTTAAAATAAAATAATTTTTTCATGACTTAGACTTGTATTTTAGTTTATTTAATAGAACTACAGTGTGTACTTTGTTATACTTGTCAGTGTTTTGCAAACAAAATGATCACATTTTAGTTAAATTTTCCTCATTCTTAATGCTCTGCATTTGCTCATTCTGGTTACATCTTCCATCTGTGTCAGTTTGTGCATCTTGGCAAGAATGATGACTGCAAAATTTCTCCACGGCGAAATTCGGGAGAAGGGTGGAGCCTATGGAGGTGGAGCCAGAATGGGTGGAAGTGGCATGTTCTCCTTTTACTCTTACAGGTAGGCAGCAGTTCAGGTCGCACATTCAGTCAGCCAAACTGAATTTTGTACTACAAAGTCAACATTTTTTTCAATGTAAAAATATTTTTAAAAATCCTTGACTACCCTTCTGTAATCATATTGGGTCCTTGTACCTTTTAAAAATTTATTTAATTTGAAACATTTTCTTCTGGAGGATAGATGCTGCCTCTCTGAGCTTTCAGATGCTTCTCAATAAGTTTCATGAAAAAGTTAAATAATGTCAGATATTCAATCCAAAACGTAAAACTCATATATTAATTGCATACAGTGTTAAAGTTCAAGTGTGTGTTTCTGGTAATTTGGATGATTATGACTAAAAGCAAATGAAAACCAAAACTTCATTTTTTTGTAAATATTGCCTTTTAAGGTCAATACAAAAAGGCCCCTGCAGGTTCCTCTATCTTAACTCTTAACTCTATCTTAATGATGATGAGCCACAGATCATAATGAGAATATGATAAGGCTGGTGAGACAGCTTGATGTTAGGTAGTATGTTTTCAGTATCATAACTTTTGATAAACAAATACAATATTTTCTCACACTTTCTCCTGTATCTTTGCAAAACTCACAGCTTTTAATGTACTTTTTGCATCTTAATCAATATGGAAATTGGATCTGAGCATTTAGGACAGTAAGCATCCATCTGATCGAACAAAGATAGTGTTGGCAGAGCATGAATGCTTTGCATTTTCAAGTATTATGTTGTTTTCCTTTGCATTGAAAGACTAAAGGAGGGTGTTACGTGGCTCAGTAGTAGAGCAAAAGTAAAGTATGCTAAAGTCCTCGATGCAGCTGTCCCGGGTTCAATTCCCAGGCCTGGGCCATTTACTGCATGTCTTTCCCTTCTTTCTCTACCTTACTTCCTGTCCAGCTACTGTGGAACAAAGGCCACTAGGGCCAAATAAAACCTTAAAAAACAACAGAGAGTAAACAGTAATTTGTTTTCAAATAGTTTGCATTACAAACCATCAGAAGTGCAAAAAAAAAACCCAGTCTATTGCTACGAGTTTTACGATGTCTTATATTTGCAGCAGCCATATTTAGGCTGAACTCTGGGTTGGCTGGGGACATTTGACTTTTCTAGTCAGAATTCTAACTTCATGCTGTATGATTTCTTTTTTCCCTAAATTATTACTCGGAAATCATAAACCATGCAACCCTTAAAGTGACAGGATGTTTATAAAACCATTAGGAATGTTTCAATTTTGACCAAATTTCGTGTCTCTTCTGTGTCCAAGGGATCCAAACTCAGTGCAGACATTATCTGCATTTCAAAAAGGTGTCGACTGGGCAAAATCAGGACAGTTCTCTCAGCAGGACATCGATGAAGCCAAGCTTTCTGTGTTCTCAGCTGTCGATTCACCTGTGGCTCCTGCAGACCAAGGTGATGATACTGTACTTTACTGGCAGCTTTTTTGGCTCTGTTCACAGAACATTTTGAGATCTCTTTTAACATTATAGTTGTTGTATAGTTGTTTTTTGGTTTATAGTTTTTTTTTTCACTTGAAAGCTGATCCCTGTCTCTTTGTGGAGCAGGAATAAGTCGTTTCCTCAGTGGGATCACAGATGAGATGAAGCAGAGTTACAGAGAAAGGCTCTTTGCTGTGGATCATAAAAGCCTAGTGGATGTGGCTGAAAGGTAAAACAGTTCAAGCTGAATATTTGTTTTTATGGCTTAACTGTTTGAATCCTAATTAGCCTTTGAGAAAGCTCTTGCAGATCAATTAAAAACCAGGTGTTTCTGTTTTTCTGCAGGTACCTCAGTGTTGGTCAGAACACGTGTGGAGTTGCCATCCTGGGTCCAGAGAATGATACGATCAGGAAAGATCCGACATGGATATTAAAATGATATACTTTTCATAACTGGACACATAGCTTGAATGGACTTTATACTGAAAACCAAACAAAAATGTAAGCTTTGTTTTTTTTAAACTTCTGGTAAGAGAAGCTTAAACGCACAGCTTGAAGACAGGGAATATTGACTGACTTTTAATTTTAAAAACATACAATAGAAACCTTTGTATATTCCATTATGTACATATTAATGGAAATTACTTTTTACACTATCATATTTAATACAAAACTAGATCTGGGTTGTTTAGTGAATGTTGAATCACTAAACATGGTTTGTCATTAAATCATGTTCCATTTTAAGGGGATTCATTGTTATACAGTGGTTTTGTTGGTTCCATTGTGGTTCACAAAGTCATCAAACAAAGCCTTTACATTTCCACAACTAACTTTATTACTATTAAAGATGAACCCTTAAAGAGGAACATTGGAGCCAAACCAAAGGACACCAGGGCTAGAGGTACAGCTCGTTAAATTAGTGTCATTCTAAATTTGGCTTATTTTTTTATGTAAATCTATTCATGCACTGAAACTCGTATATTACATCAGTTACACACACAGGTATATTTCATGTACGTGTGCTGTTAATTTAAATGATTATGCTGCAGAACTCTAAACACATTAGTTATTTTCTTTGAAAATTGGAATATTAAATACAACAAATAAAAAGAAGGAGATTTAATACATTAATATTGTGTTATGGCCTACTCAATGATGGGGAAGACTTCCAACCCGACTGTTGTTAATCACCCAGTCAGGGATACTGTCCACAAGGAGAGTAAACGACAAAAGGCAATGCTAAAGAAGCTGGCTGTGCAGAATATTAAATGCAAATATATACTTTCAAAAGTATTTACATGTACACGAACTTTGATGACATCCTATTCTTAATCTATAAGGTCCAATTTGTTGATGGACCCACCGTCGCCGGCAATAGCAACTTTAACTATTCTATAAACATTTTCCTCAAGGTTCCACAAGGACTGTGCAGGTCAGTTAAGTTTCTCCACACCAGACTTTGTACACCTGCAGTCATGGAAGTGGTTCGAACAATTCATTGATTTGGGGGTGTGACCCAATCCTTTTGGCAATATAGTGTATTAAAGAGAAGTTGGATGGAGGGAAAATGAAGGAAAAGTCCGCAAGCAACAAGGTTAACTGTAATCATGAGAGGTTTGAAGCAAATCCCATTCAAGAATTTGGGTGAGATTCACAGTTGCGGATAGTCACAGCTTCAAGAGCCATCACACCCAGATGGTGTTGGTCCACTGGGTTTTTCGAAGTCCAAAGTCGGTGCAGCTGTCTACCGGGAAGTTTTACAGCACTGCATGCTTCCCTCTGCTGACAAGCTTTATGGTGACGCTGATGTACACAAAAGGTGATTTTTTTTTGACAGTAGTTATTGATTGTCCCCAATGTTTCCTGGCCTTTACTTCAAAGTGCAGTATTGCAAGGAGAAAGATGAGAGACAACAGAACGAAATTTACGAATGTAACTACGGTTCTATGAATCCCGGATGACCGCCAGAGGCGGTGCTTCAAGCACTGAATGATCATTCTTGTGCATGCGCAGGTCGAGAATTTAATAACAACATGGTCACATGTGACCTACCGAGGGACCGAACGCTCTGGCGGTCATCCGGGATTCATAGAACCGTAGTTACAGTCGTAACTTACGTTTTATTTCATCCCTACTGACCGCCAGAGGCGGTACTTCAAGCACTGGATGGCGCAACGGGGTCCCAAAGGATCCCACGGAGACCCCAAGGAACACAGCAAACACCACCAACCTCAGCGGGAGGCAGAAGGCGGCTGCTCCAGGATGCTCTGAAGGGGATGCGGCGTGGCGACGTTCACCCTGTAAAATCTGGCGAAGGTGCTCGGCGCCGTCCAGGAAGCTGCTTCACAAATGGCCTCCAGAGGCACCCCAGTCATGGCAGCCCATGAGGTGGACAGGCTCCTAGTGGAGTGACATTGCACGCCGCCCGGCAGGGACCGATCCTGCAAGGAGTAAGCCACAGAGATCATCTCCACAATCAAACGTGCCAACCGCTGTCTAGAAAGGGCCTTACCTCTCCGAGAGCCAGCATAACGGATGAAGTGACAGTCAGTCTGACGAATTGGCGCCGTGGAGCGGATATACGCCTCGAGCACTCGGACTGGGCAAAGAGGCTCAGAGGGGGTACCAGGATTAAAACGGGAAAGCCGGAGCGGCACAACCGTGGAGCCCTGCCAAGACGGAAGCTCGGGAGCATGGCCAGAATATCGCCGACCCACCGAGGAGAAGGACAGGCGGTCATGGAAACAGAGTCTAGACGTATGCGGGCGAGCACCGTCTGAGTGTCTTGGATCGCCTGATTGCGGGTCGCAGCACAAATAAGGCAGGATCCGCAGTCCCCGTGCCTGCAGGGGGGAAAGGGCCGCTGCCACACACCGGGTGAACACCCGAGGAAAGAGGGGAAGTGCCTCCCGTGAAATGCAAAGTGGCCGAACTGAAGACGGTATCCCCGGGACAGAGTGGACAACACCCACAAGTCCGGGGCGTGAAAAGCCCAATAACTGAGCTGGCCCAGTGAAAAAAACCGGACCGCCTGCTCCAAAACATCACAGGCAGGCCCCTGGAGGGCCTGGGGAAATCCCGATCGGATTGAGCAGACCGAACTGGACGTGAACCCTGGGCCCCACCATGGTCCCCTTGGGCCCTAGCTGGTCTAGGGGCCATGCTCGTGGACCCCAAGAAAGGGACAGGAGGGGGCAAGGAACCCCACAACGAGCCCCCAGCAGCAACAGGCCGACGGGGAGGTCTATGGAGACCCACCGTGCTGCCGTGTTCTTGAGGCCTGGGCTGTACGTTCTAAGGCCTCCAGTGCAGTGGAACCAAAGAGTTCCCCCGGAACCACAGGAAGAACCCTCAGTGTTCTGCAAGGCTTGGTCAAGGATGATTGCGGCAACCCCACCTGGCACTGAGCATGGACCAGCGTAGAGAGCGTGCGTCCAAGCTCACACGTCATCAGGGCGAAGGCCTGCAGGGACGCGTCCAACAAGCCCTAAGTCGACTGGTCCAAGGGAACTGACTCCAAAGAAGAGGAGAGGCCCAACATTAGGTGGGAGAGTGAGTTTCCGATCCAGCCCATCCGGACACCCGAGTCGTGGACAATGGGCATTAGGCCTCAACGCCTCATCAGGAAGAACAATAAGAGAGGCAATGGCAGATTCGACAGAGGGCATGCAGCCCAACCCAAACTTGAGTGCCTCGTGCATGGCAGCCAGGGCCCTGCCATCCGCCATCAGATGGGAAAAGGCCCTTGTGTCTGCCCAGCAAGCATGCAGCTCCTGGACGTACTCCGCAGAGGGAGAAACAACAAAGGCGGCCATGGCATCACGACGCCTAAAAAAGGCGCTAGATGGAGCAGGCTGGGCTAGGGGGAACATCCAGCAGCAAACGGCCCAGAGACGTTTTAATTGCTGCAGACACCGGTTACCCTGCACCTCCCAGAGAGGCACCGGAGCCCGTTCCTGAGGTCCGGGAGCCCAACTCCGGAAAGGACTCTCGAAAAAGGGTGCCCCGAGGCCGCAACCGAAATAGCATCATCCTCGCAATACGAGGATGATGCCATTTCGGTTGGAGAGTCAGCGAGCAAGGTATAAATGACAAACAGCAACACTGTCAAAGGAATAAGACTCGGTACGAGCAGAAAACGCCACTGGCGAGTCAAGCAATCAAAGCAAAGCGGACAGCAACTATTGCCGAAAAAAAAATTAATGAACGGCTTCAGCACGAGCAGAAAATGCCACCGCCGAGCCGAACAAACTTACCAGAAAACCTGGAAGAAAAAGCAGCTTGCGCAGCCTCTGGAGGGCAGAACCATCCGCAGCTCCAACCTCAATCGATCATGAGGCTTCTAGCAGCAAGAGGAACGAGGAACAAACAAACGCAAGTCAACACCTGTATTCATCAACCTGCGCGCGAGAAGAAGGAAGGGACTGGGCTCCCGGTGTCATGTGACTATATAGACTCACGTGAGCCACCGGTAGGTCACATGTGACCATGTCGTTATTAAATTCTCGAGTTGCGCGTGCGCAAGAATGATCATTCAGTGCTTGAAGCACAGCCTCTAGTGGTCAGTAGGGATGAAATGGAACCAACAATGCAGAGGGGCTGAAGGCCATTATTAAAGCAACCTGGGCGTCCTGAACACCTCCATGTCACACTGCATTGATGCAGTAATTCATGCAAAAGGTGTCTCACCTCAACTAAGTATTGAGTGCATTTACTGTAGAATCCATTGATATACATGGCTGACAGTAATAATTTACAAACCTTTTGTAATATTTTAATTTTCTAAAAAGTTCAATTTTGTTTTTATTAGCAGAAATACATATTTGAAATATATCAATTTGAGCATAGAACATGTATGGGTTTAAAATTTTAAGTAATTTTACAATCTGGTTTATCTTTACTACATCCGATTTTATCAAAATATAAAATCTAATCTGTGAAAACACTTTTAAATCAAGGTGTCCAATTATTTACCAAATTAACACAACATTCAGCATTTCCACACAATAACTGCTTTATTTACCCTGTACCAGGACACACATCATGTTAACACTAACAATGTGTCGTTTCACCCATTCTCCAAACACATTGCTTAGCTATAGCTACAGCCTACAGGAGCCTGCACATAAATAACCACGATAAGGTGCACACACAGAAAGCCCAGGATGGATGCAAGCAGCACAGCAACAACACGACATACATGTGCAGTTAGGTTTGACCGTACAGGACCTGCTCACTGTGAAGCTATCAGGGTTACAGCATTTTACAGCCGACGCGTGGACATTCTCAGGAGTGCGCATGATCCCCCAGACCAGCGATAATATTAACTATGCGGGTAAAAGTCAAATCTAATCACAGATTTTCGTCCTCAGCTGAGAAAAAAACAGACGCCTCAAGAAATAATTAGACATGGCTACATTTTGGGCACTAAAACCTTAATACAGTACATCATGAGTAGTGCATATATTTATATTAACTTTGGATATCTAAACACAATGTTAGATGTTAGCTTGCTTAAAATAAATAGAGCTCTTCCCAAATTACCCTCCAGAAATTTAATCTAAAAAATAGAACATTCCTCCTGAAAGTGCCATACTCATACAATAATTCCTCTATCCTTTAAAATCTTTCCTAATATATCTGCAGTCAATCAATCAGTGTGTGAGCAGCTGCCACTGAAAGGTGAAGCCAGTTTCCTGTGGGAGTAAAGCTTTTTTCTAGCAGCGGTTCAGATCGCAGCCGAGGTGTCGCTCTCTTTGGGCCGCACCCGGGTCACATGCTCCAGCTGGCCAGCGTCAGAAACATCATAGCTCGTCTTGTACTTGGCCAGGATTTTCATCAGAGGACGGAGCTTGAGCCACCACTGTTCCTTCGGGATCCGGTGGCTGCAAAAACCAAATGTTTTGTGTTCAGGGTTTGTCTTTGGAGTTTTCACCTGAGACATGTTTGTTAAACTGATCACGAGGAAATTCTTTTTGATAGGATTTGTTCAGTTCTACAGTAGAAACACAGTGTCTTGCAACTACTTACGAAGATGTATAGTTTGTGAAAGTTTTTTTTTTTTTTACAAAAAAATCATAAAGATTCAATATGTGTTGAGTCACACTGAGGAGGTTCTTTTTAGGACTTTCTTGCACTGCAGTTATAGCTGCTGCTTTTTGGTGGAGCTTGCATTTCTAGAGACTTGCAAGCTTTGTTAGATTGGATGGAAAGCATCTGCCAACACCAATTTTCAATTCTTGTTCCAGATTCTCAAATGGATTTAGGTCTGAACTTTGACAGGGCCATTCTAACACGTGAATATGCTTTGATCTAAACCACTCCATTCCAGCTCTGCTATATGCTTAAAGCCGTTTTACTACTAGTAGGGGAACCTCCGCCCCAGTCTCAAGTATTCTGCAGCCTCTAACATATTTTCTTCCAGTAGTGTCCTGTCTTTAGCTCTATCTTTCCACAAACTGATCAACTTCCCTGCCCCTGCTGAAGAAAGGTATCCCCACAGCATGATTCTGCCACCTCCTTGTTTCAATTTGTGGGTGGTGTGTTTAGGGAGATTTGCTCATTTGGTTTTCCATTAAACATACTGTTTTGCATAAAGACGCAAATATCTTTTCTGACCAGAGCACTTTTTTTGTATACGTTTCCTGTGTCACATACATGGCTTGTGACAAACTACGAAGCGTACTTCTTATGGTTTCTCTTTAAGAACTTATTTCTTTCGACCAGTCTTCCATACATGGCAGATTTGTGGAGTGCACAACTAAAGGTTGTCCTGTCAACAGATTCTTCCAGCTCTTTTAATACTACAGGGTTATAATGGCCTCCTGACTGCTTTCCTTGGTAGGTTTTCAGTTGTGTCTTATTCTGTCTATTTTCAGAAGATTAATTGAACAGTGCTTAAATACTGTTTTACAGCCCAACTCAGTTTTTAACTTCTACAACTTATACACAACGTTTTATTCCTGATCTATCTGATGTTTTTCTTGATCTTTATTGATATTTGTTAACTAGTGTTCTCTAACAAACTCTGAGGCCTTCACAGGACAGCCTAATTTTTACTGAGATTGAATTACACACAGATGATTAATTAGCGGACTCCTGAGGGAAATTGTATTCTATTTATGAGTGTTGGCATAAAGAGGGCTAGATATTAATTACATTTTTTCAGAAAATTATTTAAAAAATAAAATAAATAAGGGAAAAACCTGGTAAAATGTTTAAGGACTGCGAATACTTTTGCAAGGAAATGTAGATCTGACCTTCAGCACATTACTGGAAGGAGCAAAGTTTGGGAAACAAACTCCTTTTGTTCAGTGTTTGGTAGCATTGATCCAGTTGCAGCTCTAATCAGCTGCAACATTACCCAACCCACACAGCTAGCAGGAAAGGTGGCAATGAACACATAATCCCTGAGTAACCTCAAGTAATATTTCCTTAAACTGAACACAGATATGCTTGATAAAGTTACTCCAATATAGCTTAGCCTTAAGAGTCCTTGCATGGATATTTAAAACTATGACTTAATTAGAAACACTAAAATATGTTGGGAAAATACTCCTCGCGTGATTCCTATGAATGGCTGCGGTATTTAAAATGTTGCAAAAAGGAAACGTCTGGTGTACAAATAGCTGTAAATAAACTTAGTTGCGGTAGCATCATGCTGTGGGGCTAGTTAAATCCTTATGCAAGTTCTGGTTTGATGTATAGAATAAGTTGATTGGTGAAAATTGATTACTGCCTCTAAATTGTTTAACTTCACCTCCAGCTAATTGCTGGAAGGACCTGGACAGAACTAGGTGTCCCAAAAAAACAATGATCCCAAATGGGTCCACCCAGGAAACCAACCAATTTGGCCTGTTTGGATCATTTTGATCCTGTGTGGATTAGAGAAAATACACAATAAATTAAAATTTCTGCACATTTTTCTTGTTTTTTAAAATGAAAGAAGTTGTATATTGTATCATTATTCCAGACTAGAAAAAGGAAAGTTTTAATAAATGTAGAGAATCCCCAAATTCATAAGACATTAATGGCTGACTTTAGGTATGGGCCAACAGGAACATTGAACAGGAACAGGAACATTGAAAAGATAGATTGAAAGATAGATTCTTGCATAATTTTGCAACAATTGCTTGATGTAGAGCTCTGTTAATTTAGCCAGGAAATCCTAAACGTATTTTTTTATTAGATATAGGTCTTTGAATAACATGACTGGAAAGCTAAAGACAAAATCGCTATCTTACACAAAGTCGGTCTCTTCCCTGAGCTGTACTACAGGTTGAAAGAGCATCGCCCTGCGACGCATCCCCAACAGGCAGGCAGTGTCCTCTGAGTTGGTGAAGACTCTCCCTGTATTGAAGGAAAACACCAGCTTTTATAACAAGGCCGCAACACACACAAAAATTAAAATCCCCCCCAAAACTTTAGTGTACTGTATGTAATGAATGCTAGTTCAGACTCAAGTAACTGGGTCGTTTGAAGCACCTTCTTTGTATGACTCCTTGAGCGTCCGCGTGATCCACTGTATGGCTTTAGCTGCAACCTTGGTGCCAAAGTTTCTGTCGAAAGGAGACGGCGCTCCGCCCTGTTAAAGGGAAGATTTTAGTCTGCATGAAAAAATATTTTACATTTAAAATAAACATTTAAGTATATCAATAAAAAAAAAATTTTCATCATTTAGGGTTTAAGTTGCTAAATTTTGTATAGTCAAAAAAAGTTTTTTAATTTTTAACTAAAATTTTTAAACCCTTTTTAAAAACAAATCCCTTTTAAAATTGGAAATGTAAACTGAAATGCCTTTTTAAAAAAATTTACAAAATTGGGAAAATTTAATAACAGGTTTTTGTCCCTTTTAAAAAACTGTTTTAAATTTTAACAATATACTGTACTTCTGTTGACCATCATCAATTAACATTCAAGGGATAATTAGAACATTATCTCAGACTTTATGTCTAAATAATAATGCTTTTGCAAAATACAAAAAAACCCGGGGGGAATTTTTTTTTCCGGGGTTTAGCTTTGGGTCCCAAACCCGCTTTCATGTGACCCAGAATGTTCTTCCTGCTGTCGAACACTCCTCGACCTTCCTCGGAGTACAGCTGGTAGATGAAATCAGTGGTGAAGTTTTCGTTGCAGTTCTCATTTCTGAAATACACAACAGCTGCAGATGTCAGAGTCAAACGAGGAAAAGGAGAACAAGCTTAACATTTGGGAAATTTTTTGCACAAGTTGTTAGAATAAAAGTGACTTCTGTATCATCAGAACTCTAGTATATATAAGACATGGGCCAGCTGGCCTCATCAAGGTAAACCAAGATTTAGGAAATTAATTTTAATAAAATTCCAGGGAAAGCACCAGAGTACCAAAATGTTTTTGAATTTAAAGGGCCAGTAAAAGGGTAAAAATGCTTTCCCCTTCCAAACCCCCTGTTTTTTTTTGCCTGCTTGTCCGGTTATTTTAAAAAAAAGGGTCCTAAAAGCTTTTTTTTCTTGGTTTCCCAAAAAAATCATTTTTAGGGCCTTTTGGAATATTTTGCTCACCAACCTGCAGCTATATTGTGAAATATTAAAAGAGCACGCAACATCGCTATTTTTAAGGTAATGCAGGTTAAAAACTGCAATTCCCAGGCTAAAATCTACATGTTTGTTTCTTAGCCAACAGCAGAAGCTACCAGAGCAGATAGCCTGACTAATTGTTCAGCTCACAGCTTACCCTATAAAGGGAGGGAAAGTAAAAATGACTGATATTGTGCACAGTAACCATTTAAAACTACTAAATTCAGAACCTGTTTTTTCTATATTTTTGCTGGTTTTTATAAAACATATAATAAAAAAAATGGTCGATATAACAGTTAAACTTAATAATCAAAACTGTTTTAAATTTTTTTTTAGGGTAGCAATAAGAATTATTTGTTTTAAAAAAAAAGCTTTAAATTTATGTTTTTACAATTTTTTCTCTTAGATTTTTGTCTAATTGCTTTGAGACTGCAATTATTTAACTCAAAAATTCATATGGGAAATCTCCAAAAACCCCCTTTAAAAGCCTTGGTTCCTAAATTGGGCTTTCCCTACTCGGGGGAGGTCCCTTTTTAACCTCTGTGGGATGACTTGTTCTGACTTAAGTTGCTCTTAATGCCATGCAAAAAACCTTTTTTTCGTTTCCCCGAATAATGTATTGAAGTGCAGGGTTTTTCCAAAAGGAAGGGGGTTTTCATTTTTTCCCATATTTAAGGGAGTGAAACTACGCCTTTTGCATGTGCCAAACACAATGTACACATAGACTAATAACAGCATTTTGAAGCCTAAAGCAACACATGAGGCATCAGTAATCCGGTGTTAGGAAAGTCTGTCAAATCTGTGTTCTTTCCTCAGACTTGAGTTTGAGAGGTCTTCCAACAATGACACCGGGTGAAAATTGTTCCTGCATCTGGGGGCTGTGGTTTACAATGGCCTACACACAGCTTATGGTACTGTGCAAGGGTCTTGATTTTTTGTTTACATATTGCTTTGACAGCAGGACTTTCTGTTATTATTTTAAGTCATTTTGATAAAGAAGGTTCAGTACCTCACCAGTTAGTTTTCCATCTTACCTATGACTCATTCAAGACATAAAAAGGAATCAACCCGTGTTATGCAGAACCAATTTTATGTACAACCTTTAGGTACTTCTTCAGCAGCCTAAGACTAAGACTTGTTCTCATTTCCTTGTTGAATCAGTAAATTCAACAGAAAATCTGATATTAGCACAAAGAGCTTGAAGCTGTTAGGATGATGCATCTCTCAGGTCCGTCGTGCGTCAGTTTTCTTTCTACCTTTGCAAAAGATATTTCAGATAGTGATTCCCTTTTGAACCATGACTGAACAATATGCTATCTGAAATGCTGATTGGAAAAAGCAGCCAGGGTCCAATAAATATGTTTGAAAGACCTTTAGAAAACTATTCTGTCATGATCATGTTAAAAGATTACAAGAAAGTAGATCTTCCTGGAAGCAGATTGCAGAAGATTGCTATATAACAATAACATTAAGTACTATTGTGTTGAATCTGATCAGTTTGTCCTGTTATTAAGTTCATTAAACTTCATTGTACTGTTTTCCAGCCTGTACACATACTCCCTATCTATTGTTCTGTTTCTGGTTGTATGGTAAATAATTATGCAGGTGCAACCCTCAGCACAGCCTCACAATGTCACCTACACTGTCCAAAATATTACATTTGTCCTATTTCCACAGAGCTTCATCCTGCTGGGAGCATTTTAAATGCTGTGCTGGTGCAGTGGACTAAAATAACCGCAATACAGAACATAGTGTAAAGTCTAAAGGGTCACTTTGAGGTTTAAAACACTGAAAAATAACATAACGAGCTTTTCAACAAAGACAAAAATGAAAACAGTTTTAAGACAGTTAACATTTCCATTTGTTTGATGTTTGTGTGTTAAATAAGGCTCGACAGACACCAGAAAATTTAAAACATAATCTTTCATCAAAAGAATGATACTCACCGGAGCACCAAGCCTCTCTGGATGCTCGTCTTCATTTTCTGCGTCAGATGCTCAACGTTGGCCTGAAAATAGAATTAAGTGTTAAAGTGAACCTGAGGGTTGAACGCCTGCAGTCTACAACCTGCACAAGCAGCTGCAACTCTGAGACTCCTCAGTGTTTGCTCCACCTGAGACACGGGCACAGTGCAACAAATGCAACACCAGAGGGCACCACATCTACACTTTTAACATCTTTGAGAGAACATGGTGAGTGTTAATGTTGGTGTATAGGGTTCTAATACTTTTACTTTTATCATTGATAGTTTTTTAAGTTTCTATTTATACAAACAGCAATATTTTACGGTTTTTGCTGCTTTTAGTTCATTTAAATCATTTGTTGGTTGTTGTGCTCCCTTTTTTGCACGAAACATTGCTCGACTGGTTGCTTTAAATGAGCAAGGATCAGGTCTTAGTGTATACCAGTCCTCCTGTACATGCTGTTCTCATTTACATTGCTGTGTTTGTTGCTGCTGCTGTCTCTTCCAGTCTATTTTAGATACTGTTCCAAATTTTGCTCTGTTTCTTCTTATGCTGCCACTTTTTTAACAACATCATGTGACTGAACGCAGTTAACACAATGTTTTCATCATTTAACCAAAACCTTACATGCAAAATATCTTTAACTTCTCATGTAACCTTTTTTTCGGAAATGACTCACAACTTCCACCTAATCCTACCAATTAACATATTCTTTGATTCTTGCCACTTCAAATAAGACAATTTGAAAAAAAAGTGCATCAGCTGAAGTGAAATTAAAACAAAAAATCTCTAGTTTGTGGAACAATGTAAGAGTAACAGCAAACACTGACAGTCCTGCCACCTCTAATCCTCTAAATGTATCTGACTGTTGTGGAAAGAATGATGCAGCTCAAAGGCTATTAATAAATCCCCTTATATGCATGGCTTTAATCTGGCTCACGTGCACATTCCTGACACATCCTGATTTTCAGCAGACCCACAAAGCTTTAGAAGGGAAGTTAAAATTTTTGGAAGGCCTTTTAACTAAAAAAAAAGAAAAATTTTTACCAAGGTTTTGGAAAAACATCTACGGAATATAATGTATTTTAACCTGACCTGCAGGTCACGGATGTCAAACGGCTCCTCGTAGATGTAGACCGTGTCGGCACCTGCAGCTAGACCGCCCACGGTGGCCAAATAGCCGCAGTAGCCCCCCATAGTCTCAATGATGAAGACCCGCCGCTTGGTGCCGCTGGCAGACTGCTTGATGCGATCGCATGTCTGATTCATACAGAAATTATGCAGTATTAAAGAAGCAAAACATTTCTGTCTCTGTTTGGGCATGCAGCTGCGGAGAACACACTTTAAAGCAGAGCTCAAACAAGTCAAACTGGATCATTTCAGTTACTATTAAGAAAATATGATGAAATGTTGTGATAATGATAATTTGCCAAGGCCATTAAAGTTTGGGAACCAGGATGTAATATATGGGACAATTCTAATAGACTAAAAGATGACTAAAAATTTTAAAAAACGAGCAGCAACTCTACTTTAAAGTCAATATGATCTCCGCAGGGTATAATGAGTGATGGATCCACAGGTTGACTCCTCATTGGTTGCTGCAGTAATATTAACTATGTGAACTTTATCTTTCAGTGTTTGTAATTTATTTTAGATGTCACAAAAAATTTAAATAAATCATAATCAGGAAGAGCCTAAACCTTAAAAACTACTTTAAATGGCTTTGATTTATCTTAATTTGCATAAAGCTTTCTCTTAAATCCTCCTTTTGGTAAATAATCTCAGTCAATCTTACTATGTCGAAGCACAGTGACTTGAAAGGTTATTTTTCTAAAATAACTATGGAAAGTAAGGAATTTTTTACTATTAAATTATACAAATGTAGGCACCTTCAAAGTCAACCTGTGCATCTCGCTCTAATTGGATGAGTGAATGAACTCTCAAATGGCAATACTTCAGTGGACCAGTCCAAATTAATTTGCATAAGGTCTTGGTGCTCACTGAACCTTCCTTTTGGCAAAATTCAACCCATCACTGACCACATGTAGAGCATATGAGCAGCACATTAATATACAGTTACACTGGCCACCAGCAGTAAACATAATATCAAGAAAACACAAGCACTCACTGACATGCAAGTAGTCAAAATAGCACCATGCATACTCACAAGCTTGGATTCTACTTCTGTTTGTCCATTCATACTTGAGGTACAAACCTGGAGTTCTGTAGACATATTACCAGCTTAATTTTGGACCCTGTATGCAATTTTAAGGGGGTTGTACATGAAAATCTTATAAATCTACATTTAAATTCTATAAAATGTCCTACAGTTACATTGTGTGGATTCCCAGTACGACCCTGAAAGCCATGAAACTGCATCTTTTAGAAAAACAAGCAGTGTCTGTTAACAAGTCTTTTGTAATGAATAAAAATACCAAACTAAGCCTGAGTTCTGTTGCTCCACTGTTAAATGTCTGTCACTGTGGTGGCACTAATACACTTTGTTATAAAAGCTTTGAGAAGCACTGGGCTAAATTATGAATATATGTCATTTATAACTGGATAATATGCTTCACCAAAGAAACTTATAAGTAATATTTTGATATTATTTATTAGAACTTTTTCATTAAAAAATGTAAAGCCTTGAATTCTGCAAAGGCCCATGAGTTCTTTGATCTAAAAAAGGTTTTTCCTAAAATCTTAATATAAAGGTCTTTATTTTCAAAATTACCCATTACCCGGATCAGTCCAAGGGAAAAAAATTTTACAAAATTAAAATAGTTTTTTTTTTCTCCTTATGTTTTGTCTTAAGTCATTACTAAATCACACACCCTCATAAGGTGTATATTTGTCTTTTGCCCTTACCTCCACAATGGCGTTGAGCGATGTGTCGGCTCCCAGACTGTGGTCAGTGCCCGGCACATTGTTACTTATGGTGGCAGGCAGTATGCACATGGGGATGCAAAACTCCTTGTAGTTGGCCCGGGCATCATACAGCTCCAGCAAGGACTCAAAGGCCTGGTGAGGTTGGCCGTAATATGTAATTAAACCACTAGGTGGACAAGCCTACATTTCTATGAGTCTTTACAGACTGCATCATGGTGCCCTGGGGCTCCCTCATTCTGTATCCTTCATTTCTATCGTGATGTGTTGGGGTAAACCTGAACTCTGTTTTGTTTGCAAAACATGCTGTGCCTAAACTACTTTAATGTTTTAGACTAACTAGAATCAGAGCATTACCTTAGAAAACAATGGAAAATAAAGGATACATGAATGAGGCAGCCTCTTTACTTTAACTGGGACCATGATCCTTCAGCTCTGTAATGGGTGGCTGCTTAGCTGGCTCTCTCCGGGGCGTCAGGGATGGGGCTTTGGCTTCTCACTGTCTGTGAGGGGACGGAATGGTGTGTTGGGGTGGGATCATCGCAGCTGACAAGTTACGGTGTTGACGCAATGAGATAAAGACCAAGGTGGGACTGCAGAGGCTCTGAACTCTGTCTCCATTTATGTCCATCTAGCAACTAGTCTTGAAACAAAAAGGCATCAAAATGTAACGTGCCTATCAGAGGAAACTTACTGTCTCTGTGTCATTTGAAGGAGAAATCAGGACACCTTGCATGAACTGAGTCAAACTGCTGCCAACTCACTGACTGTTTACCAACACACAAACAGCAAACTGCACTGACACATCACAGTGAGACGCATGCCACAAACATGCAACACGTCACTGGGACCTCTGCAGTCCAGCTCGCCTCCAACAACCAACAGCAGTAAAGTGTTTTCTAACACATAAACTCCATTTAGGGAAAATTAAACTTATCAGTTATATTAAGAGAAATGTGTACTATATACTGCTTTTTCTTACTTTTTTTCTTAATGTGTACAGTACTACTTTTATCTATAACTTTTTCTACATGAGTTCAGATCTGTTTCTTCCATTAAAGTCAGTCAAGGGTAAGCTAAAGGTCAACATGTTTACGGTATATTTTTCCAACGCTGAGGCATTTTTAACAACCATTTAGCAAAGAGGGAGGACTGAAGAGTTCACATCAGAAATATATAGTTTAATACACTGATTGCTTCTAGGATAAATATTTCAAGAAGCCAAACTAATTTCCATTCATAAAGACAAAAAATATGGTGGACCAGAAGTAATATGTTGGCCCTAATCAATAATTAATATCTGGCCAAGTACATCTGCCTCAGTCTGGGCGGTAGATCACAGATGCATCTTCATAAAATTTAGGTCACCATGCATAATTCAGGGTTCATAATGTCAAACCATACAATTAAAACAGAACATAACATTGCATGCTAATTCTGGATGTTCTCATTTTTTTCCGTTTTAACATTTGATCTTGTTTGAGCCCTGTTACAAATAGATAGTGAGATTATATTGTTCTATCCAGCTCAAATAAGCAGTAAGTATAAGTTTTTCTATTTAACCTGCATTTACAAAAGCAGCTAACACAAAATGTCTAATTTACAGTGATAGTGCTCAAAGGTTTAATTGCTAACTGTGAAAAGAAATGTTGTGATTTATGGCCTTATTTTGAGTGAACAAAAATCTGGATATGTTTAAAGGTAGTAAAACTTTAGTACAAAAAACTCCTGCTTAAGGGATGCACTTCTGATGTCCTTGGGAAGATCCACCATTAGTTCAGAAACACTGGTTGTAATAAATCTGTAAAGACTTAGAAGTTTCAAACAATTGTAACATAAACAGGTGGGTGACTTTAAAGTGGCTACACTCTATTTTGTACAGTTTATGACTGAGATTTAGCTAAATTCTGCCATTCAGACCAAAAAGTCAAAACTTATAAATGTGCATTCTTCCCCACGGAAAGTACTCATGGCTCTGTTTCTGTCCTGGACAGTGTCTTTGATAGAGGTATTTTTGCAATGAACACTCTTTACCCTTTGTTTTTTGTCCCCATAGAAAGTGCTTGTGGCTCTGTGCTTCTGTATTTCACTGTGTCTCTTCCCTGGACAAAACCATTGACTGAGCTATTTAGGTCATTAGCTCTGTGTATGCTGTATTTCTTTAATTTTTTTTACCATACCCGTCTGTGATTTTTCTTTTCTTGTGTCTGCTCGCTGTGCTCTCAACCCCCTGATGATTGCAACAGATGGCCACTCATATTGAGGATGGTTGTGCTGGATGTGGCAACACACTTCCTTAGAATAAGGGTTTTTGTTGTCAATAAATCAATACAGTCAGCAAGGCTGTCATAGACAAGTGTCTGACAACTGACACAGTATGAACAAAAACATTTGATATTGTATTTTAATTAGTTTAGAATTAGACTGTAGGTGAATCTGAATCTGACTATATGATTGGATTGTAATTGAACGAAATGGATTGATATTAACTGTATTTGGGATGAATTGTGTATTGAACCTGTGTTTTGTTGCCTTGGGGTGATATTTGCTGCCAAGCTATGCTATATATGCTGAACTAAATGTAATTCCACCATAATTAGATGACTCCCTGAGATTAATTCTCAATCATCATCAACAAAAACATTTATCCTAAATCTGTTGTATCCAACTTAAATCCAGAAAACAAGCTCTGCTGCAAAGTTTGTTTTGCAACCATCCCAAGAAATTTTCTCCCTGTTATTAACCTTGTATCATTTACTGTTTTGTTGTCTAAATACACTAGCCTAACTTCGATCTTAAAATTAACTCATTATGACATCCATAACATCCAGTTTAAAGACTATTCTCCAATACAATAGCTTCAAAATCACTGTAATTTGATTTCATTTTCAATTAACCAATATTCAAAGTGCAAAACATCATGTCTGTCTGCACTGGTCAAAATAAAGCCCACTTTCTGCTTGTTAATGCTTGGAAGAAAGCTGGTAGTCAGAGGAGTCCAAAACTCTGATCGGCTGTTCAGCGTTTGACTGACATCCACAAACACTGGCATGCACTCAAAGCCAGCCACACTTACATCAGTAATGGCATTCAGAGCCGTGTCTGAGCCAATGCTGAGGTCTGAACCAGGTATGTTATTGGAGACTGTGGCTGGGATCATAACCATGGGCACGCAGAACTCAGCATATTTGTCCCGTGCCGACGAGAGTTCCAGTAACCCAACGTATGCCTGCAGCGTGGAGAGCCAGCAACTTATTGGTTGGTATTAGGAGATGAATGGTAGAGAAGTGAGGCTTAATATTGAGATATTAACATAGCAGAATGGCAATGAGGGCCAAGCAAAGCATTTAGGTAAGAAAAAGGGTTGGAAGCAGCTGCAACACTAAAAGGATCACAAGATATTCAACTTTAGCTTAACTGTTTGGTTCACTGTAAAATTCTTCTTCTTTGGACACAACAATCTGTAAACTTTAAAATCAAAGAATACTAACAGAAAGGTTTTATGTACTGATCACAACAACGTAATAACATTTGTGTCCAAACATGCTGAGGCCTTCTCATATCTTCTGAACTGTGATGTAAAAATTGAGTGGGCGGGGAACAAATGGAGGGACAGAAACCCATGATGAATCTTTCTTATAACCAAAAAAGGGAGCGAGGGAGTATGAGGAAGGAGGGGCCTGCTGATGGGAGAAATGCGGTGGGAAAAATGACAGGCAGTCTTGGGGAAAAACAAAGCTCAGCGGATGTGTGTAGTGAAGGGGGGAAGCCAAAGGGAGAGAGCCAAGCCAATCACAACAGGCATCAGACATGGACAGGAAGCTGATGTTGCTTGTTGCACAAAAAAAGAGACAAAGATGAAAGAAAGGCAGGTTTTGCAGCTTGGCCAATAAATAAACATACAGCACTGTGCAAAAGTTTAAACTAAACATATTTTCTTTATAAGTTGCTTATAGGGCCTTTTTCTGAGACTGATTTAAAATGATCTCAATATTTTGCACAGTGGTATTGTATATCAATTAATGTTTTTTTAAGTTAAGAAGTCAAGACATTTTTTGCTTGTTAAAAGCTGATGAAAACAAAAACTCAAAGAGGCTTGAAAATAAAGAACAGTTCTCCAGCGGATCTAAAAAGTGTGCAGAACCCATTTCAAATTATGTCTTTAATGTGATGAATATCGATCTATATAAATACTTCTGTTAGACTTAAAAATACAAATAATGAAAAACCTGAAACAACATGGAGTGCATACGATTTTTATGTCATACCTATTTTACAGCATACAGATGTTGCAAATGCACCTTTTTATTTATATATGTGTATATTGTACATTGTAAATATGTATATTCTGTAGTGCAAAAACAAAGAGCAAAGTGTACCGGAGTCAAATTCCTTGTTTGTATGTACAAACTTGGCAATAAAGCTGATTCTGATTCTGATTCTGATTCTGATTTTAAGCACCTTTTAAATGATTTTCAGCTTTCAGTCGTTTTGAGTTAATATCATCATTAGTGGTCAGGGAGGCTGTGATGACGTCAACAGTAACACTGAAGCAGCTGCAGGAATTTACAAAAGGTTTGGAACTGGTTGTGTTGCACATGTGACAGCAATCTCTGTTATTCTTCACATGTCTGAACTAAAGAGTAAGGTTGCAAGACAGAGGACCTTTCCTTAAAATAAAATATCCAGGCCTGGCTAAAATCTCTCAAAACCCCTTTAAAGAATGTGCATGTTATGATGAACCCAAACTTGAACTTTTGGGCCACTACAGTTTTTAACCAAAACAATTATAAAGCTTATCTCCAGAAGAACACGATACCTAGTGTGAAGCATGGTGGTGGTAACATCTCTCCTCTGAGATTCTTCTTCTTCACATTTTTTCCACCCAAACAGAATTCTTTTTTATTTGGGTTGTACAAAATATAAGCCATATTAAAGTGGAAAACGTTTAGAAAATATTTTTTAAAGCCCCAATATTAAATGTCACAAATGTCTTCCATTTTAGCAGGGATGTGCACACTTTTAAGATCCACTGTAAAACATAGTCCAGCAGCAGTGCTGTGTGATAACAGGGTACAAGGTGGCTCATGAAAAAAATCAAAAACTGAACAATCATCAGCAGCTCACTGGAACATGAACATAAGCAGAATGTTTTAAAGGTTTTACCAATACTTTTTATAATATTAAAACATTTTCATATATAAAACACTGTCAGGTTTCGATAAAAATGCTGCTTTCTCTAATAAATAAAAAAACATGCAGCATACCTCAAATCCTCCTATAACAAGTAGAGCATTGATGTTATGGATCCTCATCTGCTCAGCAATTTCATCCAGATGTTTTGCTGGAAGAGTCCTGATGTGAAAGAAGGAATATTTGCTTTATTTAGTCCTTTGTTTTACTAGGAAATAAGACATCACTATCAAAGACGTAGCATAAATGAACTGAAAGGCATCAAACTAAATATTATTAAGCCACAGTTATCACTAATAATGATGATCCATCATTATGTGAGTTAGAAGATAAGTTTGTTTTTTTCTTTTTTTCTATATATCTGCTTCATACTGAAGTTATTATTCAATTAAGGTTAACATTTTTGGATTTGCCTGATTCACATTTATGCTCACCTTTTTGTCCCCAGCAGAGACCCTCCTTGGCCAGTCCAACCTCCAACATCTCCCCATTTAATCTCCTTGACCTGAGAATGTAAAAAAAAACAAGGTACTTAGATGTTCCTAAAAGGTTGTAAAGGAATTGATTCACAGTGAATTATTTATGTCATGATTACATCAACACAACGTTCCCCTTTTAACAGTGATACATATTTATTTTTAATTGTTGTATGAGAAAAAATGCAAATATCAGTAACTGAGAACATTTACAGTTGTGGATATAAAACATATATACTTTAATGCTTTAATTATATTAATTAATATATTAATATAATTAAAGCATTAAAATAAGAGAGTGTGGCTCACTTTTCTGCCCTGTACTTTTTTAATCTAGCAGGATTGTATGTAGACTTTTATCAAACAAGCTGCTCTTCGACGTAGTCCGTGTCCTACTTAGAAGGGGTTTTACTCAGGGATCACTGCTTCACTTTTCAATCGTGTATAATCTTCCTCCATGACCACTCACCTCTGAGAGTAACACTTCCAACAGGTCACCGCTTCTCTCCTGGAATGTCCGAACACATGTATGTGTGTGTGTCTGTGTGTGCAAATGAGTGTTTGCCAGCGGTCAGTAGAGTATGGTGGAGCCCGGTTCTTTGCATGACTGGAATTGTTGCTAACGGAAGTTCAGTAATTGGCTTACAGTAAGCAGAACTGTTTACAGGACGCGCTTGTTGTTGTCAGTTTGGTCCTTGGAGCTCAGAGGAAGGGGGCTAATGAAAGGAAATTTATTTCCTACATCTGGGCTCTGCCAAGGTAATTTATCCGGAAACCCTGGAATGCTACATGTAGTTGGAATTTTATAGTTGCCATATTGCATAGAGTTCTAAAATCTACTACTATCTTGTTGCTTTTTATGAAACAAATTAATTTTAAATGAATCATAATAAAGAATATATTTGTGGGAAATCAACTGCCACTGATCAAATTTGATTTGAACAGCAATGACTGGTGATCAGCAGGTCAAGTACTGAAAAGGCAGATCTTTTTCCTGCTCGTTAAATTCATCAAAACTGAAACGACCTCCTTTAACTAATCGGAACTACTATACTGTACAGCTAATATGCTAGTAGTATAGCGATTTCACTTAACCTCCTAGTTGTTGCTAATAGTTATAACTTTTTACAGTTACAATTTAATATTATTCCCACATTTGTCTCATCTGTTACCCATTCAATTTTCTGACCCTCAAGATTTTGAGATTAATATATTGTGCTTACATTTGTCAAATGCCATCTTCCAATCTGAAAGCAACACCTGTACTTCCTTTAATGAGTGGCTTTTTGAGGATTTCAAACAGATTCTGTTGAGTGGTTATCCTTTAAACCAAAGTATAAAGGTTGAAGTAGGGATTTTTTTCTAGATTATCTAATAGTAACTCTGAAACAACCAGCTTGATAACTTTAGACAAAGCTCGAAGAAGATTGTAATTTGAACAAATTGTGTTTTTGTGACTGGTAACAACTGATCAAAGAACAATTTTAGAATTTATATTTTTGCAAAACTTTCTGTTGCATATCGATACAACACTGGTACATCCTTTGAGTTAAGCAGCCTTTTTAGGTCTGAACAATACATAGACTTAATTGGCATAACAAACCAAAATATCGTTGTCAAAATGGTCAGATATTAAAAATGAGTAAAAAGTAGTAAAATATGAAATGGCCTGAAATTTCTCAAAAAGATGCAGTCTAGTTCTGACATGTTGCTGTTTTCATTTGTGGTGACTCACCTGTCCCTTGTAGAACCCCTCAAACCCGTCGCTGACAGCAAACATTTTGTGGCCTTCTGTAATTCCCACCCTGACTGCAGAACGCACAGCGGCATTCATACCTGCAGCCGGAGCGCCAACATTCATCACTGCCACGTTAAAGGAGCTCTGAGGACAATGGAGGGCAGATATTTCACACTAAAATACGTAACCCTAAAAAGTAGTAAATATGCAGCAGTTGAAGCAGAATTCGGTTGCTGTGCATATGCTACGGCCATATTTTCTAACACTAAGCATTGGCATTTTTTTTGTCACACTTAATGTGTGAATTTCACATTTAGGGGCTGATCTTCAAAAGGTTTGCATGTACAAAAACACGTGCAAACTGGATTGCACCAGGTGCAAACAAGGTGCAAATCAAATTGCGTGTGCGAAATGAGTGGAACAGCGGCCTTCATGAATATCTGAAACATATGCTAATGACCCAAACACGGGAATTTATGGAAGGACTATATGCAAATGTGATTCCTTACCACCCGCAACGTGATTAATCAAACCTGAAACATTTTTGCGTCCATATTTAGCACATTTGAAAGGCAGCTGAAAACTGGCACATACAAATGTCTGAGGTCATTGTGGCGACAAGGAGGCATAGACAGAATGACAGAGACAGAGAGAATATTCTATTCACATTTCAACATATTTTTACTATAAAAATAGTAAAGATATCTGAAGGATTTTTAATCCGACACAACATCATGTCTGGATGGACTAGAGCAGCGCTTTTGTACAGCCCAAAAAAGGTGACACAGATTATAGTTGTCTGCTGCATGTTTGCAGTGGGACTGCAGACAATCTTTATGCAATTAAACCAAAAACACCGAATGACTGAACATAAATATTGTGACATGTTTCTAAACCAACAAATCTGAACATCAACAGCCACTAGGGACCACAAGAAGGAACACTGAAGGAAAAAGTAATAGGAATGCCGACGGAGTAGTCGGAACAGGCGGGAAGTGTGGGGGATTGACAAAGTCAGCTTTTGTAATTGATATTTAATCATTTATTTTAGCTTCATCTTTGCTTTACAATATTTTTATCCTATTATTTTTATTATTAGTGTTATTCTTCTTATCATTATTATTATTTTTATTATTACCTCCAAGGCCATGGCTTCAAACTTCATCTGTTGTAAACGGCCACTGTGCTCTCCCAAACTGTCCATGAAGACAGCCAGTAGCACACGCGAAATTCTCATTTAGATAAGGCAGTATATATACCACTTGAGTCTGATGCAAAAGAAAACAGATCTGCTTTACCAAACACAAATGCATTCAGCAAGTAGCTGATCTTTTCTTTTTGAGAATATTTGTTTATGTATGTTGGTAACTCCTCACACAGTGGGTAGAGTTCTGGGGTTTCTTACAGAAAAGAGCTTTGACTAACTTTTGCACCTGTTATCCATCCCACACACAAGACAGCCACTTATTGCATATGCAATTTTAATGTTGAAAAGCAATTTAGCACTCCTTATTTGGAATCTTTGAAGATCAGGCCCTTAGTGTTTCAAGATAGCATACATAAACCTCAACACTAAAACATTTGAGGAAATGAAATAATTCCTGCAATGAGAGCCTTGCATGCAACAAGCCACATGCTTCTAAAAAATGCATGGAAGTAGCAATCTTAGCGTTCTCATGACAACCTCAGAAAATACCAACAGCCATTAGCATTAGGAATCTGGTGTGCACCAAGGACCAATAGTTTGTCTCTTAAGCAACTTTATAATTACACTGCACTATGTGAAGCACCTCAAAATAAACAAGTTATAGAAGTTCTGCTGAAAAAGAAGCCAAGACCTACAATTTATTTAATGAGTGTTTCAATATGTTACATTTAGGCTTGTTTTTACTAATTAGAAAGAAAACTTGAACAGAAAACTATTAATAACTGTCAAATTGGATTTGAAAGTTGGATTTGAACACTGAAGGACAAAAGTCAGTTTTAAAATAAAATCATATATTCAGAATAATTTTTTTCTCATTAGAAAAGACTGAAGTTGAACACATTCATAGCTTAAACCTACCAAAAATGGTAACTGCAGGCATGCTTTTGACAGTTTTAGCTAATAAGCATAGATAATGCTTGTACAGAGTGGCAAAATTAAAAAAAACAACTAAAGATTATATTTTATGTTGAATGGTGGTAAAAGATCTATATTTTCTTACAACTGTTGATGAACGTGAACAATTAAAAGGTTTCCTATAAATCACACATGGCAGTACTAGTATTTAAATTGTATGTCAATTGATTCTCTTAATATGCAGAATTTTATGTCACCACTATACAATTCTTAGTATTTTCATTATGGTCATAGGGTGTGTCGTTACAAAAACCTATATAGAATAATAAACAAAAATTTTGATTAAACCTCTTAAATTTGAAGTAAAGGGGTTAGTGACGGTGCATTCACTTCTACATCTGGACAACTTTGAATGCTGCTAATAGTTGTAATTTTACTATTAATTACTTATCAACTACTATTTTGTTCTACTATCTTTTTCACATGCAAATTGGTAGCATATTGACACCTAAACCATTAATATAAAGCACGTATTACCTAATTATTATTAATGACAAACAAATCAATCCGCCATTAATCAGCCAATTTTAAAATAACCGTGTGGGTTAAAGCGATTAAATAAACAAGGTTTAGTATATATTTTTAAAACAGTAGGTACGCATTATTGACAGTCATAAGAACAAGTGAAAATCATTTATCTAGGTTCCTGAAAATTTTGTTTTAAGGTAATGAAGGATTTTATTCTAAAAGAGTTCTCAATATAATAAACTGAGCATACCAAATCTGTTATACGGAGGCCCATTTCTGCCATTGTGTTAAAAAAATTAATAGCTAAATTTTAATTAGCAATGGATAGCTAAATCCTAATTATGAGATAAAATATCTGTTGTGCACAATAATAGTAGAAGATTCAAGCTACCATAATGATGCAGAAAACAGTGCTGCCTGAATGTGAAAAAACATAAGCACTCTTTTAAAGTTTAGCTACCATAATCAGCACATGAAAAACATGCTGATGTCCGATTTGTTTTGGAAAAAATAAACCTTTGTTTCAGAAATTTTTGTTGTCATCTGGAATTTTAAGGGTATTATATAAAATGTATATACACTGCTCAAAAAAATTAAAGGGAACACTTAAACAACACAATATAACTCCAAGTAAATCAAACTTCTGTGAAATCAAACTGTCCACTTAGGAAGCAACACTGATTGACAATCAATTTCACATGCTGTTGTGCAAATGAATAAACAACATGGGGAAATCTTTGGCGATTAGCAAGACACACTCAATAAAGGAGTGGCCAGTAATGGTGTGGGGTGGCATTTCTTTGGAGGGCAGCAAGGCCCTCCATGTGCTCCCCAGAGGTAGCCTGACTGCCATTAGGTATCAAGATGAGATCCTCAGACCCCTTGTGAGACCATATGCTGGTGCGGTTGGCCCTGGGTTCCTCCTAATGCAGGACAATGCTAGACCTCATGTGGCTGGAGTGTGTCAGCAGTTCCTGCAAGATGAAGACATTGAAGCTATGGACTGGCCCGGCCGTTCCCCAGACCTGAATCCGATTGAGCACATCTGCGACTTCATGTCTCGCTCCACTTCACGTTGCACCACAGACTTTCCAGGAGTTGGCGGATGCTTTAGTCCAGGTCTGGGAGGAGATCCCTCAGGAGACCATCCGCCGTCTCATCAGGAGCTTTCCCAGGCGTAGTGGGGAGGTCATACAGGCACGTGGAGGCCACACACAATACTGAGCCTCATTTTGACTTGTTTTAAGGACATTACATCAAAGTTGGATCAGCCTGTAGTGTGTTGTTCCACTTTAATTTTGTGTGTGACTCCAAATCCAGGCCTCCATTGGTTAATAAATTTGATTTCCATTGATGATTTTTGTGTGATTTCGTTGTCAGCACATTCAACTTTGTACAGAACAAAGTATTCAATGAGAATATTTCATTCATTCAGATCTAGGATGTGTTATTTGAGTGTTCCCATTATTTTTTTGAGCAGTATAGATAATATGTTTTGTCTGTTGTCTGTTTGTTTACATAAAACAACTGTCTCTTCTGTTCAACTTTTACGGGCTCAAAAAAACAATGCATGTCATATATTTTAAAGCTCTAAGCCTGAAAATTTTTGAGTTGTAGGTAATGTTCTCAGGATCTGTCTCCACAGACTCAATGTTTAACAAGGAGACTTTTTTTAGAGTAGTCAGTATAGGGGTTTGTATGTCTATGCTTCAGAACCAATGCATCTCTTAACAATGTTGCATCTCTACACCCAAACAAACCCATGAAAAAATAAGCAAAGATGGACAGAACGGCAGGTGGCGAGCACTGACCCTTTTGTGGCACTCTGTAACCATGATAATATATAGTATGAAAATGTGAATTTGAATGAATAATTCTAGATACACATACTTTGAATTTCTTACATTCTTTTAATCAGCATGATAACAAGAAGCCAACAACTCATTACGGTAACTAAGCTAATTTGCCTAAAACAAATGGTGTGAACTACACCTGCAGAAGCTCCAGAAGCTGACCCATTACATACATGAGATTGCTCTTCATCCCCTGCCTCGTTCTCTTCCTCTCCCTCAAGTCAGTCACAGAAACACAGAGACTCTGTTAGTGTCACAAAAAGACCGCAGCACCCAGGATGCACTTGCCTAGGAAGTACCTTACGCTAATGTACAAATCTCAGAGCAGCTGTTGGGAAAGGTGCATTAAAGGAATTAAAAGAATCACTTTGGTTTGTTTGAATTCTTCATGTCTTGTGATGTTTGTTGCAATGGTGCTTACATTTGGCAGTTCAGAGCGAGCAGTCTGAGAGGCAAGCAGTCTGTAGGTGCTCAGATTATTTTCAAAGCTCCTGCAGATTGAAAACAGAGTTAAAGCTTTCAGATAACACAAATGTTTTATAGTGTGAAACTGCAGTGGAAAGAATGGGGAACTTTTGTTTTTCAAACAAATATTAGAAAATGTTGTGTGCCTATATTAATTTATATTCAGCCCACCTGGCTCCATACCTGTGAACCAATCTCCAATCCAATTATAGCTCCAGGTAGTTCAGGGGGAATGTTTTACACCATAGTTGTACATCTACAAACTGATTTTTCCCCCATTTGTTCTTTGTAAAATGGAAACTGTGCAAGGGACTCTACCTCCATCAATATTTCCATAAACTATGAACAGCTTCCCTTTGCTTGCGGAAGAAAAGCATCTCCACAAGTTTCTGCCCCTACCATATTTCAGTGTGGGGGTGGTATGTTGGATGGTAATGTCCAGTGTTGATGGTCCTTCATACTTAACATTTTGCATGTAGGCCAAACAGTTTAATTCTGGTTTTAACTGACTAAACCACCTTCTTAAACATGTTTGTTGTGTTCCATAACTTTCTTGAGGCAAACAACAAATGCAATGTCTTTCTTTCAACAATGGCTTTTATTTTCAGTTTTTTATGATAGTCAAAGGTGAGGAGTGCACAGCTTAAAGCTGTCCCGCTGAGCTGTGGATCTTAGAGATTTAAATTTTCCTTTCACTTCACAATTATGCAGTACTTTATGTTAGTCTGTCTCATTAAATTCTAATAACATAGAATAAGGTTTGTGGTAGAAACATGACAAAATGTGAAAAGCTTTAAGGGGTATAACTATTCTTGCAGGGCTCTGTATAATCTACAAACCATATACATTTTCATGATATCCAGACTTCCAGATTGAATGAAATGTAATGTTCCATCTTTTTAAACATAATTCTATAACTTGCTTTAATATTCCTTCGCGGGCAAACGGCTCACATGCACATTTCAGTCATTTTATATCCAACCTACCTGCCGCGCAGTCTGACTGCCTCGTCAAATTTTTTCTCATCCATGGCCTTCTGTACCTCTTGAGTCTGATGCAAAAGAACACAGAGTTGCTTTACCAAGCAAAAATGCATTCAGCAAGTAGCTGATCTTTTCTTTTTGAGAATGTTTGTTTTTTATGTTGATAACTCCTCACACAGTGGGTAGAGTTCTGGGGTTTCTTACAGAAAAGAGCTTTGACTAACTCTAAGTCTTTCTAAACTCTGACTTTACTTACAACATGCCGGAAAATTCAGAGTAACCCACTTCATAATGTGGGCTATGAGATCAATCAAGTTTCTTAAGTTAAGCACTTTAAAAGCCATTATCGATGAAGATTCAATACATGGATTTATCATGGCAACTAAATAAAGCTTACAAAGGTAAGGAAAAAGCCAAAGTTGGTACTCTAATATTTTTTTTGTCAAAGTGTTGAGATTTCTTTCTCATTAAAAAACAGAGATTATATTAGATTAATCACACATTGAGTGCTACACACCCTAGCCTCATTCACAACACAATAATGAGCCCCACTGTATGCTGCCATTGACTTTTCATTAATTACCAATCAAGTCTAGCATGTTTCGTTCATGTGTGGGCTCTCATAAACAAGGTTGCCATTGCAAAAACCAATGGAGGTGTAGAATGGAACCCAGCAGGGTTAGGGTTAGGGTTAGTGCTAACACTGATGAGTGTCTTCCATTCTGAAGCGTGACACACATCTACTGCATGACAGCTTATCAGTTTTGTTCCATTTTCAAGACATGGCTATTGAAGGAAATACCCTTGTCCGACGCTCAGTGATCTGTCTTGTCATGGCATATCTCATTGCAATCTGTTCAGTGTGTGTTAATGTTAAGAAATAGACACCACACTGCATCAAACGTGGTCTTTTCATTTAAATACCCCAGTCAGCTATCTGCACAGACTGTTATCGTCACACTCTAGAGCCACAGGGATGGCTAATCATTGTATAAGTCAGCCATTATAGTGCTGGCACTACCCTATTTGATGGTTAAGAGCACCTCAGACCACTTTCTGCTCTCAGATGTTGAGAAGAAGTCTAAGCCATGGCCAAATGTTTTGTGAAAGTGGCAGATGAGTCTGCTAAGTGAACCGACATAAATATAGTGCACACCAGCCAGTCAGACTGTTTAACTTCTGTGTGCAACAAGCAGAGGCAAACTTACCATCTGAACACACTCCATAAGTGGTAATCGGACAGCCTGGTTGCCAACTAGAGACACAACACAGGCAGGGGTGTTGGTAGAGGCCTCCAGTAATGCCAACACTGCCTCCACGCCCATACGGCTGGCCTGTAAATTAATTTGAAGAGGGGTTTTTAGCTTACATACCAATCCCTCTCCCTAAAAGTAAACATGTTACTTTTGTAATTTATTTATCGTGACTTACCAAGATCCTGTCAAAGGCAGATGGAGTTCCACCTCTCTGTACATGGCCCAAGATAGTAACCCTGGTGTCAAAACCCAGGCGGCTCACTACTAGCTATTTACAAACAACATAGATCAACAGAAGGTGTAAATTGCATGTAAGATTTATATTCTACTATAATATCAAAAGAATGTAATGTATATTACAACATCAACATCAATTCAAGGCTTTCATTGGAAGTACTAAACATCCTGTTAGTTTGATCTTTGTAGGACTTTATAGCTTCTTGAAATTAAACAGGTTTAAAGAAAAATGGAAAAAGTCAGAACAAGCACAAAAAAAAAATAACAGAGGAGAAATCATGCAAAACGTCTCCTGTCATGTTGGTGTGTGCCAAATAATGCACATGCAAGGCCAACTTTACTGAGCGAAAGTAGGGTGGAAACCAAAAAGGGGTGTCAGAACAAAGAAAAAAGTATCATGAAAAAATGAAAAACTAAATAACAACTGCACATTATCTCAGAAATGACCACACGTGAAGCATAAAATGTGGCACGTTTCCATTGTGGGGAAACCAACACCATGAAAAAAAGAAAAAAATTCATGCTTATTGGAGAGACTTTGAACATTGTCCAGGTGACGAGGCTTTCCAACCATACTTACATCCTTGATATAATCAGGGGTTATTGCCTTGTTGTGGCTATCAATGGCACCCTCAGCTACAATAATAATGTTCAGCCTTTTCTTATCAGCACGGTTCTATAGAAATATAAAAAGCACAAGCATTTGAAAACATGACAGAAAACGTTTTGCAGTGCCACAAGCTGGATCGAAAAATGGAGGATGATCTCAGAACAAAAGTTGAAGAAACTTTGACTTGTAGATAATGTAGTTGCCTATTGTCATCTGTAATTTGCCACATTTCTGACAGTGTGACAAGCATCTCATCTAGACTGAAAATATTTCTATGTACAGTCCTTGAGAGCCATCACTTTCCACCTGGTGTTCCAGCTTCTGGTCCCCCTCTGCATCAGTCTGAGACTGAGCTTCACTCACATTTTTCACTAAATCAGAGGTAATGTGTTGTCCTTGTCTGTCAATGGCTCCTTCAGCAACTATGATAATGTTCAATCTGGAACCTCGAGATCGACTCTAGACAATAGCAAAACAACAATGAAGTATATTGGAAAATAATAAGAGCACTATGTTATGTACACGTCATTTAAATCATGCAGTTGTAATCTACTGATGTGCTTTGGTTGGTATTAAAAGGTTGTGCATTTTATCTTACAAGAGTAGCTATTATACAATAAAAAAAAACAATCTTGATCAAAGCAATATTTCGTGTATTCTTGAGACAGTGCTATCAGAGGTGACCAGCCTTTTCAATCTAGCCAAAGCTGGATTGAGTGAAAAAACATGCCTTGTTTGCTCGCTCCTGAGGGCTTGGACCCCTAATGAGTTACAAGCCACAAAAATGTCGTACACTGAACTGATTGTGTTGGAAAAAGACACTTCATGATATAATTTCTTAAGTAAACTATTATTAATAGCAGTTCTGTGACTTCTCTCAGCTGACTTGCTCATCTAACATTCGCCACCACTACTTGAATGGTGGTGCTTGATATTTTTACCAGGACATACACATATACACATATATTTCAGTGTACCCAGAGAAACTATGAATTGCACCTGACAGATGTAACCATTATTAAGTCTCATTCTAAGCTTAATTAAATGTAATAAATGGATGAAGCAAACCATAAAGCTACAATGTGGTGTGTATGAAAAAGTCTCCACAGAGTTAAAGTTAAACATCACAAGTCAGCTAGTATCTCATGCAGATTTAAGAAGTTCCAGAGATCTGCAGGGAAAGTTGAGTATGCACCTTTAGCAGCTTGGATTTTTTTAATTCGTAGCAAAAGATCAGAGCTCTGCTGTGTATAAGGAAATGGGGTTGACTTCTGATTATTGAATTAATTTAAAGGTTTTGATTTCAAGGCAAAAGCCATTAAATTAATTATTATACTTCAAAAGAATTGATGATCCATTGGTCTGTTAAAGACCTTAAACATGTTAGTTTATTCAAAATTCTTTACTTTACCAATGATTAAATTATTTTCTTTACCACAGATAAAAACACATTTATCTTAAATTACCTTCCATATTATAACATATACATAATTGTAATGAAGAACTTATAAGATGATTAGCCTTTTAAAAAATAAAGTGTCAGGATACCTCGGACAGTTTCAGACACATGTTGTCTTCCCAGCCATCTTCAGGAGGCATCTCCGGAATAAAAACCCAATCTGCTCCACATGCTAGAGCACTGACTAAAGCAAGGTATCTGAACACACACATAGACACCCACATTAATAAAATGAACATGAACTATGGCCTGAAACACAATATTAAACGGATGGACTGCCACATTAGTACCTTGACATCACATATCTTAGAAACACCTCGATAAAGGGGAAAATAAGCTTCAAAAACTTGTAACAATATGTTTTTAAGAATTCACCTTCAGCATCTTTGTCAGTACTTTATAATACATACATGCATGTCTTTTATTAATTCATTTACCCGCAGTGTCTGCCCATGACTTCCAACACAAATGTCCTCTGGTGGCTGGAAAACAAAGCACACATGTCAAAAAAGAAAGGGTGTTATCATTTAGGATTTGTTCAAATAAATCATAGAAATTACTTATCTTGTCAAATGTTAAGATTCTGATCCAGTAATGGATGTATTCACCTCTGAGCTGTGGTCATGATAGCATCCACCACCTCAATTATCCGATGCAAGGCGGAGTCAGTGCCGATAGTCATGTCTGTGCCACAAAAGTCATTGTCGATAGAGCCAACCATACCAACAATGTGGAGTTCAGAATTACGTCGGGCTGCCTCTTCATCTATGAGCCCTGCATAAAACAGAGAAAGATAAAATAAAGAGTTAAGGTATGTAAAGTTAACACAAAAAATTATGAAACTACAGTGATCAATCACCTTGCTCAAGAAGTTCATTCAAAAGGTCGCTCCACTCTTCCCTGAACAGATTGGCCCCGGTCAAGCTGCCATCTCCACCAATCACACACAGGTAGGTGATGCTCCGGTGAACAAGGTTATGAGCAGCTTTTAGGCGTCCCTCGTGGGTCCGAAACTCTTTACAACGGGCACTGCCAATGACAGTGCCACCCTACAGACCAATTAAAAAGATTTTTTAAATTATTCTAAAAATTATTTAATAATACTGAAGAGATTATGCCATTAAAAGAAAAGTCTTTAAACTAATGTGAATTTATGCACTTATAGTAACTGACGAATACGCATTCTGAAATGTATCTCTGCTATATTTCCTTTATAATCTACTGTGACATAATTCATAGAAACCAAATTGTTTGACTAATGGCAGACACTTACTAATACCCAATTTACAATTCTTTAGCCCTGATCACAGATGACAAATGGGACTGTGGGGCAATGGATATCGCATTGAATTTCTAGACGTAAAGAGTAGAGGTAATTCAAAGGTTGTGGGTTCGAGGCCCACCAAAGATGGTGCATTATACATTTATCAGAAAACCTGAAGCAATTCTTTGTTTCACAAATAATTTTGGATATACATGATGGAAAGCTGTTCAAACCCTAACCATTGTGAAAAAAACGCCCCCATGCATTGTCCCAATATTGAACTGGGAGCAAATGTTTTTACCACTTTCAGAAACCATCACATAGGAAAAAAAAGTCAGTAATGCATAAATGACGACTTCTGGTTGTCAGTGTAATAATAATGTTGCTCAAGATGTTTTTTAAAGCCTAAACAACAGCTGACTCAAGAGCTCTGTGGAGCAATGGAGAGCGCATTGGGCTTTCACACAGAAATAAGTTATTCCATGGTTCTTGGTTTGAGACCTAATGAGTCATTACTTAATACACTACGCACTGTGCAAACAGGAGTCTGTAATGGATTTATAACAACTTATAGGAAGGAAAACACAATGATCGTGTTTATCTGGCTGTTTTTCAAAGTCCATATCACAGCTGACAATGGCTCTGTGAAGCAATGGATAGCGCATTGGTCTTCTAAGCGAAAAGAGGTAGTTAAAAGGTTGTGGACTGAGTCCCACCAGAGTTGGTGCATTGTGTACAGCTAAGGCCTTTTTCTATCTGACACATAATGCTGGCTATACAGTATATAAAGGCAAAATTAACAACTCAGAGGTTATACATGGATTTTGTGTATTTAGAATATTTAAAACGTTTGCATTACCCACTAGCAGCACTATTTTTTCTCAAGATAAATCCATGGTAAAACAACTTCTTTGCTTATTTTCTCTTTTATTCTACAGTTAGTAACCTAATTGTTTGCGTAATGGCAAACACTCACTAGTAGCCAGTTTACAACTCGTTAGCCCTTATCACAGCTCATGGATGGCTCTGTGGCGCTTTAGCTTATGGCGGTTGTGGGTTTGAGTCCCACCCATCTTTCCCCAAGATAAAGCCATGAGAAAAAAACCCTACCTTGCTAATTCACCATTTTATTCTACAGTTAGTAACCAAATTGTTTGACCAATGGCAAACACTCACTGATTGCCAATTTGCAATTCTTTAGCCCTGACCACAGTTGATGAATGGCTCTGTGGCGCAATGGATAGCGCATTGGACTTCTAGACGTAAAGAGTAGAGGTAATTCAAAGGTTGTGGGTTCGAGTCCCACCAGAGTCGGTGCATTATACATTTGTCAGAAAAACTGAAGCATTTCTATGTTTCACAAATAAAGGTGGATATACATGATGGGAAGCGTATCTAGCCAAGAGGTTGTATTGGCAAAAAACCCTTTGTGGTAGAATCCTGTGCACCTCAACTTTTTGAAAAGTATTTACTACCAACTAGCAGGACTATACTTGTTCAAACCCTAACCATTGTGAAAAAAACGCCCCCATGCATTGTCCCCATATTGAACTGTGAGCAAATGTTTTTACCACTTTCAGAAACCATCACATAGAAAAAAAAGTCAGTAATGCGTAAATGACGATTTCTGGTTGTCAGTGTAATAACAATGTTGCTCAAGATGTTTTTTAAAGCCTAAACAACAGCTGACTCAAGAGCTCTGTGGAGCAATGGAGAGCGCATTGGACTTCTACACAGAAATAAGTTATTCCAAGGTTCTTGGTTTGGGACCTAATGAGTCGTTACTTAATACATTACGCACTGTGCAAACAGGAGTCTGTAATGGGTGTATAACAACTTATAGGAAGCAAAACACAATGATCGTGTTAATCTGGCTGTTTTTCAAAGTCCATATCACAGCTGACAATGGCTCTGTGAAGCAATGGATAGCGCATTGGTCTTCTAAGCGAAAAGAGGTAGTTAAAAGGTTGTGGACTGAGTCCCACCAGAGTTGGTGCATTGTGTACAGCTAAGGCCTTTTTCTATCTGACACATAATGCTGGCTATACAGTATATGAAGGCAAAATTAACAACTCAGAGGTTATACTTGGCCAATAACAAATCGGTTTGAAAGATTTAGTGTATTTAGAATATTTAAAACGTTTGCATTACCCACTAGCAGCACTATTTTTTCTCAAGATAAAATAAACAAAAAAAAAAAAAAAAAAAAAAAAAAAAAAAAAAAAAAAAAAAAAAAAAAAAAAAAAAAAAAAAAAAAAAAAAAAAAAAAAAAAAAAAAAAAAAAAAAAAAAAAAAAAAAAAAAAAAAAAAAAAAAAAAAAAAAAAAAAAAAAAAAAAAAAAAAAAAAAAAAAAAAAAAAAAAAAAAAAAAAAAAAAAAAAAAAAAAAAAAAAAAAAAAAAAAAAAAAAAAAAAAAAAAAAAAAAAAAAAAAAAAAAAAAAAAAAAAAAAAAAAAAAAAAAAAAAAAAAAAAAAAAAAAAAAAAAAAAAAAAAAAAAAAAAAAAAAAAAAAAAAAAAAAAAAAAAAAAAAAAAAAAAAAAAAAAAAAAAAAAAAAAAAAAAAAAAAAAAAAAAAAAAAAAAAAAAAAAAAAAAAAAAAAAAAAAAAAAAAAAAAAAAAAAAAAAAAAAAAAAAAAAAAAAAAAAAAAAAAAAAAAAAAAAAAAAAAAAAAAAAAAAAAAAAAAAAAAAAAAAAAAAAAAAAAAAAAAAAAAAAAAAAAAAAAAAAAAAAAAAAAAAAAAAAAAAAAAAAAAAAAAAAAAAAAAAAAAAAAAAAAAAAAAAAAAAAAAAAAAAAAAAAAAAAAAAAAAAAAAAAAAAAAAAAAAAAAAAAAAAAAAAAAAAAAAAAAAAAAAAAAAAAAAAAAAAAAAAAAAAAAAAAAAAAAAAAAAAAAAAAAAAAAAAAAAAAAAAAAAAAAAAAAAAAAAAAAAAAAAAAAAAAAAAAAAAAAAAAAAAAAAAAAAAAAAAAAAAAAAAAAAAAAAAAAAAAAAAAAAAAAAAAAAAAAAAAAAAAAAAAAAAAAAAAAAAAAAAAAAAAAAAAAAAAAAAAAAAAAAAAAAAAAAAAAAAAAAAAAAAAAAAAAAAAAAAAAAAAAAAAAAAAAAAAAAAAAAAAAAAAAAAAAAAAAAAAAAAAAAAAAAAAAAAAAAAAAAAAAAAAAAAAAAAAAAAAAAAAAAAAAAAAAAAAAAAAAAAAAAAAAAAAAAAAAAAAAAAAAAAAAAAAAAAAAAAAAAAAAAAAAAAAAAAAAAAAAAAAAAAAAAAAAAAAAAAAAAAAAAAAAAAAAAAAAAAAAAAAAAAAAAAAAAAAAAAAAAAAAAAAAAAAAAAAAAAAAAAAAAAAAAAAAAAAAAAAAAAAAAAAAAAAAAAAAAAAAAAAAAAAAAAAAAAAAAAAAAAAAAAAAAAAAAAAAAAAAAAAAAAAAAAAAAAAAAAAAAAAAAAAAAAAAAAAAAAAAAAAAAAAAAAAAAAAAAAAAAAAAAAAAAAAAAAAAAAAAAAAAAAAAAAAAAAAAAAAAAAAAAAAAAAAAAAAAAAAAAAAAAAAAAAAAAAAAAAAAAAAAAAAAAAAAAAAAAAAAAAAAAAAAAAAAAAAAAAAAAAAAAAAAAAAAAAAAAAAAAAAAAAAAAAAAAAAAAAAAAAAAAAAAAAAAAAAAAAAAAAAAAAAAAAAAAAAAAAAAAAAAAAAAAAAAAAAAGGGGGGGGGGGGGGGGGGGGGGGGGGGGGGGGGGGGGGGGGGGGGGGGGGGGGGGGGGGGGGGGGGGGGGGGGGGGGGGGGGGGGGGGGGGGGGGGGGGGGGGGGGGGGGGGGGGGGGGGGGGGGGGGGGGGGGGGGGGGGGGGGGGGGGGGGGGGGGGGGGGGGGGGGGGGGGGGGGGGGGGGGGGGGGGGGGGGGGGGGGGGGGGGGGGGGGGGGGGGGGGGGGGGGGGGGGGGGGGGGGGGGGGGGGGGGGGGGGGGGGGGGGGGGGGGGGGGGGGGGGGGGGGGGGGGGGGGGGGGGGGGGGGGGGGGGGGGGGGGGGGGGGGGGGGGGGGGGGGGGGGGGGGGGGGGGGGGGGGGGGGGGGGGGGGGGGGGGGGGGGGGGGGGGGGGGGGGGGGGGGGGGGGGGGGGGGGGGGGGGGGGGGGGGGGGGGGGGGGGGGGGGGGGGGGGGGGGGGGGGGGGGGGGGGGGGGGGGGGGGGGGGGGGGGGGGGGGGGGGGGGGGGGGGGGGGGGGGGGGGGGGGGGGGGGGGGGGGGGGGGGGGGGGGGGGGGGGGGGGGGGGGGGGGGGGGGGGGGGGGGGGGGGGGGGGGGGGGGGGGGGGGGGGGGGGGGGGGGGGGGGGGGGGGGGGGGGGGGGGGGGGGGGGGGGGGGGGGGGGGGGGGGGGGGGGGGGGGGGGGGGGGGGGGGGGGGGGGGGGGGGGGGGGGGGGGGGGGGGGGGGGGGGGGGGGGGGGGGGGGGGGGGGGGGGGGGGGGGGGGGGGGGGGGGGGGGGGGGGGGGGGGGGGGGGGGGGGGGGGGGGGGGGGGGGGGGGGGGGGGGGGGGGGGGGGGGGGGGGGGGGGGGGGGGGGGGGGGGGGGGGGGGGGGGGGGGGGGGGGGGGGGGGGGGGATATACTTGTTCAAACCTAACCATTGTGAAAAAAAAGCCCCCATGCATTGTCCCCAAATTGAACTGGGAGCAAATGTTTTTACCAATTTCAGAAACCATCACATAGAAAAAAAAGTCAGTAATGCGTAAATGACGATTTCTGGTTGTCAGTGTAATAACAATGTTGCTCAAGATGTTTTTTAAAGCCTAAACAACAGCTGACTCAAGAGCTCTGTGGAGCAATGGAGAGCGCATTGGACTTCTACACAGAAATAAGTTATTCCAAGGTTCTTGGTTTGGGACCTAATGAGTCGTTACTTAATACATTACGCACTGTGCAAACCAGGAGTCTGTAAGGGGGTATAACAACTTATAGGAAGGCAAAACACAATGATCGTGTTAATCTGGCTGTTTTCAAAGTCCATATCACAGCTGACAATGGCTCTGTGGCACAATGGATAGCGCATTGGCTTCTAAGGCCCAAAAGAGGTAGTTAAAAAGGTTGTGGACTGAGTCCCACCAGAGTTGGTGCATTGTGTACAGCTAAGGCCTTTTTTCTATCTGACACATAATGCTGGCCATACAGTATATGAAGGCAAAATTAACAACTCAGAGGTTATACTTGGCCAATACAAATCGGTTTGAAAGATTTAGTGTATTTAGAATATTTAAAACGTTTGCATTACCCACTAGCAGCACTATTTTTCTCAAGATAAATCCATGGTAAAACAACTTCTTTGCTTATTTTCTCTTTATTCTACAGTTAGTAACCTAATTGTTTGCGTAATGGCAAACACTCACTAGTAGCCAGTTTACAACTCGTTAGCCCTTATCACAGCTCATGGATGGCTCTGTGGCGCTTTAGCTTATGGCGGTTGTGGGTTTGAGTCCCACCCATCTTTCCCCAAGATAAAGCCATGATAAAAAAAAACCTACTTTGCTAATTTACCATTTTATTCTACAGTTAGTAACCAAATTGTTTGACCAATGGCAAACACTCACTGACAGCCAATTTCCAATTCTTTAGCCCTAACCCCAGTTGCTGAATGGCTCTGTGGCGCAATGGATAGCGCATTGGACTTCTAGACGTAAAGAGTAGAGGTAATTCAAAGGTTGTGGGTTCGAGTCCCACCAGAGTCGGTGCATTATACATTTGTCAGAAAAACTGAAGCATTTCTATGTTTCACAAATAAAGGTGGATATACATGATGGGAAGCGTATCTAGCCAAGAGGTTGTATTGGCAAAAAACCCTTTGTGGTAGAATCCTGTGCACCTCAACTTTTTGAAAAGTATTTACTACCAACTAGCAGGACTATACTTGTTCAAACCCTAACCATTGTGAAAAAAAGCCCCATGCATTGTCCCCAATTGAACTGTGAGCAAATGTTTTTTCCAATTTCAGAAACCATCACATAGAAAAAAAGTCAGTAATGCGTAAATGATGAACGATTTCTGGTTGTCAGTGCAATAAGGAATGTTGCTCAGATGGTTTTTTAAAGCCTAAACAACAGCTGACTCAAGAGCTCTGTGGAGCAATGGAGAGCGCATTGGATTTCTACACAGAAATAAGTTATTCCCAGGTTCTTGGTTTGGGACCTAATGAGTCGTTACTTAATTCATTACGCACTGTGCAAACAGGAGTCTGTAATGGGTGTATAAAAAACTTATAGGAAGGCAAAACACAATGATCGCGTTAATTTGGCTGTTTTTTCCAAGTTCCATATCACAGCTGACAATGGCTCTGTGAACGCAATGGATAGCGCATTGGTCTTCTAAGCGAAAAATGTAGGTATTAAAAGGTTGTGGACTGAGTCCACCCAGTTGGTGCATTGTGTACAGCTAAGGGGCCCTTTTTCTATCTGACACATAATGCTGGCTATAACATTATATGAAGGCAAAATTAACAACTCAGAGGTTATACTTGGCCAATAACAAATCGGTTTGAAAGATTTAGTGTATTTAGAATATTTAAAACGTTTGCATTACCCACTAGCAGCACTATTTTTTCTCAAGATAAATCCATGGTAAAACAACTTCTTTGCTTATTTTCTCTTTATTCTACAGTTAGTAACCTAATTGTTTGCGTAATGGCAAACACTCACTAGTAGCCAGTTTACAACTCGTTAGCCCTTATCACAGCTCATGGATGGCTCTGTGGCGCTTTTAGCTTATGGCGGTTGTGGGTTTGAGTCCCACCCATCTTTCCCCAAGATAAAGCCATGATAAAAAAAAACATACTTTGCTAATTTACCATTTTATTCTACAGTTAGTAACCAAATTGTGTGACCAATGGCAAACACTCACTGACAGCCAATTTCCAATTCTTTAGCCCTAACCCCAGTTGCTGAATGGCTCTGTGGCGCAATGGATAGCGCATTGGACTTCTAGACGTAAAGAGTAGAGGTAATTCAAAGGTTGTGGGTTCGAGTCCCACCAGAGTCGGTGCATTATACATGTGTCAGAAAAACTGAAGCATTTCTGTGTTTCACAAATAAAGGTGGCTATACATGATGGGAAGCGTATCTAGCCAAGAGGTTGTATTGGCAAAAAACCCTTTGTGGTAGAATCCTGTGCACCTCACCTTTTTGAAAAGTATTTACTACCAACTGGCAGGACTATACTTGTTCAAACCCTAACCATTGTGAAAAAAAAGCCCCCATGCATTGTCCCCAAATTGAACTGTGAGCAAATGTTTTTACCAATTTCAGAAACCATCACATAGAAAAAAAAGTCAGTAATGCGTAAATGACGATTTCTGGTTGTCAGTGTAATAACAATGTTGCTCAAGATGTTTTTTAAAGCCTAAACAACAGCTGACTCAAGAGCTCTGTGGAGCAATGGAGAGCGCATTGGACTTCTACACAGAAATAAGTTATTCCAAGGTTCTTGGTTTGGGACCTAATGAGTCGTTACTTAATACATTACGCACTGTGCAAACAGGAGTCTGTAATGGGTGTATAACAACTTATAGGAGCAAAACACATGATCGTGTTAATCTGGCTGTTTTTTCAAAGTCCATATCACAGCTGACAATGGCTCTGTGAAGCAATTGGATAGCGCATTGGTCTTCTAAACGAAAAGAGGTAGTTAAAAAGGTTGTGGACTGAGTCCCACCAGAGTTGGTGCATTGTGTACAGCTAAGGCCTTTTTCTACAAAAAAACCCTACTTTACTAATTTACCATTTTATTCTACAGTTAGTAACCAAATTGTTTGACCAATGGCAAACACTCACTGATAGCCAATTTGCAATTCTTTAGCCCTGATCCCAGTTGATGAATGGCTTCTGTGGCGCAATGGATAGTGCATTGGACTTCTAGGCGAAAGAGTAGAGGTAATTCAAAGAGCTTGTGGGTTTGAGTCCCACCAGAGTCGGTGCATTATACATTTGTCAGAAAAACTGAAGCATTTCTATGTTTCACAAATAAAGGTGGATATACATGATGGGAAGCGTATCTAGCCAAGAGGTTGTATTGGCAAAAAACTGTTTGTGGTAGAATCCTGTGCACCTCAACTTTTTGAAAGTATTTACTACCAACTAGCAGGACTATACTTGTTCAAACCCTAACCATTGTGAAAAAAACGCCCCCATGCATTGTCCCCCATGGCAAACACTCACTTGTAGCCAGTTTACAACTCGCTAGCCCTTATCTCAGCTAATGGATGGCTCTGTGGCGCTTTAGGTTATGGCGGTCGTGGGTTCGAGTCCCACCCATCTTTCCCCAAGATAAAGCCATGATAAAAAAACCTACTTCCCCTGTGTGTGTGTGTGTGTGTATATATATATATATACACACACTGTGGGGAGAACAAGCATTTGATACACTTCCGATTTCGCAGTCTTTATTTTTTTATCATATGTACTCTTCAACTGTGAGTGACGCAATCTAAAACAAAAGTCTAGAAAATTGCATTGTTTGAATTTTAAGTAATTAATCAGCATTTCATTGCATGACATAAATATTTCATCACCTAACAACCATTAAGAATCCTGGCTCTCACAGGCCTGTTAGTTCTTCTTTAAGAATCCCTCCTGATCTGCTCTCATTACCTGCATTAATTGCACCTGTTTGAACTCGTTATCGGTATAAAAATCACCTGTCCACACACACAATCAAACAAACTCCAACCTCTCCAAAATGGCCAAGACCAGAGAGCTGTTTAAAGACATCAGGGACAAAATAGTAGACCTGTACAAGGCTGGGATGGGCTAGAGGAAAATAGCCAAGCAGCCTGGTGAGAAGGCAACAACTGTTGGTGCAATGATAAGATAATGGAAGAAGTTCAAGGAAGATGACTGTCAGTCTCCCTCAGTCTGGGGCTCCATGCAAGATCTCACCTCGTGGGGCATCAATGATTATAAGGAAGGTGAGGGATCACCCCAGAACTACACGGCAGGACCTAGTCAATGACCTGAAGAGAGCTGGGACCACAGTCTCAAAGAAGACTATTAGTAACACGCCATGGATTAAAATCCTGCAGCGCATGCAAGGTCCCCCTGCTCAAGCCAGCACATGTCCAGGCCCGTCTGAAGTTTGCCAGTGACCATCTGGATGATCCAGAGGAGGAGTGGGAGAAGGTCATGTGGTCTGATGAGAAAAAAATCAAGCTTTTTGGTCCCAACTCCACTTGCCATGTTTGGAGAAAGAAGAAGGATGAGTTCAACCCAAGAACACCATCCCTTCCATGAAGCACGGAGGTGGAAACATCATTCTTTGGAGATACTTTTCTGCAAAGGAGTCAGGATGACTGCATCATACTGAGTGGAGGATGGATGGGGTCATGTATCGGGAGATCTTAGCCAACAACCTTCTTCCCTCAGTTAGGGCATTGAAGATGGGTCATGGCTACGTCTTTTAGCATGACAATAACCTGAAGCACACAGCCAGGAAAAACAAAGGAGTGGCTCTGTAAGAAGCCTCCTAAGGTCCTGGAGTGGCCTAGCCAGTCTCCAGACATGAACCCAATAAAAAATTATTGGAGGGAGCTGAAAGTGTGTATTGCCAAGTGAGAGCCATGAAACCTGAAGGATCTGGAGAAGATCTGTATGGAGGAGTGGTCCAAAATCCCTGCTGCAGTGTGTGCAAACCTCGTCAAGAACTACAGGAAACGGCTAATTTCTGTAACTGCAAACAAAGGTTTCTGTACCAAATATTAAGTTTTGTTTTTGTGATGTATCAAATACTTATGTCATGCAATACAATTAAAATTAACTGCCAAAAATCACCCAATGTGATTTTCTGGATTTTTGTTTTAGATTCCGCCACTTACAGTTGAAGAGTATCTATTATAAAAATTGAAGACATGCTTTGCAAGTGGAAAAACCTGCTGGATTAATGATAGTGGATTAATGATAATGCCAGGTTTTCCAATTCAAAGACTTGAAAAACAAGTCAGTTGTGCTTTTAGACTTAAAGGAGTAGAGGGAAAATAAACTTTCAGTATGGTCAGAGTTTAACTTAAAAAGTATTTAAATAATTATTACTATATTTTAGCTCGATCATTTTGGAAAGATATGACTTGAAATAGGCAATGTAAAAGCTTCAATAAAGTTTTTGAAGTTTTAGATTTACTGTTAACCTTTTATGCATCTTTCTTCTTTTTTAGTGTCCACATAGAAAGAGAATCAACTTCATGCACCATTTAGCAGTAGTTGACTGCACACTTCCCTCACACTCATTCCTCAATAGTATCTTAGTTACTAAGTGCTGGGTTAAAGGACCTAAGAATGAGATCATGTGACAAAAGGAGATAAAGCTCAGAAATATCCGCATTTCTGGTCCTTACAACCAGAAAAAAAACATGATTCTCATTTCTTTTGGGACCTTTTGATTTATTCGAAACCTTAGATCAACAGAATTGGAATTTTCTGGAAGAAAATTGCTAAGATTTTAATACATGTAATAAGACAAATGATTAAATTTCTATCTCAAACAAAAGTTAGTATTACAAACTTGAGATATACTTAAAGTAATATAATTTGCTGAAATAATTAATTGTGTTTATTCAGATGCTGCTTGATTGTTCACCACAAGATTTTCCAAATAAAATCAATTTTAGATTATAAAATCTGGCAAAATCAACAGTATGAAGATCTAGTTCAATCACACAATGAGAAGCTTCATTGGCATGAGAGTACCATTGTTTACAGCACATATGAGGGAAGATGGAGTGCATGTGACCAGAAATTTAAGCATAGGGTTCTGCTCACCACTTGCAGCACACTGGAGACACTTTCCCACGTTGCCTCTTTGATGTAGTCTCCACCGTCTACCATCCCCTGGTACCCCTGCCATGACAAAAAAAAAAAAACACCAAGACTGACAAAAAGGTAAGAAAGCATTTATTGCTTATTGAATTTAAAGAGAAAAATATGCTTTTAGAAGATTTTGGGGCTTTTTGTGCAGGTACAAGGACAAGAGCACACTTAACCAAAATGACTACTTTAAAGACAATCAATAACATCACCATGAAATTCACTGAATTCAATGAATTGGCTTGAACACTGATGCATTGGCCTGTATCAAAAAAAGAGATAAAGCAATTTCCATCCACAGCCCACCAATGAGAGCAGAGAACATTAAAGAGAGAGCAGCAGGAGTTTAAATTTTCAGACTAAAGTTAGGTGGTAATACAGCACTACTGTATCAGAAGGAATTAATAAAAAGCAACCGCATCGCTTCAAATAAAATAAGTGTGTGCAATGGATTTCAATAACTGGAATCCTTATGCTGATATCTCAGCTTGTCTTAGCATGTCCTGACCTATGCTCAAGAACTCTTCTAAGTTGCATAGCCCTGAAATTAAGAACAGGTCACCATATTTTTGACACCTTCACAATCTTTCTCGATCATGCCGTGACCAGAGCAGAGTATAAAGAGAAGAAGAGAGATTTACCAATTAGAACCTGAAAGAGAAAAACCTCCAGGGGGAAAATGGTTCCAGCCAGCAGAGTCCCCTGCTAAGAACTTATATAGCAAATATGTGGTTAACCAATTTCTAAGAAAAGATTTCCAAGGTGAACTTTAAAAATTTAGTTTCAAAGTTGTTATATATTTAGTGAATTTTTAATTACATTCCAATGAAAACATATTTTGTGTTTCTATCAGAAACGTTTTAAAAGACCCTAATCACACACTGTAGCAATTATTGGTGAGATCTTACTGTTTCCATAGAGACACCAAAGGCTTTAAAATCACCAGCAAGCATCCACAGTAAAAGTGAAACCGCTTTGCATTCAGTTGTCTTTAGTCACAGCCCAATGGTTTCACCAGGTTGATAAGAAACAAAATGCGGTCACTGAAGGATGAATCCTGTCTCTGGTAATTCAATTAAATCCATCCTGAGACCAGGCTGGCTCTACTTGTCGCTGTTTTTGCTGCTGTGTCAATTAAAAGCCACACATTTCTGTGTGTTTCAACGGTCATTATCAGACAACAGTTAGTCAGTCATTTTCTACCGCTTATTCCATAGTGGGTCGCGGGGAAGCTGGTGCCTATCTCCAGCAGTCTATGGGCAAGAGGCGGGGTACACCCTGCACAGGTCGGCATTCCATCGAAGGGCAACACACAAACAACCATGCATTCACACACCTAAGGGCAATTTAGAGTGACCAATTAACCTAATAGGCATGTCTTTGGACTGTGGGAGGAAGCCAGAGTACCCGGTGAGAACCCACGCATGCACAGGGAGAACATGCAAACTGCATGCAGAAAGACCCCCGGCCGGGAATCGAACCCAGGACCTTCTTGCTCCAAGGCAACAGTGCTACCAACTGTGCCACCGTGCTGCCCCCAGTCAGAAAACAGTTGCTGTTAATTTACCTTTTTTATATTAATCTGCTTTAACACAGATACCTGCAGTTTAATATGTACTTTATGAGTCAAGTTGTTAACCTGGATTAATTGTACAATTTAGCTGAAGTTGGGTAAATAGTGCACTGAAAGTGATTTAATTCTTCCCCTGGAATAGCCACTAAAGAGCTGTTTTAAGAGTTATAAGAATACATATTTGATTTCATTACATATAAACATATTTTAAAATAATTTTATATTATTTGGCAATAATTGTGGTAAATCAAGAAATCAATTTATCGTCAACTGCTCTATCATTAAATTCAGCAGATGGGACAAGTTAATGGTCCTAAATAACATGCAAACTACATAAAACATAGCGTATCTGTGCAAATGCACACGCCTGTCAGGCTGACTGCGGGTATAAATACATGCAAAGACCATAGAGGGATCAGATGTCTTTCTGATGACTCTCTAGCCAAAAACATAGAATGTAGACCAAAAGATAGAAAAACCCTCTAACCACCAAAGACAAAGACAAAAAGATTTAAAGGTGTTTTCTTCTCAGCAGATAAAATATTATTTAACCATTCTTTTAAACACGATAAACATCTAATTTTGAAAACAAAGACAACAGACCGCCTCTAAAAATAAGTTCATTTACAGGATAGAAATATGGTCCATTTGCTTGATTTATAATTGAGTTATTTCAAGCACTTCAAGCACAGAATTCGGTTTCCAAAAACTGGAAATAGTGCTGGGTGCAGTTTTCAATCGGGCACATTTCACAGCTGTTCTAATCTTTGAAACGCTCTAGAATTATCTAATTTAATAAAAATAATTAATACAAAATACTGGAACAAGAAAAGACATTACCAGATACATTCATGTCTCCTTCCACTGACAAAATCATGCGGATCATGTGAATTTTTGTGTAATTTAATCTTTAAAATAAAAAATATCTAGCAATAAAAGAGATGAAACTAAGAAATAATTTCAAATAAGCTTCTATCAGTGTTTGGTCAACTGTAATGTAGGGTTTTATGCTTTATTCATTGGTTGCATGATGTTTTGTATGTGCAATATATGTCTTTTCCTGTATTTGCGAGCCTGATTTGAAATATTGACTTTAAATGTTTATTTTTATTAGCTGACATTAATGTACCCTATCCCAGGTCAGAAACATAAATTTCTTCTTGGTTAACAGGTTTTAGTCTATAGAGACTGAAATAAAAATACATTGGTGCTAAGGAATTAAGTTTAATGATTAAATTTTTTTTTTTAAATAAAGCAAAGGCCAGACTGGAAAAGCGAGTCTGAATTCTGCTGGGTCATCCAAACCTAATAATAGCTGAAGAGCTGTCAGCACAGGTTTAGTGTATAGCGGAGAGTGACAGATACTGCAGACTCTCACAAAGCCATATTTGGACTCCAAGTCACTCTCACCTCGTGAATAAAGTAGACTTTGGCTCCCACATAAATCCCCATTCGGACTACGGCCCGGACAGCTCCATTCATGCCTGGGAACAAAGAGAAAATCAAAGGATTTGTTTTAAAATATTTTCATTAGCTGATTATTGCTACAGGCATACGATCTGCGTCATATAGTACACAGTAGCCTCATCTGTTACATGCTGACTAATGCGTTATCTCTCATTCTTGTTTTTCCCAGAGCAACCAAGAAGGACTGTACTTGTTGATTTATTATACAGGCTTGTTTGCATTGAAGCTAAAAGTGCTTAAAAATCATTTATGCCAAAGTGTTATTATACTGTAAATGCAGAAAAACTTACGTCATGATGTTCTGGTGCAGACAAACTAAATAAAGCGCCATAACATCACAACTCTCTTGATTCAAGTAGATGAAGAGTGTGTTGAAAAAGTCTTCAAAACTGCAGAACTTTTTCATATTTTGTCGTTCTACAACCACAAACCTCAGTATGGTTTGAGGTGATAGAACGACACAAAGAAAATGGTCAATTGGAAGTGGAAGGAAGACGATGCATGCTTTCTAATTTAAAAACAAATATTAATCGGAACATGAAAAAACAGTCTTCAATTTTTGCCACAGAATATCAAATGGACATAGGTTTGGGCTTTGAATGGGCCATCCAAACATAAAAAATGCTTTGATCTATTGCAAATGTGACTAAATCTATAGGGTCATGGTCCTGCTGCAAACTGAACTAAACAACAAACACAAGTTTTTTGCATTCTCTAAAGGTTTTCCTTCAGGAGTGTCCTGAATTCAGCGCATTTGACCTGAACATAAACTCTGCTTCTCTGCTCCTGCTTTAAAAAAGCATCCTCACAGCATGATGTTGCCACCACCATTAACAGCGGGAATGGTGTCTTCAGGGAGATGTGCAATGTTAGTTTTCTGCCACATATAGCCTTATTGAATATCATGCTGAAGCATGTTGGTGCGAGTGGGGACATCACTGAAGAGGGATGGCAAAAAAATACCTTTGGTCTCATCTGACTAGAGCATGTTTAACATGTTTGCTGTGTCCTCTACGTGGCTTGTGACAAACTTTTAACATGAATTCTTTCGGTCTTCTCTCAACAATGGTTTCCTTCTTGCCACTCTTTCATGAAGGCCAGATCTGTGATCCTGCAGACAGATTCTCCACCTGCGCTGTGCACATCTCCAGCTCCTCCAGAGTTACCATATTCACTTTGGCTCCCCTTGCCTGACCTGTGTTTAGGTGCATGGAAGCGTCTTGGTGGGTTTGTTTTTGTATTCCACTCTTTCCATTTTCAGATGACAGATTGTTGTGTAAAGCTTGGAATATTGTTTTAAAACCTGAGCTTGCATTATTTCACAACTTTATCCTTCACATATCTGGTGTTTTCTTCAGCGAAGGTTTATTGCTGTAACATGACAAAATGTGAAAAAGTTCAAGATACTGTGTCAAACATGAGCCAAGAGTCCATACTATACTAGGGTTAGGGTTATAAAAATGAAATTATGTAATGAATTTCAGCTGCAACATTCTTATTAATTTCAGGTAAAATACCATCAAATTCCATTCACGTAAGTCCTGTAAATATAATATTCATGTAGTGAACACCTGACACCATATCAGCCTTGGTTAACTATCTACTGATGGACCTCAATGTCCTGATCTTTAAACAAGCTTAAACAGCAGCATAAACGGAGTGGCAAGAACCAAGAGGAAGGCTATGGTAAAAGAGATCAGAACAGAGGGAAGCTGAGACAAGAGAGATAGCAGGAGTGCCCCTGAGGTTGTTGTGCCAAGACACAAAAAGAAGCCGTCAGAGCTCTTAGTGCAATTAGACATGAGACAGGCTTTAAATCTCAGAATGAGGCTGGATCACAGAGGTAGTGCAGTTCTATATAAACAGCTTGATATGATCAAAATATATCAGCTTGTTCATGTATTAGTTGTTACCTTTAGATTGTTTATCTGAGGTAGATGTGGATTTAAGCTGGGATTTTAGGATTAAATTATTCCGTATTGACTTAGCATTGTTTAGAAAGGTGAATGTGGATCAGTGGGGAGAGTAGTTGTCTTGTGATCCAAAAGTTGTGAGTTTGATTCCAGCTTCCTCCTGCCACATGTAGATGTGACCCTGGGCAGATATTTCAATCTTGAGTTGCATTAGTGTCAGAATGAGTGTGATTGGGTAAATGTGGCTCTAGTGTAAACCACCATGAGTGTTCATTATGACCTAAAAAGAAATCATAAACAGATTTTTCCTCAATTTCCAAAGGTAAAGGAAATGTGATTTATAACCATGTACAGAGGTGGACAAATGTTTTGGCAAAGATGAAAAAGGTGCTAAAATCACTTAATTTTTTTATGTAGTTGTACAGTCTCACAGTCAAATTCAACATTTAATTTGAGTACATTTATTTAGTAGGGAAAAAATGCATGATTAAGAAAAATCTATAGTCCAGTGGAGCATTTTCTGTGCTGCTGCTAAATGTTCCTGTGACACTTATATGCTTTGACCCTACAGTATTCTGTGGTCAAGGGTCTGCAGAACATGTTGTTCTCTCACAATGTTGCAGCTGCACAGTGCAGTCCCCACATTACTGTGTGGCATTTATCTCAATGTGCACATTAATAGACTTCCTATAAAGAACAGACATATATTTCCTGGTATAGTGACATTTTTTTTATTTGGTATTACACATTTCAGAGTAGACATTCTCTGGTCTAGTCAGTTTTTGTCCTTGTTTAATTTTGTGGAGCGTGTTCCCCTGTTAACCTCTGACCTGTGACACCTGGTCTCTGTTTGCTAACTGTCACACACATCATGTTAATCCATGACTTTCTTTTATACATTCGCTCAGTTTCCTCTTGTTCACCAACAGTTTAGTGTCTCTGCCTGCAACCCTGCTAGATTTGTTTGACTTGGTGCCTTCTGAGACCCAGTTTTAGTTTGGATTTTAGGTTACATAACAGTTTTTATTTTTTGTTTAGAGTTACTTGCATAAATGTGCTTTGTATTTACATCTACTTTATTTTCTATTTGAATGTTTTTGAGGCTTTTTTATTAAAGTTTTTTTTTTTTTTACAAAATCCATCCTCAAGCAAAATTAATCTGAAAAAACATTAAAAAGACAACAGTAGCCACAGCCTAAACAACTTCAAAATGTTTAAAGGTAAATAGTAAAAAGCAAAAAGATGTCTACATGAAGACTTCTACTGATTATTAAATAAGATTGAAAACCTACTGTTGATTAAATAGACTATTCAATCCTAACTTTCAGCTTCTTCGTTTAGGTGAAATTTGTAAAGAACATAAAAGCTAAAAAGTCAAACTTCAACACAGGCTTCATGTTTGCTATGTTTTTTATCTGAATTATGGAAACATTTAGATAGCCATTTACCTGATTAATTATGTGCCTGTCTTTAATAATGTGCAGAACATGTGCAGTCAACCAAATCATCCTGCTTTAATCATATTTAATTGTCTGGATAATGATAATATCCAAATGATAAAATTTCGGAGGTTAGAGCTCAAACCTAACAAATGAAGTAAATAAACACAGGTCATGTGTAAATTATATAAAAAGGATTCAAAATTGCATTAAAAGTTATTGGTTCAGTAGAAAATCATCCGTTTTCTATTTGAGTTGTAAACCTCAATCTCATAGTTAACATTCTGAATACTCGAGTATTTTTATTTGTAAATACATAAACACGACAGACACCGGCACTAACGGCCCATCGCCTTGACTGGCTCTGGTCTGCAATGCGTATGGGATGTGACTACTTATTGGATGGCGACCTCATTCTTTAGACTCTGCTCAAAGACATAATCACAAGAGCTCATTCAGTAAACTTGGCAGAGAATAGCAGAAGCCCACAACAACAAGGCAGTGGAATTAATTAGTGTGAGTCTTTCTACTGTTTACCTTTAGTCACTGATACATGAGAGCATGAATGCTGTTTTAGATGCGATCTGACGTTTGCTAAAGCAAGATGAGATCAGTTTGAGACCCTAAATCTTAAAAACTATGTTACTGGACATGATTTCAATATAAACCATAAATGAAAACAATCTGCACAGTGGTATACGGTGAGCTGTGTTAACAAAAGTACAGCGGCAGCAGGAATTTTCAAGCTCCCATTTTAGTGACAACTGACCAGCTCATTAGTTTAAATCAGGCCCAGTTATTTTCCATCAAGGACAACCATGAAACAACCACAACTGACCTACATACAGTACATAGTGTCAAAGCACAATAACAACCATCAGGCACCTTAAATAAGCCGGTTAAAAATGTGTAAGTAGAAGGACAGAACATAGATCATATAATCCAGTGTTTGAACAAGTTTCTAAAAGTCACAAGTGATACACATTAGTTTAATTCTAACATGTTAGGGATTGACCACCAATTATTTCACAAGGCTGAGAGGAAGCAATGAAAGCAGACATATTTATAATGGAACAATATGAGTGAACAGTTCATTTGCGGACATTCATTTTGTCGCTACATGTTATTTAAAAAAAGTACATACAGGCAGATAGCATGATAGCGTAACCCTTATCATCTTTTTTATGGATCCATGCTTTCATGTAGTTGACGCCTAATTCTGATTCTACTATCCGAATGTCGCAGCAGAAATCGAGACTCATCAGACCAGGCAACATTTTTCCAATCTTCCATTGTGCAATTTTGGTGAGCCTGTGTGAATTGTAGCCTCAGTTTCCTGTTCTTAGCTGACAGGAGTGGCACCAGGTGTGGTCTTCTGCTGCTGTAGCCCATCCACCTCAAGGTTCAACATGTTGTGTGTTCAGAGATGATCTTCTGCATGCCTTGGTTGTAACGAGTGGTTATTTGAGTTACTGTTGCCTTTCTATCAGCTCGAACCAGTCTGGCCATTCTCCTCTGACCTCTGGCATCAACAAGGCATTTGCTCCCACAGAAGTGCCGCTCACTGGAAAATGTATCTTTTTCAGACCATTCTCTTTAAACCCTACAGATGGTAATGCGGGAAAATCCCAGTAGATCAGCAGTTTCTGAAATACTCAGACCAGCCCGTCTGGCACCAACAACCATGCCACGTTCAAAGTCATTTAAATCACCTTTCTTCCCCATTCTGATGCTCGGTTTGAACTGCAGCAGATCGTCTTGACCATGTCTACATGCCTAAATGCATTGAGTTGCTGCCATGTGATTGGCTGATTAGAAATTTGCGTTAACGAGCAATTGGACAGGTGTACTTAATAAAGTGGCCAGTGAGTGTAAATAACACTTTTCCTAATCTGATTTTTTCAACATGAAACTTTTGAAACCAATGCTTACAGTAGCTATATTTTACAACAAAGCAAAGTACTTCTACTGACAACATGTACTGTTTACTGTATACTCACTTGACCTACAAATGGTACAGCAGGTTTAGTAGATAGAACGTAATATAAGAACAGTGAAGCTTGTGTTGAAACTAGAAGTCTCACACAGAAACAAACGGTAATGGTGTGTGTCTGTGGCATATTTAGTAAAAACACATTTGTTCTTCATTCGCTGAAGTAACCCGAGGTGGAAAGAGTAGCCAGAAATCTTCTGATGTAAGAGTATCAATATTTTAAAATAATATTACTCAAGTAAAAGTAAAAGGTACGGTGCAGTAAAACTCCTAGAAGAAAATAGTTTTTCAAAAAGTTACTCAAGTAAATGTGACTAGTTACTACCCACCTCTGTAAAATACTATGTGCAGATGAAAGTTAACATTGAACAAACCATCCCCATGGTAAAACATGGTGGTGGTACCATCATGCTGTGTGGTTACTTTTTTCAGAAGAGACATGAAAGCTGCTCATAGTTGATGGGGAGGTGGATGGAGCTAAATTGGGAGAAAGAAAACCTGTTAGAGGGTTCGAATAACTTGAGACTGGGGCAGAGGTTCACCTTCCAGCAGGATAATAAAAACAAACAATCAGCGCTATAATGTAATAGATTCAATCAAAGCATTTTTGCGTGTTAAAAGTGAACTACTTAAATTGATCTGGCTTAGCTTAAGTTCTGTAGCAAAGAAAGCTGGTAAAGACATTGGCGAAAATACTTTCAGCTGTAATTGTACTCAAGGTGGTCATACAAAACATTCACTTTTGTATGTTTTTCCTTCCTTTTTACATTACCTCAACCTTCAGCATTAAAGTTTACGGTTGTGATGTGCAAATTTAGAAATAGTTTAACAGGTATAAATACATTTACAAAGTGCTCTAGCTACCTGTCTTTATTGATTGACTTGTGTGCTGAATTCCTTCAATTGTGCTATCCAAGCAATGTTTGATCATTTTCCACAGCTAACCAAAACTGAGACCTTTTTATCTAAAGTTAAATTTTTGTGATGTTGGAGGATCTAAATCTAACCCAGCAGTTCATTTGTAAAACTGTAAATCTTTGTTGAATCTCCAGCTGATTTTGTCCTCCTATGATTCGCTGAGTGTGGTTTTGGAAGAATGTCTAAAATAAAGCGCAAAAACAAAAATCTAGCTCATCATAACACATGACTTTGTAATTATATTGGGTTTATTTCCTGTAAAAGACATGTTTGAATGTTAAATTAAGCTATTTATATGTTTAAAAATTGGTCTCTGTCCATTCGTCACTTTAGTCACTAAACTGTTATTTTTGAAACAAACTCTCCACTTGATTCTGTGCAGATTGTAAACAATGTCCCATTGGGTAAAGAGGTAAACCATGCACAGGGTGGGCTGTGTGTTTAGGCAGTTAGGTGTGCAACAGACTGCGAGTGTTGCTAAGAGAGGAGTGCTTATTGGTCACCAGGGGTCAATGCAAACATGTCAAATGTGTTTAATTTTCACAGCAAACCTAATGAGTTTTAGAGAAATCAACACTACAAATAAATAAAAAAGAACAGGCAACTATCAATTGAAGGGTTACACACCATTTTTTCTCTCTGCAGTGAGTAAGTGGCTTTGTGTTTATCTGTTTTTTGACCCAACTGCAGTTTTTAGATCAGCAAGATATTCCAGATTTGAAACCAAAAGATAAAAAAACATCTTTAACCAGTTTATTATTATTGATATTATTGTTGCCAAACAGTTAAGTAGTTCAAAAGCTGAATGTGATTAATCAGCAATCAGGGAAGCTAAATGGCACAGTTCAGTCATGTGGAAGCAAAGAACAATAGTTTAATTGAACAAATAGATATTCAAGAAATGCTATATAAATTGAATATTGGGAACCAGTTAGTTGCAGACAAGCAGATTGCAAACATCCATCCACTCATTGTCTATACCCGCTTCTTCCGCACAGGGTCGCAGGGGAGCTGGTGCATATCTGCAGCGGTCTACGGGCCAGAGGCGGGGTACACCCTGGATAGGTTGCCAGTCCATCGCATTGTAACACAGAGACACACAGGACAAGCAACCATGTACACACCTATTCATACCTAAGGGCAATTTAGAAAGACCAATTAACCTAGCAGTTATTTTTTTGGACTGTGGGAAGAACCAGTTTTGTTACACTAAACCATGATAATAAAAAACATGCCAATTTCAAATTTGCTGTTACAACTTTATAGCAGTTTCAGTCATATTTTGTGAATCGCAGTGTGTTGTTATTGGTGGTGAGAACCATTCCTCACCACCAATAAGCTGAACCTTTCAAGCGTATTATTATAATTATTATTGAGAATTAACCATGAATTGGATTTAAAAATGGCAAAAGTACAAAAATTAACTGACTTAGATTTTAATGAAAGCAAAACAAAAGTATTGAAAGTCCCCGTGACATCAAATTTTTATGATAAATCCAATTACATGTATGGAAAGGAAACATTAATAAAATATTTAAAAAGTAAATTCATGCCACTGAAACGAACAGTTGTTGAGATATATGGTCATAAATTTCATTAAAAAGGCACTTCCGGACTACTCCTTTGCGCTCTTTTATGACGTCAAAGGAGAACCCCGGCAGGTAAACTGACCGCTGCTACAATGGTTGACAACACAGACAGTAGCAAAGAATGTTGCTGTTTCCTTAGATATATTTAAGTCATTTTCACAGAGAGAGGAATCAGAGTCAGAAGAAGAAACTCAGCTGTCATCAGATGGCAGAGCACAAGTGCTGCAGCGTGCAGACGGCCATCCAATTCAACCAGTCACGGGAGTGGATTTTCTCTCCTGTCCCATCCCGCTCCCACTGAAAAATGTCCTGTCCCATCCCAATCCCAGGCCAGCATAAAAAAATAAAATCCTGTCCCATCCCACTCCTGGTAAATTGACTCCCACTCCCATCCCGCTCCCATTTAGAACGACTCCCACTCCTCCCATTTTTGTTTTCTTCAGTTAGTCTTTTGGCAATTTCTTTGTTTGAAGGACCAGTTAGGTCCCTGTTTTTAGCTGTAGTAAAGGCCAGTTAAAGTAAAAAGAATAATAATGAAGAAAAAATAAAATATCAAACAAGGAAACAGACCATGCCTATCTTAGCTGAATAAACAAAATGTACATAGTTGTATTTTACTCATTTTTTAAGTGATTGTTTCCTTTGAACAATGACATTACTTTTATGTTTCAAATTGCTGAAACGAAAGAAAAATGCACCTAGCAAGAGAACTGTACTTGGTGAACAAATGTGCAAAAAGGCATTAACCTTCACAAAATCTACCTTCATTACTTCACAATTTAGAAACTGTACCTCAATGGTTCACAGCCCTGGTCCTCAGGGACCCCTTCCCTGCAAGTTTTAGATGTGTGTCTGCTCCAGCACACCTGATTCAAATTCTGACATGACCTCCTATACAGGCATCAAGAATGGAGGGTCAAACTGGACAAAATTAATACTATAAAATAATCATTAAATAAATAAATGTTGTGAATGTCCCATATGTGAAGTAAATGTAACATGGAAGAAATGTAACATTAAATGTATCATTAAATTAAAGGTACCATTTATTTATTTATTTAATACATCATTAGAAACAATAAATGTACCATTATATCATTAAATGGACTATTATGCAATTAAATGTGCCACTGAATGATTAAGTATAATTTTAAAGACGACATGACGTAATTAGTGGTACACCTAATATTTAATGATGTATTAAAATAAATTGTACATTTAATGGTACATTCAATTTTTTTTCTATTTCACAACGTATTTATTTAATATCTTCCCCTGATGAAGCCTTTCTACGGAGCCCGCGAGGGGACAAGGGGGAATTTTTTTCTTTTGCGTCCCCACGCAATACTTTTGCGTTCGCTCGCAATACTTTTTGCGTTCCCACGCAATACTTTTTGCGTCCCCACACAATACTTTTGCGTTCGCTCGCAATACTTTTTGCGTTTTCACGCAATACTTTGTGGGATAGTCAATAATACTGCACGAAACCACATCTGCGACACTTTATTTGCTTGTTGCTGCTGCATGATGTGTACTTTTTTTTTCGCACGCCATTACTGCTTTTGTTTTTATCTGGATTTGAACGGTTCTTTTACCACGTCTTTAATCCTAATATGTCAATTACTGCCAAATTTCTTCAATATTAAGAGGTTTTCTTTCAATGTTTGCATTTGTGGGAAAAGCGTGTCACAAGCACTTTAAAAAGGGGGCCTGTATGCTTTAGAAGCATTGGCTGTCGTCTATGTCAATGTAAGAGATTTCTGATTCTGCCTAAGATCTTACATCTTAATGATGGCCACCTTGAAGCATACAATGCATGGTAATACTTGATTTAGATTGATATCAAAACACTGAAAGCATGTGCATGTTGAGCATTTATACAATATAAAAATCATATTTACAGTTTATAGCAGGAAGGGAAACTCTGGATTGCTTTTGAAGTAGCATTTGCCCAAGGCTGCCAATGAAAGATTTCAGATGCAGACAGTTCTCAGTGCTCCCAGATGAGCAGAATAAGTCTGTCTCTGTGCACCGTTTTCACACTGGCTTCACAGTTTTAAAGGTGCCGTTATAATTAAATCTCAGCTGCTGCCACAAGGAGCCTGTCCTAAATACAAAGGCTGTCCACGATATGCAGCAGGGGCCTTGACAATGGAGAAAGAGCATATCCCTGCACTCACAACAGCAGGCCACAGGCACACGGTGTTGTGTAACAGCCAACAATAGCTGTGGTTTAACTGGTGCATATATGTGTTGTAGATACTGGCAGGGTACAACATGTTCTATACATATGGAGAGCCAATCAGTAATCACACTAATGAGATTTAAGCTGCATTCTGTGCAGGCTGCATGGATGCAACTGGAGACCTGATTACATATAAATCATTCAAGTTGACTTTTAATGACGTTGCATTTATTATATTCCTCTAAAAATCAACTTTTTAATTGTTGTTTTTATGTTATTTTTGCACCACATATTTTGAATTGAATCTCTCCATCACATCATCTCTGTAAATACTCGCTGCTCCTCACGTACACTGCTTGACCTTCAGTGACAGGCGAAGTTAAGTCACTGAAGGTCTCAGGAAGTAGATTCCAAATGCTTTCAAAATAAAAACACAAAATCACGCCGCAATAGTAAGCCTTTTTACTCCGAAAAGGTCCACCGGGTGTAGATTGTTTTATTCAGATAAATTGTCCGGTCGTGACTCAGCCTCCGTGATGCAGGAAGAATTATTTCTGAGGCAAAAAATAACAGCTGACAGAAAGTCAAAACCATACCATTTTACAGCTGATGAATGAGATAGAGCCCTCTTTGAGAACTTTTATATGGAAAAAGATTATAATGAATATTCTAAATGCATAATAAAGACCCAAAATATCTGGAGTAAAGGAAAATTAGAAATGAGTTGGAGAGTAGTTAAATCCTGTCACATATTGTTGCTTTACTGGCATTACGGCATCGTATTGAATCTTTTATAGAAATTGAGCATTAAGACATTGAAATGCCGACCCCCCTGTGGGATGCGCGCACGGGCCTGCGCCATCTCTGCATACATGCATTAAGCAGGTGACTGTGCATATTTAAGACACCTTGCATTGAAGAGATACGAGTTAAACAGTCACCTGTTGATACTGTATCCGCTTTTGAATGTATGCACAAGCCTTTAGCCGTGCCCTGACGATGTTTGCAGCAGACTGCGAGTCGTTACCTAAACTTATAACATCACCGTCTGCGAAGAATGCTGCAGCGTCCGCGCAAAAAATAAGAGACACTGGAGGGTGAGCGCAAGCTGTTGCGTAATAGTCGGGAAGATTCAAGAGCAGACACCCAAATCCATGTATCAACAGTAAAATATATTATTTTAGAAAATGTGAAAATTAAACAAGAGGAACTTCTCTCCTCTCTACGCGTTGTGGCGCGCTGATATTAAAGGACACACTGTTCCTGTTCCCTGGGCAATGCGCAGTTTGGACAAGCTTAGCCGGATGCATCCTTTATCGGACTGATGCGTGTCTGTAGTGTTTCTCTAATTACACAGGAGCAACTGATAGACTTCAATCTGAATAAATTATGGGAGAGATAGTAAGTCTTTATACGTGAAAGTAACCAGACGGCTTGGACAGAAACTGCCCTGACAGCATGGAGCGGAGTTAGATGGTCTTTTCTCCTCTGTCAGCTCACTGGTCCCGCACTGATTCTGACACCAGTTGGCACTTCTTACAGTCCAACTCAACTCTGTTACCTTGAGCATCTCCGCCGCTGGTCAGCACTGCGATGGATTTTCCAGCGCCAGAAAGATTCTCGAAAAATTTCCTGGTGTCCTGCCGCTTCGGTCCCGTCGCTCCAGCCATCTCTCAGTCTGCCTGGGGTCTCTTCGCGGCAGTCAGTGAAGTTTAGATGAACTCTTCAGAAAGCCCACCGGAGGACAACACTGGGGGCGTCTGAGGCAGAAGAGAGGGAGATAGTTGTAGGGCCGCAGCGGGTACCGCCCCCCTCCTCCTCCACCTCCTCTTCAAAGATCCTACATTAGGACAGATTACTGTCTCCATTCCTTACAAGGAGCAAGGGTTTCCGTTGCATCTCTGTATGGAAGCAAAGAGCAACATATAATTTAAAAAGCAAAACACCTGTGCTTTCTTCTGAAGTATTTTTATTTTCCTGTTATATCTTGTTTAGTTTCGTACTTTTGCACTTTGACAGTCGACGATTTTAAGTAAGTTTCCAAGGAAATTTGGTCATGTGACTTATAAGTATAAGCTACCAGTGCTTTGCTATCTTCCCTTCCTCAGGTATTTTAATCCATCATATTTAGTAAGATCCGAGTGGTCCAAAACGGGGATCAGAACCACAATTGGCATTAAATATTCTACAAGTGAATTAAAATATAAATTATTATTATATTGTATAGATTATGGCATTTTTATGATCATCTAGTTGTACAACTTATTAAAATTGTTTAGTACCAAAATGATTTGTATTTACTGAGTATATGGGTATGAAATGTTTTGTTACACAAACGAGGTTGAGACCAAAAGGTGGGTGTGGGTGCAGAACACGGATACAAATTGGAGAAGGGACTAGTTGTGTTTTCTTTAATGTTATGGTTATCTGTTATTTCGTTCTCTCCACTCTCACCTTTGTTTCATTTTTGGGTTTTTTATTATCTTAATTGATGAATTTTCTGAAAATGTTCCTATTTTCTGTTTTCTTCTTGTCATTTTGAAACGTCAGTGTGTCTGTTTAGAGGTTCTGTTTTGTAATATGTCTTCGGCTGTAGTGTTTTGCTCTTATACTTTTGTTGTAAAAAGTTATAGTTGTGAAAGTTTTCTTTCTTATTGTTGTGTTCTCTGAACATTTCTGATCCATTTTCATGGGGGCCGACAGGTGCAAATGCGCAGCAAATGGCGAAACAAGCTGTAAACACAAAATGCACTGCAAACACATAAATGATGCAAATACACAAACACAAAAAAACAACTGCAAGGTACAAAACAAATGCAAATGAAAAACATAAAAAGAAACATAGGTATTAAATATATATCTGTGGTAATTCCAAAAATGCATTTTTATTAGCTTGTAGCTGTAGATACATAACTGCTGAAGTATGACATTTTACTACCACCCTTCTAATATTTGAATTAAAATTCTGCTTTCAGTCTTGGAAAAGGAAGCAGAGTGATAGGTCTTAATTTTTTTTATCTTCCTTTGGCTGTCAGGATCTGGCATGGAGACCGAAGCCAAAGTTGGAAAGCCTCTGACGCAGGTATCAACCTGACTGACAGCGGAGAGCACCAATTAGGGCTGAGATCACTTTCATGATGGGGAGGGGGAGGAAATTCCATCAAATTACAACTTCATAGCCAGGAAGTATTTCACTATCAGCCTCCATTCCAAACTTTCTTCACAATCCAAACACTGAAAAGACAAGAGGATTGTTACGGCACGGAGAGCTGACACAGTGGATAGATTGCTGGATGTAGTTATGTAACTGCTGCAACAAGGAGCTGATTACAGACACAAAAGTCTCAAATATACTACTCAATATTTTCACAGTGACCTTGAACATGCCAATGTTCCAATATGACAATATCAGTCTGAAACGATCACAATGGCTTTGTGTGTTTGAGAGGCAGTGAGGTGGTTCATGGCCTTTGGTTATTCTTAAAGGCTCTACATTATCTCACTGACTGCAAGTACAGCATGTTCCCTTCCCTCACAGCTGTAGCACGAAATCAACCACTTTCTTCATTTTATACTCATGACCAATTGGATTGTTTGAGGATTTTTAAAAACTTGAACATGGCAATATTGAATTTTAAGGGTCATGCTGTGGGCATTGAATATTTGACTGATTTGAATTTTGCCTGCAGCACAAAAAGATGTGCTTGGCTCCTGCCTAGGTTTGTGATATACTTCCCCTTTCCTCTTTTCAGTTTTCAGTCCAAGATCTAAAATGAGGAGCCACTTAAGCTGTTTACCTCCCTATATTTTTGTGTACAGTTTTTCTCTTTATATCTTTTTTAATTACTTGAAAGTGCACATTTTAATTAAAAAATTCAAAGTTGTTTTTTTTAGTATTTAAATTCACACCTCTTACATGCTATTTTTGGCAGCTACAAACTTTTGGATCTCAGTGAAATTCAGAAACAAATAGGTCGGTTTTGTCTGAGTAGCAACTGGAAGGAAATACAGCCTAAAAAATTTGTTTCTTAGCTGACTGAGCACATACAATACAAATAAAAAACATTTTGTGACAGAAAACATGGAGACAGTTGTGCTAATTTTATTCTTATTATACCACTGAGCACTGAAACTGAAATATTTTGTATCACTTTCTTTCAAAACATGAATTTAAACACAAGTCGAATGGCGACACCAGCTGGTGAATAAAGGAAATTGCCATTTACTAAAACAGGTAATCGACACAATTGAAATAAAACGCAGGGGCAAATCAGCTCAATAAAAATAGTTTATTTACAGTGGCATCAATCAGAAATCAACAAGCAGCATTGGCAGAAGCAACATCAGAGTCGACAATTTGCATAAAGTGGATGAACAACTGTTGGGTAAAACCTCACTAAATAAACTGTTTAAGCTGGACGGTGTAGATGCTATGGTGTTAAATATCACCTGCACAGCAGAGATTAAAAAATACTGAATTTGACCCCCGACACTCTCTGGTTGACTTATTTAGATTTATAGCATTAAATATTTTACAGTGGACTCGGTCAACTTTGTTGTGTCTAATGCAGTTAACATTAAAATAATACTAGAAAACAGTCACACTTTCTAATGTATACCATGATCCTGAGACTACTTTAAAAGGACTGAAAATTTTGAAATAACACAAATCTAAAGTTAAGAACCATAAGAAACAGGGGAAGTAAATTACTTTTATATGAAATTAAATTTACTCTGTAGATTTAACTTTGAATGTAAATATTTGTGAAACAAAGGACAAAAAAACATCAGTTTTTAAAATATTTTTTAGAGCATCATTGGCTATTATTTTCTTGACAGTTCACTCAAACCCATGACAGCCTGCATTGAGGACTAAGCCCTCATGCATATTTACGCCTGTGAGACCGCCATGCCCAAAAAACATCAGATCATTGAAAACATATTTCACAAATTATATATGAAATTTAAATCTTAATTTTGAATGTTGCTTTTATTTGAATTCTATTAAACGTGTTGGTTTGATTTCCTTGAAGAGACTATTCATTTTATTTATTCATCAATAAACCCAAACCCGCATGTAAAAACAATACATTTCCAAAACAATACAAAAACTAATTGGCAGAGGCTCCTGAGTTCTATAGGTAAAATGTTTGTAGTTTATTGGCTTTTGGAGGAAGAGCCAGCTGATATCGGTAAGGGCTGTGTAGCAGCGAGATAAAGAGGTTAAACTCTTCTAAACATAGCAAGTACTTAGACAGATGGAGATATTTTTAGCAGGTTAAAAAATGTTTCAGTGCTCAGCTTCTGTGCCTGTCCTTTGGGCGTCTTTTCCAAACTGGGTTTTTTATTGACTGCAATTTACTGTTAAAAGACAGATTCAGAAAAAGAAGGTTCCGCATATAAACCCTCTTCTCAATACAAAACATTCTTTAGAGTTGAAATGTTTGGTTTATGAAAATATATTACATTTGTTGGTATAAGCTAAGAAAATCACAATACTATGGACCAAAACCATGTCATACCTTTAAATAAAATCACCAGATAATACATTGGATCTCTAAACTACCATACTGTTACCATAATATATGGACAACTGTAGTTTAATTAGTCTAAATAGCCAAGAGGGAAGTAAAACAAACACTGTATTATTCAGGGTGTATCTCAGTACATACAAACAATGTGATGAGAAACAGTTGGATTTGCCAACATAACAAACCTTAAGAAGTTTATCACAGCATGTAAAGTCTCATTTCCTGTGAGGAAACCAAAAATTTCTGCTTAAACTGCATAAAGTGGAGCATCACCAAGTCAGCAGAGTTTGACAAACATACTCTTTAAAACCTTACAGTTAAACACCAACAGAAAATCAAACGGCTAAGGCATTACACTATGCATATATACATGAAATACAGTTATTTGCAACTGATAAAAATATACAAAATTATCCAGTATGTATTCTTGTCTCAGTTTAAATCAAAACAAACAGCTTACCTTCACATAAGACATTTGGAGACAATTTACAGTGTGTTCATCTTCACCTTAATCTCGCTGAGTGTTTCAGACATTCAGAACATTTCTATGGCCTACATTTAATCTTTGATGTTTTACATGTTATTGTACAGTGAACAAAGTAATAATGACCATAATAATAATAATAATAATAATAGGGAGACAAGACTAAATTCCAACTTTCTTTACAGTGTTCCAGTTTTCACTTCCCAGTTTTACTCAGAGTTACAGTATGTTAAACATGTCCCAAAAGAAGAAACAGGGGATTCAAGAAATACATGTTGAATTTACACTAAGTTTCATTCACGAAAGTTAATCATTATGAAACAGATTCTGATGAATGGCACCGAATCTTACGTGGCTAAGATATTCCCAAAATGCTCCTCACTTTATATCAGTTTGAATTGTAAAGGCTCTTAAACAGTTTTTGAGAGAAAAGTTCGTTTTTGTTGAAGAACAAAACTTTTAGTGATCAAGCATATAAACTGAATAGACAAAAAGATTCCGGAAAAACTACAAAAACGAGTTTGAACTTGCTTATGCTTAACTTGGCTACCATTGTAAAAAGTCACACTAGAGTGGAGTTTTGTTGTTTGCAAATGTTAATTTGTTTGGGCAAGGTTGGTGTAATTGCAAGTACAATTAAATTGAACACAAATTATGACATATATTTTACTGCCACATGCTAACAATTAGCTAACATTGCATTCATACCCTCCAACGATAGTCGAACATCTCAGTTCAGCTGAGTCATTTTCAATTTAAAATTAAAAGTTTGAAATCTTGTAATGATTTCTTCCCAATGCAGGAGCACAAGTGATAAGTAGAAAACAAATATTAAAGCTGTGTCCTATCGTGTCATGTAATTCGGCATATTAAAAATTGCATATTACGCAGGTCTAAATGTTAGCAACTCTAAATGACTTTGTGGAACATCAACTCGTGATTTCTTTGTATGAATGCTTTCTCAAGTATGAATGCTGCTTTTAGTTTGAATAGTGTGTGTATATTGATATCAAGGGCGTGGGATTTACAGTGTCAGCTGCTAAAATGACAGGGGTATGTTGCTTTTATCACTGTCTGTGTTCTGTATTTAGGGATCATCAGGTAATAAAATTTTAATGCTCTATGAATGCAACTTTGAATGCAACTTTCTATGAATGCAAGTTTTCAGATAGTTATTAGCCAATTTATTAGAAATGTCATGGCGATCAGTTTCACTCTCAGTTTTTAGCATGCAGCATCCGTAGAGTAATGAATCTTCAGCAGCGTAGAATGAGCATTTGCATAGTATTGCATGAGATAAGTAATGCTATTAATGAGTTGTGCCAAGATTTGTAGCAGTGAATACCACCGTAGGGATGTGCATGCATAGTATACACGCCATGTGAGAGCTAATAATTCAAAGTTCTGACATGTCTAAAAAAAAACAAAAAAAACAAAAGCAATGATGCAGCATTACTTGCCTAAATCAGTGTCTCTTACCACTGCACTGAAACACATGGAAGATACACTATATCCGGACTGACAGAAAAGAGCAACAAAAACAAAAAAGCTGTTCCTCAATGAGTGATTAAGTAGAACATTTGGAAAAGTGTGGAGTTTTGTTGGTTGCACATGTATTTTAGTTGCAATGGCAGAAAAATATTTAATATGCATGAGAAAATTTGGTCAAAATGCAAGACCAGTGCGAATAAAACGCAAGTTGGACATTTTTCAGAGCTACAATTTAGCATTTAGCACACTAATAGCACGATTATGCTAATAAGTAGCACTCCCCACATACAGTTGAGCACTACAGAACAGCTGAGGCTTTTGTTTTTTTGTATCAAACTTCACCACTATATATCCAACAGGAAGTTTGTTTGAATAAAGAGAGACACTGTGCTTAATTTAACTCATGACATATTTCTACTCTAAAGATCATTTATTAAATTCTAAATTGCTGCTTTATGATACCACTTAAGGAAAAGGAAGGATAAAGATATATTTACACTATTTATACACATTCACCTTTATTTGAAAAGTCATTAAATAGGGGAGACATGTCCTGTCTACTACAGCAGTTCAAATATATATTACTTTTAAAATTAACATCGAGTACCATTTCAAAAGATTTTCTTAAAGATATAATTGATTTTCTTCCATACAAATAATCTCTAAAACATCTTTAAAACTATAAATAACTGTAAAATTTTCATATAGTCCTTTTCACGTTCAGTCAGGCTCTAAAATAGAACCAGGAGTTAAAAAAAAAGATTAATTTCATACATCTCTACAGTGTGAAATTGGGACAGTTTGAGTTTCACACACATACACACTAACACACACATAGCAGTCAACCATAAAATCATTGCCTCAGGGACATTAAAGGATCAAATCTGGGTTTCGAAAACTGTACCCCGTCCTTACAGCAAACCATCACTGTAAGCAGCTGGACTACAGATTGTACACAATTCATAAACCTCTGTGTGTCATCAAACCGACTATCCAAACGTCTTTTATATACAGTTTATGTGCTGGTTTTACTGCAGCAATTTATTGAGCCAAAATATTTAGCAGGAAATCTGATACTGCATTCTGAAGACAAAAAGGTTCTTTTTATATTAATACTGCCCAAGCTGCCCGTGTTTTTTTTTCGTTTATCAGTAGAATAAGTGCCAGTAAAATTTATTTGAAAGAATTCTGCGCTTCATGTGAAGTTAGGTGATATCTGCTTGGTTGTGTAAACAGCTCAGTAAATCACAATGAAATATGCAGAGGGTTCAGTCTGCAAGGAAAATGAAGCTAAATGGAACATATTAAACCAAAGTAAATGACTAAAATGTGTTCCTGAAAACCCCAAATCAGAAAGTATATTCTGTTGTCATGACTGTCCCACAACTGTGTTTGCTGTCAGAATGGTTCAGATGGTAGTTTTCCTGTAATTTCAAACTAAAAATGTTTGCATACAATTCATGAAGCAGGAACTAAGCCAGTCTGAGTGAAGTTTAGATGTTTTTGCATTTTTCTTCCATCCTTGGTCCTCTAGGTTGGCTGCAGGAGGGAGAAATGTTTCCTTCACTGTCTTCATACTTCCAGTGAGCTCAGCGGGTGTCGATATTTTAGCATGGGTCGGTGTGTTATACCTTGTCCCAACCAAGACCATGGTCAGCAAAAATTCTACAAAAACACAGAATCACCAGAATCACATAGTGAAGCAACCTTAAATGAAGCTTATTAGCTGATGAACAATTCTCAGAAATTTAAAAACCTTTGTCTTTTTAATATATTGGCAAAGTTATTTTGTTATTGCTCATCTCTAAATATCTCTTTTATGATAATTAAAGGGAACGTTTTATTTCCTTTGTATAATTACATGCATAGATATCACGAAGAATACTTTTGAAGATGAAGTAGACTCAATACTTAGACAACTTCATTAAGAAGGCACATAACCTATAGATGATATGAAACAAATTATTTTAGCATGGATGCTAATTTGGAGCATCTACACCAATTTCTCTAAAACCAAATCATTGTGCTTTAATTTTAACCTAGTTGGCAGATCAGTCTAAAAACAGTGTTTCAGGGCGCGGCGCTGATGGTGTAGGGGTTAAGCGCGCGACCATATGCAGAGGCTAGAGTCCTCGAAGCGGCTGTTCCAGGTTCAAGTCCCGGACCCGGCGACATTTGCCGAATGTCTTCCCTTCTCTCTACCCCTCTTGCCTCTACCCCTGTCTGCCTACTGTCAAAAATAAATAAATAAAGGCCACTAGTGCCAAAAAAAATATCTTTAAAAACAATGTTTCAGCCCCAAACTGATCAGTTTAATAAGTTGCAATTTTTTTCTGTTTTATTAATTGGGATCTCCCTAAACCCACGTTAATTCAGTTGCCTACAAAGTAAGAACAGGCAAATACTGCTTTTATTAGTCCGGCAAACTTTAAGCAGGACAATGTAATAGCAGATTTTGGTTTTAGTAACAGTCAGGAAAGAAATTAACTAGATTATACATTTTGCTAAGATCCATAACAATCTAAATATAATTTGCCCCTAAAAAGGCTTCACACAACTTATAATAGGTTAATAGTAAACGAATAAAATTTTCCAAGAAAAAAGAACAAAACTCAATTCAATAAAATTCCACTGCAGGTTTTAAAGAGTGCAGGAGTTTCATTTTTTTTTTCTTTAAACCTAAAGAAATAACACATGGGAACATTTGAGGGCTGTTTCTGTGAAAGGTTTATTTAATTGAGTTCTATAACTGTGTGTCTTTTTAGATTAAGCAAAGAGTTGGAAGTTAACGTTTTACTAACCGAGTTGACATTGGTCTCTTGGGTCAACATATCGATTCCTCCAAACTGTTCCAGGATTAGGCTGCTGTTGCTCACCTATACCAACAGTGACACGAACAAGATATAACTCATGAATTACTTACTGAATTAATTACTCCTGAAAATATACACTTTTGGTATGGATGGATGGAATGGATGGTTAGATTTTCCAGATTTCATGCCCTATAAACCAGAGTATCTCTGTATATGAAACAGTGATTTTTTTCACCTGTTCATTCATGGAACCCATCTGTCCTGACACCGAATTCATGCTGTTGCTGCTGGCCATGGTGACTCCCAGGTTCATGGTGCCACTACTGTTGTACATTCCAGCACTGGATTGTGTTGAGTACTGAGGCTGGGACTTTTGGTACCCACTGAGAGAAGCACAACAGTCTTAGAGAATGCAGACCATTAAGAAATCTGTGATTTTGATGTTGCACATAACATCTGAAGAATTTGCTGCTACCTGTTGCTGGTGGAAATGTTTGCAGGTTGAGACCATCCGTTTAAGTCTGCGCTAGTCTGGTAGCTTGGCGGACCTCCCTGGTTTGGGGGCTGGGGTTGGGTTTGTGTTTGGCCCTGGTTCTGCTGCAACATGGGGCTCTGTCCCTGCCCCATCCTGGGGGACAGCAGGGGGCTCTGCGGTGTGCCAGCCCCACATGGAAAGCATGACACTGGGTCCTGGTGTTGCTGCTGCTGGCTCATTCCTACACAACGGTGAACATAAGATGAATGTAAGCTCATGTTCACTATAAAAACAAAACATAAATAGTCAGTTTCAGACTTATAGAAATTATATTCACTGGAATATCTGACCAAACTAAATAAAAGATTGTGGCCAATTTAAAAAGATAATAATGATTTTTGAACATAATTTCTGGCTTGTAAAAGTTAAGGTATGGTGGTGTAGAAGAGACGCTAATGTAGAAGTAAAGAATTCACAATTTTTTCACCCTAAAAATGGTCTAGCCCAAAATCAATTTTTAGTGTAATCACTCGAGGAAAATAGTATACAAAGAGAGGATAGGTGATCACCACCACCGAAAGTGACAACTTCCTCCTTAATGTACACAATTATCCAATACCTGAAGTGTTGAACTGGAAGGCACTGTGCTGTGATGGCGGGCTCATTACGCCACTGTATTGCCCGCCTACATTTCCCATCATGCCCTGGCTTGCCAGGAGATGACTTGGGGAGAGAGGGGAGGAAAAGGGGCTGGAGGAGCCGGGATGAGGAGGAGGTGGAGGAGGAGACGGCAGGCCTGTACCGTAGCTGGAGGGTGGGTAGGAAAACCGCTGCATGTTGCCTTGTGGCACCCGGGGATTGGCACCACCCATAGGCATCGGAGGGGGAGCAGCGCCCCCGCTGGGCATGTTTGGCGGCAGGTTGATGCCCTGAGTCCGCATCATGATGGCACGCTGCTGATGTGCGTGGTGCTGCTGCTGTTGTTGGCGCTGACGTAAGTGGTTGCTGAGGTACTCGCGCTGACGCTGGGCCAGCATCTGGGCATTTACATTTCCCTGTAGGAGCAAACGCAAAGGGGGTCATTTCTGCCATTACCATGAAATACGAAGAGGAAATAGTTTACTTAGAAACACTACACAACAACTTTACTTTTAAATAACTGCACCAAGCAATAGTATTCACACATTAACATTATTTCACATTTTGCCACCATAAAAACACAAACTCCAATGTTATGTAAAAGAGCAACACAGAGTAGTGCATTGCTCTGAACAGGTTTGGCTATAGGTTTACATTTTACATTTGGCTGTATGTTTAGGGTTGTTGTAAGTAAAGTTTATTTGTTAAGTGCCTGTTTCAGATAAAACCATCACAAAGCGCTGTTCAGAAAACCAATAAAGTGCCATAAATAAGATAAACTAAGATACAATAGAACATACAATAAAAATAATCCTTCAACAGAAAGCCTGTTTAAACAGGAAAGGTTTTAACTGCTTTTTAAAAAAGTCCACAGAGTCATCTAAATGAAGCTGTAGAGGGAGACTATTCCACAGCCTTGGTGCCGCACACTGGAAGGCTTGGTACTTGTACTGTTCTAGATGTACTGATCTAGCACTTCTGACAAGTTTTCTTCCAGGGTTACTATATTCAACTCAATTGGTTAACTCTCACCAGCATCCTTGTAATGCCACCACATTGGGGATGGTCTGTCGAGTACCATGTATCAGTTCATCACAATAATGCACAACATTGTGTTGTGCATTACTGGTTAGGGTTTATGTGTGTAAGCAGCTCACCTGGTGTGGTACAGTAGATCTTAGAGGTAGATTCATATTTGCGACACCACCCATCTGGTTCATCACTGGCTGACGGTTCTAAAGAAGAGACAAAAACACAGCATGGTTTGTTACATAGAAGCAGGATATCTTTAGTAGAACCACATGGGAAGACTTCGACAAAAACCCCTTGGAAAGGATCAAAAACTGTTTACTACCATTGCAAGTGAACTTCAATGGCAATCACAGTCATAAACCTCAAATGATCAAAAAAATGAAGCCCTTCAAGACAGAGATGCATGTTAATGGTCATTAAAAAGGAAGATTGTCAATAGTAACAAATATTAATATTATTGTTGTTGTTTATGCTGTCAAAGCAGTAAGAAACAGTACACTGAAAGAATACTGAACAAGCTCAGCGTTGAACTTTCTATTTTCACATCTAAATCATACGAAGAATCACAGAAAGTGCTTTTCCTCAACTCTCCATCAGATGGCAGCCTCTGCCAATAACACAAAATGCGCATAAGATATTAGCCAACCCTGTTTCATTGTGTAAGTGCACACACAGTAGTGAAGATGAATAGTGCTGTAAATATATAAAGATTTCCTCAAAGACAGGCTCATGTGTTTATTAGTAACAAAAGGCAAGACGAAATGATAGTTATCTATAAAGTAAATGCAAGAGATTATTCACTGGAAAGTGTTTAGAACAGTGGATACTATTCTGATTAAGGATGAAAGGTGAAACGTTTGTTGTTTGCTGCAGTTTAAACTCAGTGAACCCCAACGACTTGTCTGTTTATGTTGGCGCATCTCCTTTACTAAGAAAAATGTCTTCAGTTTCAGTATGTAGTGGGATACACAACAATGAGATGGTTTCAGATTACATGTCAACGAAGTTTAGCACTGGATTTAAAAGAGAAAACAATGCAGACTGATTTTTTTAAACTGTATTTACAAAAAGAAGTCATAAAGCACTTGATTAATATAATGCTGCAATAAAACAGAAAAAGAAAATGTTCTGTTTGATATAAAAGTGATAAAAACCATGATAGGAAGAAAAAAAAAATTACAAAACGACCCTTTAAGTCCGACTTGGTCCACGCTCTAGCATGTTATGTGGCTCAGTTTAATCATATAAGACAGTCATCAGTTCATGGTGCCTCCCGCCACCAACAAAACACACGTTTGAAGGGGTGCATGAAGTAGCTCCTAGATTGTTTCGCGCCACATTCACTTCTTTTTGGACATTTTATATTTACTTATTTAAGCACTAGTTTACATGGTATATGTGTTTACATTCCTGAGTGTGATTAAATGTGTTATTTTTTTCCATGCAGTATTTTTTCTGTGATTAATTAATAAAAATAAAGAGTGTAAAGTCCCAGCCCTAGTTTCTGCACATACAATGTGTGTGAGTTTGAATTCTGGTTTGACTGCAAAGTGCCATCCAGCTGAACAGTGTTCAACACTGTACTTTCTCAAAAGTAAATGTGAAATTGGATCAAGTAACAGGTCATATAGGTATAAATCTACCAAGGAACCAGTATTAATATATAGTTATTAATAGTATAACTGTTTAATATCCTCTATTGTTTCTTTAACTTTTATTCATTTATTCTTATAAATGTATGTATGTATTTATTTGCTTTCTTTCTTTGTTTTTATTTATTTATTGAAGGATTTATTCTTTTTTTTACAGATATTACTTTTAGGTTTGGTGAGGTAGACTACTATTTTGTGTATAACTACGATTACATTTAATTAATTAATTAAATATAAAATAAAACATAATTAGACATTTAAAAAACTAATAAATAGTCTTTTTATGTGCATCTTAATGCATATTCTGGAAAACATATTTTGTCACTTAGTTAAATGGAAAAGCTTGGCTTGCAGCATTTGGTTTTAATCTACAAATACTGTAGCATTATTGTTTAGTAGGTTTATTGGGATCTTCAAACCATTGTAGTTAGGATACCTAAAGTATGACAACTATGACGTTTTTCTGCCACATAGACAGTTTTTTCTAATTCTAAATGTAAAATTAAAAGATTAAAATTAAAATTTAGATGTTTTATAAAATGCAAAACCAAAACAAATGTGCATGCACCAGCACACATTATTTTGTTTACACATTTAAAAAAACTAGCTACTCTTTAAGGCTTTTATCACAAGCCTATAACTAATCAGACATAATAAAAAATATTAGGTGTCACCTACCAGCTGGGCTTGGAGTCTGTGCTGTAGCTGGAGCCTCAGGTTGTTGGGCTGTGGCTGCACCATGGAACTGGGACCACCGGGTCTCATGCCAGGGGGCCGGGGCCCTGGAGCACTGGGCATTCTCATCATGGGGGGGTAGCCTGCTGGTGCCATCCTTTGAGGCCCCATGTGGCCGCCCATGGATGGGGCAGGGTACACACCATCAGGGGGTATGCCACCATAACCTTGCTGCCCCCCATACTGTTGACTGTAGAGGGGAGGTTTTAGGCTGGAAGGAGTTTCTGAGGAACCCATGTACTGGTCCTGGTCTGAAAGAGGACCCTGTAGAGGAAGATGGATGACGTTTTCTGTTTTTTTTTTTGTATGGTGCCTAGCAAAAGTACTAACACCCTTTGAACTTTGGCCACCACAAACAACAGTGTATTTTATTGGGATACTAGGTAACAAACCAACACAAAGTAATGCCTAATTGTGACGTGGAAGGAAAATACATCGTTTGATAAAACTTTTCAAATAAAAGTATTAAAAGTGTGGCCTATCTGTATTCAATCCACTTCCAACAGACTTGTGGAGAAGTTTAAAGCAGGGTTAGGGTTAAAGAACATTTTACAGAGCACTGTCCAAGCCATCATCTAAAAATGGAAAGATGTATGGCAAAACTACAAATGCATTAAGACATGGCCATCCAACTAAACTGACAGCAATGCAAGGAGAACATTTATCAGAGAAGCAGCCAAAGGGTCTGGAGGAGCTGCAGAGATCAACAGCTCTAGTTAGACAATTAGCTGTACACTTAACTAATCTGACCTTTATGGAAGAGACAATAGCCATTGAAAAAACCCCACCAGAAGTCCCATTTAAAGTTTGCTACAAGTCATGTAAACCATGTAAAAGATGGTGCTTTGGAAAGATGCGTGTGGCAGAAAATTAACACTGCACAACCCTCTGAAAACATCATCCCACTGTAACACATGGTGGTGGCACGTCGTGCAGCAAGATTCTTTTCTTCAGCAGGTAAAAGGAAAGCTGGTCAGAGGTGAAGGGTGTAGATAAATACGTAAACTACAATCCTAAAAGAAAAACTGTTAGAGGTTGCAAAAACATTAGACTGGAGGAGAAGTTTACCTTCCAGCAGGACAATGACCTTAAACATACAACCAGAGATACAACAGAATGGTAGATCAAAGCATATTCCTGTGTTAGCATGGCCCTGTCAAAGCACTTTTTAGCTGTTCTAAAAAAGAAAGAGCTTGTAGAGACACTCCCGAAAAGACTCTCAGCTACAAAAAGGTGGTTCGACCAAGTGTTGACTCTGGGGGACTGAATACAAATACATGTCACACCTTTCAGATTTGCATTTGTTAACAATATCAGAGAACCATGTGTCTCATTCTATAGACTTTACAATTATGCACTGCTGTGTGTTGTTCTATTACATGAAGTTCCAATAAAAATAATAAATGGAAAACACTGATATTTGTGGTTGTAATAGAATAAGGGGTATGCATACCTTTGCATGGCAGCTTAGCGTCCAAAATGTTTATTTTTTATAAACGATGACAAATTCAAATATATCAAATTCTATTGAAGTTTTATTTTTCCTGGTTGGATAAATTACAGTGGAAAAATACTTCAGCATTGGCGATGTTTTTTGGTCAGGAACAATACATAAAGCAATGCTACATATCAAATATTTTATATGAATAAACAGTTTTTCTGGCTGTGCCTAACTAGAAGGCTTTATCTCTGGTAAAACTTTCAGTAAAACTGAAGCAAGCCCACCTGTCCTGCCAGAGTAGGTATTCCCAGCATCTTATCTATTTCCTCCAGACCCTCGTAGTCCTTCAGCACCGAACACAACTGGTTCAGCAGAGCCCCCTCATCTGTCTGACCTCCAGGCCCAGAGCCACAACAACCAATCCCTTCCTCATGAGGAACGCCGTAGGGCAGCCTGCAAGGTAACATCTCATCAGACTAAACTAACCCAAAACAATTTCCTCTTTATGCTTAAGACTGGGCTGAATGTCAAACCTGCTTTGGTTTCCATAGTGATCAATCATCATCATTCGGTCTGGCCATGGAGCTGTCTGATTGGGTGGAGCCTGCTGCTGATGGTAGGGAGGAGCTGCCATATCCAAGTCTAAAGTAAGAAAAGTAGAAAAACATCAACATCTGCACATATAAAACATGTGTGCCACTTTGGTTGCATCTGTTTGGTTATTTCTTCGGACCATTGCCCATCATCTGCATGTTGACCAAAGCTCTGGCAACATTTGGACCGCTGCTTCTTGTGGGGAGTGCAGAATTCATGCTGGGTACCATTCGACCAACTCCTTGGGCAGTCATTGGTCCTGCACTGCCCCCTGTTGGAGCATGGGGACCCCAGCCTTGTTGCATGGAGCCTCGGAGGCCTGTCGAGGGAAAGGAGGAATTTATGACATAATTTCAAGCATTTTTCTTAAGTATCCTAAATAAAAATCAAAACAATGGATCTGTCATAATTGAAACAGAACCCTTCCACGTTCCTGATGCTTTGGTGAAAACAATATTTAGATTTTAAATTTGGAAAGAGTTTAGAAATTCACTTTTTGTTCTGCCTGACCTGTGTTGGCTACTACTGCTTGATTCATGCTGGTGTGGGTTCCCATCATGCCTTGCTGCTGCAAGGAATAGGGACCATTGTTTCTGTGCTGGGGTGGGAAAGGCCTGGTGGGGCTGGAGCCCATACTGCTATCCATAGACATGCTCCTGGCTGGAGGAGCCCCTTGACCAGGCTGGCCTGGCCTGACACCATTAAAGCTTGCTGGAATAAAAAAAAAAAAAAAACACATTTTCATTGATATTACATATTCAAATATAACCAATAAACTCTTATTGTTAAATTGAAATTATTAGATTTAATCCATCTGAACTATTTTAAAGAGCCAGAAATATTCAAATATCCCATTAATGATGGACCTGCATGTCCAATGGGAGGGAGGGCTCTGTGCTGGCTGGGGGAGCTGCTGCTGCTGCTGCTGCTGGTGTCATTCATCTGCAGGATGTCACTGATGATGGTCTGTTTGTCCACAGAGGAGCCAGCTGGCATGGCTGATGAAGAGGATGGAGGCTGACTGGGGAACAGCTGCTGCTGGTTGCTGTTTTGCAGGTCCTCCAGCAGGTCCTCCAGCTCAGATGACTGGAAGCAGCCACAATAACGCAATTTATTACAGGAATTTATACGATTAAAAAAGATATATTATATGACATCCTCTCAAATTCAAGACATTACTGGAAATCCTGCTAAGCAAATGTTTTAAAATGATCTGCATCAAATTTAAACTATAAAACAGTGCCTTTTACAAAGATTTCCACTGCATTGTTCAGCTTTTCTTGTTTAAATGAGATTTTAAATTAACACCACCTCATGTGATCATGCTAATCCTTGCTTTAAAAGATAACCAGGCATTTAGAAAATCTTCTTAAAAAAATGTCTGCTGTAAAATTGTTCAGATTGTTCTTTCATTTTACGTATGACATTTTTATATAATTTTAATCAAATTTCATTCTATTTAATTTTTCTTTTATTTTACTTCATTTAATTTAATCAAATTTTCATAATTTTTCTTTCTTTTTATTTACTTTATGTAAACAAATTTTTCTTGAATTCCTTTCTCAAACTTTTTTTTGTTTTCTAAACTGATTTTCAACAAAAAGGAATTCACGTGTTTATTAACAGTTGTTTCATTTTAAAAACTCCCAAAACAAGGACTTTTTTAGGTTTATTACTCATGTGAAATAACCAACTAAATAACTTTATTAAAAAGCTGAACAAAACAAATAATACAAAGGCGTTACTCAAGTCTGATGACAACATTGACAAAAACGGAAACACCACTCAACCCTGTCAGTAATACATTGCAACCTAACCCTTCACACACACACACACACACACACACACACACATGCACACGCACACACAAAGTGGACAGAGATGGTTTCCTAGGGGCGTTGGGGTGATGAATAGAGTGTGGAGCTAAAAATAAACGCCCAGCACTAATGAGGTCATGTGTGATGTACAGTAGAACACAGTTTGACAAAAGCATTGCATATGCACCAATGCAGTTCAACTCATATGAGAAATTTTCATAAAAACCTCGCTCATATTTTAAGAAATTGGGGATTGAGCCACCACCTTCAAATCTGCTACCAAATAACCAACCTTTAACCTTCCACTTGGCAGACTGCCTCTCTTCCTCTTGAGCTATACCCCCTTTCTAAATAAACCTAAACTCCATATATCATGATTTTTTGGTGCCAGAAAATCCTACTAAACTTAACAGCACTACAATAAAAAGTCAACCAGGCCTTTTCATTTTTTTAACGCAGATTTTAAAAACACACTTTTCTTGGACACTGGGAGCTTGTTGTGGCCAACCTGACAGTGCACCTAAACCGACTGTCTATGTACGGTGTGTTTACAAGTTAACCCTCTTTCTGTAAAGATTCAGTATTGCAGGAAAATAACTGAGGTCCATGAAAGTGAATTGATGCATTATAAATGCCAAAGGAGGTGCATGCGGATCAAAATGGGGACCTGGTCCATTTTTAGATAAAACTCTACCCTACTCTACCCTTCTTAACTCTATGTCCCAAATATTTTAGTTGAAGGAAGGAATTCAATTCTGTTTAATTTAATTTAACACAACTAAATTCAGTTATTTTAAATAGCACTGATTAACAACAAATGTTGTCCTTAAACCGTACCTGATACTTATCAGTTTTTTTTATAACCACAAGAAAATCTGAATTGGCTTTAATTTCCATTGATAATACCCTTTCCTGGAATTTTTAGGTGCATTTACAAAAGCTCAATCCTACCACCAACCAGGAACTACAGGCCTCCTTTTCTGAAGTTTGGATAAAGCTCTGTTCCTCTCTGGCTCCAGCTGCCCTGTCACCGGACACACCACTGGTTGGGTGGTCAGATCCTTTGTTTAGAACCTGAACCTCTGCCATCTGCCTTTTACTCATGGAACTGTCTTAACGTATTCCAATCCACAAGAAAAAAGGGTAAACTCCACAAACTTTGTTGCACATAATAATCAGATGGTTCCAGTGTTAGTTTACTCCACTTCTTACTCTCCAACGTGAATTTCCCTTTCATAGCTGCCAGCTGCAAGTAACACATTAATTGGTCATAATCATTCTAAACAACTTAATTTTTAAAGTCAAAAACTAACTATCACTTTAAATGTTACAGACTGAAAATATAAATTGAAAAAGGCTGAAAAATAATGGTTTGTTTGGAAGGACTGCCAGGATAATGCTTTCATGTCCTCTAAAAAGCAGGAGAAAGGCCTTGGTGAGAGCTTGCATCTCAACATAAGACCTCTGGGGAAATGTTATTTGGACAGCACATCAGCACACACACATCTCACACACCACCTGTCAGGCATGGTGGAAGAGGGCGGTTGATTTGGGCTTGCTTTTGCAGCCCACAGGACGTGGGCTCTTAAGTGTTCTAGAGTGGCCGAATGAGAAGCCTTCATAGTTTGGCACGAAACAGCACACAAACAAAACTACAATGAAGATGTTAACCCAGTCAAAGTCCACGCTCAACTTAATAGGAGAAGCCTAACTTGAATGTTTTTCCCCATATTAGCAGACACCATAGTCTGCTAATGTGAGTAAAACCATTTCCCAGTGACACATTTCTAAGGTTTTACAGAACAGAACTGTTTAAAGTTACTACTTAAAACAATGGTTTAAATGATGCAAGGTGGAGGGTTTACTAAGTTTGTCACGTTCTGTTTCTACATCTTATTTATTTGGTTCAATGAAAACAAGAATTGTGCAATAATTTATGTACATTCATGCCTGATGAAGGGATATGAGGGGGTGGTGGGAGAGTTTGGGAGGTTACTGTTTACTGTTTGTATGCAGAGTTTCATCAAAATGATGTACTGTACATTGTTGAACAACCAATATTAAGGAAATCTCTACCCAAAGAAGAGTAAAGGTAAAGGTGCCTTGTAGAATTAGAAATGGTATTTTATTTCTGGATAAACTGCTAAAATTCTTACCGGTTCAGCCAAATTAAAACCTTCATCTTGCTTCTCGGTCTTAACACAGGTTAGCTTTAGTCCATCGCCTGGTTCCGTTTTGATGGCTTTGTCAAGGATGCCATTGTCATCCCTATCCAGAAGATAGCGAAGCAATGCATTGTCTTTCTTTTTAGGGCTCTCTGGCTCCTGTTTTGTGCAGAGTTCACTGAGAGCAGCCATGCTATCTTCTGAGGCAGACTCTGGACCAATAGGATCTTTTCCAGTAGCCTCAGCAGTTAGCTTAGCCAGCTCCACAGGTGAGGTGCTGTTCTGCAACAGCCTATGCAGAATTTTGTGTTTTTCCTTTAATGAGGTGGATTGGTTGTTATGTCCGGCCCCACACAGCTGGTCCTTACAGTTCTGGTCATCCCCCATCGACCCTGGTGGTGAGGAAGGATCCGAGGGTTCTAACTTAGTGGTGAGGAGCTGCAGCAGCTTGGTGTGGCCTTTAGTGGTAAGATGCCGGTTTGTAGCATCGACAAAGTCTCCAAGGTTTCCATTACCTCCCAGGGTGTCAGGATCAATATCTTTCCCATCCGCTTGTGCACCATCCTGGGTGTGGGATGACAAAAATTCTCCCTGCTCTTCAAAGGTTCCAAATAGCTCTGTCTCCAAGCTGAGATTGCTCTTGTTAATTTGGCCACCAGGTTTGGTGCTGTGAAGGGGACTCTGAAGAGATGCTGGTTTTCTGTCAGGTGACTCTGGATGCTGCCCCTCAGTGAGCCCTGGGGAAATTCTGGTGCCCTGGGTGAGAGCCTGCAGCGCACTAAGGGAGTTAAAACTTTGGTTATTTCCTGTGGTGCTGCACACAGATGGTGGTGAGTTCAAACCAGCTGCAGGAGAGAAAGATCCAGACTGATGTTGGAGGAGATGAGGGCTACTACAACTGCTGCTACTGGCTGCAGCGCTGGGACTTTGGCGATGACGTGGAGACAACACGGCACTCTGGACCCCTGAGGTGAAGCTTGGGCTTCCTTGGCCTGAAGGGCTACCAAGCTTGAGAGCATGGCAGTTCCCCTGAGGCGTAGTGGCCCTTCCCGAAACTGAACCAAAACCACGGCCAGGTGTGCTTGAGGCTCCCATTGAGTGATGGCTGTTGGTGGTGACACTTGCTTCAGGTGAGGGAAAGGACCCACTCATACTAGTTGGGGTCATTGACTTGCTCGAGTCCTGTCCGCTGGGTATGTCGGTAGCCATGCCCCCAATGTTTTCCCTAAAAGAAAAATGCATGTCTTTAGGTTGGAGTACTGGTTGATACCACTGGAATTAGTTGGACTTTTCCACTTGCACTCTCTTAAAATGTCCACAGTATTCCTACAGTATTCCCAGTTATGATTTTCAGTGAGTGTTTCATGAAGGAATCCATTGGCTGATGGTATTAATATCAGGTCTGCAGTATATATCTATGTAGAGAATAAAAGGCAGGAAAGGGGATTACCTGTGCAGAATGTGCAGGGACATATAGAGCTGCGGTTCATTGGTGGCTGGAGAACGGACCAGTTTGCTCTTTGTGTGAGCTGAGACTATGGTGCCATCTGCCAAGGAGAATCGGTACAGTGGGCTGAGGGCGTGGCCATTCTTCAACACTGGATAAAGTCAGACAGTGAAAAAAATTTAGGAAACCTTTTGTTATATTTGATCCTTTGGTAATGACGTTTGTCCTTTTTCTATCAAAAAGATGGTACACTGAGTTTCTTTAAATATTGTGAGGAGATATTATGCCAACCTTCTTGATGGTGTTTCTTGGCAAAAGACATCTCCCCATCACTCTGCAGGTGAAACCTCTGGATGCAGCGCCGAACCATGTCTTCCCAGCCCGGCTTCATAGACGCCCGCAGCACACTGGTATCCAGAGAAGTGATCTTGCCTGCACAAGTTAACAAACAAATTGGTTTCTATAATTGTGAAGATAAATTAAACACTTAGCCTTTACCATAGCCCACTAACCACGACTGTAGTTTTTAAAGCAAGGCACAAACCAACTATCAGGCTCCAGACTGGTCTGATCCAGTTCTCTGATGCTTTCCTTAAAAAATCCTGGACTTTAATTTTAAACCCAGGAACCCCAAAGGGACCCCTATTTAGCATCTGTAAGCCTGTTTTGCTACAGATTGGCTTATAATATGACATTTTACCTGCACAATATATTACTTTGACTCTACAATATTTTAATTTGATTAAAAATTGTTTTATTAAATATTTTTATTTTACCTTGAAGGTCCTGTCGTGTTGTGAAGCTCTCATATGCCGGCATCACCAGCCTCTCCTTGACAGGAACTCTTCTTGCCACACAGATGAGACAGGACTGGAAATCTGAAAAAAGGGTATGCTAAGTTACATTTTATGAATCCACGAAGATTAATGAAAGGCTGTATCACAACACACAGCAACACTGATTTCAACTAGGTTTGGTTATTCCCACTCATTTGGGCGTGACGGGAGGTAGGATCACTCTGTGTTAGTGGTGGTGCTGTGGCTTTGGCGTAATTACTATTAAAGTTTTAGTGCTTAGAAATTAAAATATAATACAAACTGTTTATAAGACTTTATTTTTTGTATAAAAAAGAAACAAAATTTAAAAACACTACTAAACTAATAATCTGGAGCCAACATTTACTTTTACATTAATATTACTGTATCCAAAGTCCTTTAAACAAGTCTTTAAGTCAACATTCATTTCTTTACAACATTCATTTTGCTTCTGCAGGACCACTGTTTCTAGTTATGTTGTTAAGCAGTATTGAAAAATAATTTTCCATATTTTTTTTTAATGAATCCCATTTGAAGTTTTTGTTTTGGTTGTTTTATTTTTTTTTTTTAATCGCTGGATTTTTCACTTAATCTCTGCAACAACATTTCCAGTCCAACACTTGACCATTTTCCTTTGGTTGTTAGGCATCTTAAACTCTGACCTGTCAGGCATAAAAAGGCACCTAATCTAGAGTGAACAACCTCTTAGAATGGGAAGGGAGAGAATGTTGTCGTATAGTGGAGCAATGGTTAACACTGTTGCCTTACAGCTAGAAAGTCCAAGCTTCGAATCCCAGCCTGGGCCCTGTTAGGTCCACTGGTCTCCCTAAATTGTCCTAGGGTATGAGTCTAGGTGTGCATGGTTGTTTGTCCTGTGGGTCTCTGTTTTGCCTGTGATGGACTGGCAACCTTTCCATGGTGTACCCAGGACGTTTGAAAAGGGGCAGTTGGAAACCCGAGTGGCTCCATGCTTCCAGAGTTGTTGGATTAATTAAGGGCCAATTATTAATTGCATAAATAATTGTAGCATCATTTTTAATATCACTGTTGCTGGGGAAGTTGCTTCAGAAAAATGTTTCTCCTACAGTGAGTTCCATTCTGCTAGTTTGGGAGTGAAAAATAAAAGCCGTGCATGGTCAATATCCAGTGCTAGAACTTACTGTTAAAAACAGTAAAGCACAAGTTGGTCATTTGTGAAGACATGCGCCTGGACTAACCAATGTTGTATCACCCCAATGACTTAGCAAAGAACCGATTTCAAACAGGATCTTTAGGCACTTTGCTACCAAGAACCTGTCACAATGACAAGATGTCTGCTTTTTTTATTAACCAAATCTATATAAAAGATGAGACAGTCTGACAGACATTAAATTTTTACAACAAGGTGATTTGCAAAGAATTATTAGCTGAAAACCATGATATATCTCTCAGGGTCTGTTATAGTTAGAGAGCTGAGAGAAAACGGCTGATGACCAGAACCATAATTTTATCTAACAGTCCCACTAGCAAGTCCAACAATTATGAGATGCACATCAGAGTCAATCTGCAACCCTCTCTCTGTCCACCAGATATCCTCATCGTGTCAGGGGAGAGACTGGCAAAATATCTGGCTGTCAGACGTCTAAAATTAGAGTGGCAGACACATTCTTCTCCCCCGTGTTCATGTGTGTGTGATTGGATTAGATGGGAAGCTGACAAAGTGCCACACACTAATTAGACTCTCCCAGTGGATGGGAGGAGAGGCAGAGAGAAGTGGCGACGGAAGGAGGACAGGACACAGGAGACTGGGAGGGCAGCACTGGGAAGAGTGATGGGAAAGTGACAGAAAGTCAAGACAGATGAGGAAAACAGCAGCATTGGAAAAATCAAGAAAGAAAATTCACAACCAGAGCAAGATGTTTTTTTTTTGTTTTTTTACAAGGTGGACCAAATCCAGGTAAAACAAAAAGTGAAGCTATGACTGCAAATTAGCAGGACAAATAAATGACTGAAGAAGAAAACAGAAATGGATGGAGAAAAATAAATGTTAATTAATAATCAAGAGAAACATTTAAAGTACGAAACAGACAACAAATTAAAGACAAAGTTAGAAAAAGCCCGCTAAATATTGAGCACTGTGGGTCAGAAAGTATACCTTCCCCCTCTTCCTTGATAGACTTTGGTTCAGAGACGGCAAAACACTGCATGGTCTCGTACTTCTGTTGTGCTGCGTCCTGCTGATCAGCTGCCTGGCGAGCTTCGCCGTCGGCGTGAGGGTTGACCAACATACGGCAGTTGAAGGTGTGGCTGTTCCTGTTGGAGGAATCTGTGCTGCGATGATTGACTGATTCACAAAGAGACGACAAAAAGATAGAAAAATGTAATGGACATAATGATTTGGGGTGTAAAGTTTATCGTAAAAGTACCCTACAATAAAACAACAATGATAAATACTCTGCAGGTTTTAGATTTTCAGTCATGGTTTGGTTTAAACAAATAATTTATGCTGGGAACTATCCAATATTGCACATCTCACAGTGCAGGCTAACAATGCATGTTAATTATTGTTTTCAGATTGTGTTGTTATGTTATGTTACTACTTTAGGTATACTATTTCAGTGAGAAGTTTAATTCCAATCATTATGGCCGTGACTGTCCCTATTATTTAGGGCCTAAAACGGATTCTTTTTTGAGGATGGAATAAAAAACAACCCTGATGAATTTCAAAAACAAGACGTGACTTTTCTCTAAACAACATAGCGTCGAAATTACACATACAGGCTTAAATATAAAAGTACACTCCAGTTAATATTTGATTAATTGTCCCCTTTTAAGTTAGACCTCAACCACACACCTTTTGAACCCAATAACAAGATCATTGTATGATTTTGGATATTTGACTACTCTTGGCAGAATTAGTTTTATTTTATTTATTTTCTGGCACAGACCTGGGCAACCCATCTGGTTAGCTAAAGTGATACTTATCAAGCTAAAACATACTATCTCAGGAGAAATTAGAGATAATTACTAAATAAGTTCATAGCATAGTTAAAACGAAAACAGATTTTTTTGTAAATCCAAATTGAAGTAAATAACCACCCTAATGGTAAAGGTACCAATTTTCTCACCCAGACTCTTAGGCAATAGGTTCTTGATGAACTCTGCATGGTCTCCAACATGCAGCACACTGTAGACACTGGTATTCATCAGCTCCTCCTGCTGGTAGCGCAAATACTGGCTGACATTCTCCGACACAAACACTATGTTTCCCTCCATGTTCACAACAAAGAAGAAGCCATCCAGGGCCTGAGGGGAAAGAGAGACGGAAGAAGGTGGGGAAAAGTGACAGGGATGAAGGTCAAACATGGAAAAATGGAATAAAAGGGTTTTGGGGGTGTTCAGTAGCAGAAGAGGGTGGAAATTAATGTATTGCAAAAATAGTTAATTTTAGTTGTTTTGTTGAGGGAAAAGAAGAACTAGTGATAACACAAGGTAAAGGTAAGAAAGCAGGTGAGTCAGAAAAAAAGGATGAAGCTTGAGGAGTAAATTTTTCAAACTGAGTTTAGTTTACAGTAAAATACATCGTAAAAACATTTAAGGCTTCATAGTGATGATAACCCATATTTTGCACCTTTCAGTTGCAACTTATGAAATGAAATAACCTTATAAATAAATTTAATTAGTGTATGCTGAGATTTTTCTGTGGCTACACAGTGGCGCATTTGGTAGAACTGTTGCCTTGCAGAAAGAAGGTCCTGGGTTCAACTCCCAGTCTTTCTGCTTATGAGCTTCTGCATGGGGGTTTGCATGTTCTCCCTGTGAATGCAAGGGTTCTCTCCGGGTACTCAGGCTTCCTCCCACAGTCCAAAAACATAACTGTTAAGTTTACTGGTCTCGCTAAAATTGCCCTTAGGTGTGAATTATAAACAGTTATGCTTTCAAAACTGCTTACATTTTCGGTCATACTGTTTTTACCATTTAACGTATTTTATTGAGATGCCAGAAGAAGTGATCTGATGTTTTTCTGTACAGAATACAGAGTAGCACAGTCTCCCTTTCCCCATCTGTTGCTGTACACTGATAGTCAGCTGGCTGAAATAAATTTACTACACTTTTACCTTGCTTACATCAAAGATATATATTTGTCTGTTTGAAAATATTTCTGGCCACAAAAACTCTGACAGCCATTAAATGAAAACTAAAGGAGTGCCACCCATAACTCTTGTTAAAATTAATTCTATTTCATATTTGGCAAACTACAAGTATGGGCAGCATTTTTGCCAGCTGAGGCTTCAGATTACGTTTTTATTATGCATCTTTTGCACGTCTATGTTTTAAATAAAAAAATAGTAAATGTCATATAAATCATCATTATGGATGTAAAAATCCATGTTTGATTATTTTTGCTGGAGTAGGAAAAACTTTTGCTGTTCTGTTAAAAAAAAGAAGAAGTTCAGAATTTGTATCTTTTTATATTTTGGGTCAAATATTAAAAAAATTAAACCATGGTATCTTAACTTAAGGCTTTCATATCACAATAATCTCTTACTGGCCAATGCCTATTTCACAATCCTAGTTTGATTACTGTAGCATCACTCCTGCAGGCATAGCACAGTTTGGGTTATCAAAAACTCTTCCCTCTTCATAAACCAGCACTTCAAGGAGAAAACACCTCCGCTGCTGTTTGTTCCCTTTTAAAATAAATCAGGATAATCTATGTAAGTATTTCTTTGCAGTGCTGCTAGAGAGCATACAGTTGAAGTGTTAACTGCATGTTAATGCTAATCTTTCAGACCCTAAGCAGACACCTCAGCCAAAGTTGATTTTTCTGAATACTATATATAGCTAGTCTGTGTGTATGGGGTCAGGCTCCTCCCTTTCTTTTCTAATCTGGCTTTTCCCAAAGGTATTTATACCTCCTTCGGTCCCATGGTAAACATCCTCTCTCACTCGCGCACAGACACACATACAAGTAGGCTTGATGGCAGCACCACTGTCAGTCAGAGGAGCTCTTATCTCCATTAGTCACATGTAGAGCATGTAGAGCAGTGCTAGATGCAGTTAGAAAGGCGTTCTCAGGTTGACTGTCTTGCTGAGGATTGAATTTGCCCTATTTATTTGTTTGTCTAGTTGAAGATTAGTGGACTCAGAGTGAATTATATCTTGGAAACCTATGAAGCACTACTCCTTTTTGGAATAAAGATCAGAATAAAGATCAGTTAGCTGTTGTCCACATTGTAAACGTCCACCCTGTAAAAATCGAACCAGAGCTGCTTTAAATTTAAAAACTCCAAAAAGAAAGTAAGAACTAGTTAAACAATAACATATCATTGGATTACATTTCAAAATGACATGTTGGTTTCCTGAACTATAACTACATTTAAAAGACAGTACACCCCCCATGAGTTCAGGGTTTTACATACAGTACCTCACAAAAATGAGTACACCCCTCACATTTCTAATTATTTTCCTTTTTTTTCATTGGACAACACTAAGGATGTGACACTTTGATAAAATGTGAAGTAGTTAACGTACAGCTTGTATAGTAATGGAAATTTGCTGTCCCCTTTAAAACAACTCAACACATGTCTAAAGTGCTGGCAACAAAAGTGAGTACACCCCTAAGTGAAAATGTCCAAATTGTGCCCAAAGTGTCAATATTTTGTGATATTTTATGTGGCCACCATTATTTTCCAGCACTTCCGTAACTCTTCTGGGCATGAAGTTCACTAGAGCATCATAGGTTGCCAATGGAATCCTCTTCCACTCCTCTAGGACGAAATGACAGAGCTGGTGGATGTTAGAGACCTTGCGCTTCTCCACATTTTGTTTAAGGATACCCTACAGATGCTCAACAGGGTTTAGGTCTGGAGACATCCTTTGCCAGTCAAGCACCTTTACCCTCAATATTTTTTAGCAAGGCAGTGGTTGTCCTGGAGGTTTGTTTGGGGTCGTTATCATGTTGGAAAACTGTCATGTGGTCCAGTTTCCGAACGAAGGGGATTATACTCTGCTTCAGTATGTCATACTGCATGTTGGCATTCATGGCTCCCTCAATGAAATGTAGCTCCCCACAGCCAGCAGCACTCCTGCAGCCCCAAAGTGTGACACTCCCACCACCATGTTTGACATTTAGCATTCAACCATTGTTTTTTTTTTTGGAGTTCAATGAAGATAAGGATAGCCTTTGATGAAGTATGTAGGATGATTGACAGCTTTTCTCTGCTACATAAAGAGCATTTACACCAGTACTAAAGAGACTGCTGTTTTTTTTTTTTTAATGACCGTTGCCACAACATCATTTTTGAATCCAGCTGTATGTACTAGAGCTTGCTGGTAGCTAACATCCTTCAATTACATGACAAAGCCGTGTGTCTACTGCGAAGTTTGATAATCCTTTGGTGAGTATCTGATTTAAAACTTGATGTGCTAATGGCAGTGTTGGGGCAGTACATAAGATAGTTACCGTGGAGACTGAACACAGATTGGTGGACAGATATTATTGCAGACCAAGGAGTTACACTGGCTTCTGAGACAAATCCTCCTGGAAGTATCATCTCTTCCTAGAAAAAACTTAGGTTTTCTGATTTTCTGAAGGAAGTCTTCTTCCATAACCTATTCTAATGAATATGTTAGATACATACAAAATGAAAATGACTTATTTGTTACAAGAAATCATTTTTAATGTTATACCTTTTTTTGAGTTTTTTTAATTTATTCTAACTTGAAGATCAAAGTCTGTGTTAACGTTTTGCAGGACTGAAAACCTGTTGATGTAACCCGCTTGTTCCCTCATTTGCTGCTGCAATAATTTCCAGTCCCTTGAAATGGCCCCTCAAAAAGGGAGGACAGGTACACAAAATATTGTGAGGTGGAGAAATCACCAGGTTGAACCTACCTCCAGCATCATTGGCCCAAGAGTGTCTTTATCAATGACGGCCTGCCCTGTGGAGGAGACATCTGCCTTCTGCACCTCCTCTGCATTTGCCACTGGAGCCTTTTCTGTTATGAGAAACATAAAAGCAGGTGGTTAAAAGAGAACCAGAGAAAACCTGGATTGTGGGGATTTTCACTGCTTTATTAGACTAACCTAAAATTATGTTTTATCTCTTATTTCCCTTTTAATTTATGAACATAAAATCTACCAGTGAAAGAAGAAAAAAAGAATAGGGCGATGTTATAAATGCATGAATCATTGATGCTGTTGTCAAAAAGGCACGTCATTTGTGAAGACACTGCATCAAAAACAGCATCAAAACGTTTAAAAGAAGTAATATACAGTACTCACAAAAAGTTAGGGATATTTGGCTTTCAGATTAAATCTATGGAAATTTTAATAAGTTCACGCTACAGTGATATTATATAATAAAAGTATGGCTTTTAAGTTGAAGCATGCAATGGTGATTCCTCATCGCAAACAATTTATTGAAACAAAAAGCCAGACAAAGACATGGCATCCCACTCTTCTTGAAGGACGGCCCTCAGATCATTAAGGTTCTAGGAGAACAGAGTTATGAGCCTCTAGGCGAAGTCTCTAGACGGAGACTCAGCTGACCCTATAGGTTTTCTATGGGATCCACATCTGGAGAATGTGCAGGCCACTCCATTTCAGGTACCCCAGTCTACAGCAGCAGTTTTCCTAATGATGCGACCTCGATGAGCAGGAGCACAATGACTGGATTAATGATGTTTTTCAGGTAGTATGGGCTTGTCACTGCACATTCACAAAATCTAGAGCAGTTCTGTATTGACTAGACACACCTGCCCAAACTGTAACACCACCAATCCAAAGGCTTGTCTGATGACAACAGTGGCTGATGCATAGCGCCCTCCTTGATGTCTCCAACATCACTGGTGGCCATCATTTCTGCTCAGTGTGAATCAGCTTTCATCAGAGAACTGCACTGAGGTCCTTCATCCAGCATAAATGCTCCCTGGGGCCAGCAAGACGATGATGCCTGTGACTAGTGGTGTGGTCAGGTACCCTTATAGGTTGTCTAGCACACAGACCCCACTGATGTAAACTTGGGTGCTTCTCAACTGCCTTAAATGTACCTGGAGCTGAGTGGCATTCATCATCCGGTTCGGCAGGGCACTGTTTACAATAAAGTGGGCATCAGTGAGGGATGTGGCCAAAGGACGTCCACCTCTATACCTGTCTGTGACTCTTCCAGTCTCTGTATTTCCATTGCAACCTCCTGATGACACTCCGTGACACTGTAGGCTCACTGGCCACTTTCGGCTAAGAACATCCTGTTTAAAGCCTCGCAATAGTCTCATGATGTCAAAATGTGAACAGCGTGATGAGGAGGACTGTTGGAACCAGGAACTAGGAAATTAATTTGTCCATTTATGTTGTGAATTATGTCTTTAAGCTCCTTGTTAGAGAACAGCCAGTTGTGCAAAAAGTACTGAAACACTGAACAGTTGGACATGTGCATTCAAACGTTTAGAGAAGGTCAGATTAAGTTCACCTGTAAAGGTTATAGTGCATTTTAGGTCCTAACTTTTTGTGAGTATTGTACGTGATGTTGCTTACTAGAAAAAAAACAACTTGTCAGGGTCAAGCTTTTGCTGTAGCTTGACTGTTTAAGCAGCCGGACAACACTGACAGTGTTGTTTTTGTAGTCGTAAAGCTGTCCCCCACGCACCAACTTTGTGTTTTCATACACAAGACAAGAGGACCTTCCACATATTACATTCTCTGGCAAGCTGTTCTCTTCCCGCAATGTTAACCTGATGCCTATAATCCATCTCTAAAACAAAGATTGGAGTTAAGTGGCTAGCATGTTATTCACAACACGGATCATTGCACAATTTTCCTGTACATTTTTACAGCAACTTTTTCCCATTCCTTCATGGCCGTACCAGACTGTTAAGCCTCCCATGGCCCCATTCGGCCACATAGCTGGCATTCCTTTTGTGGGACTGGAGCTGTGGAGTCATCAGCCCTTAAAACTCTGTCATTGCAGAGCCTGGAATGGCACTACAGTCCAAGCTGGAAGGAATGCAAGTCAAGGCCTGAGTTTTTTAAAACAAAATAAGTTATTACAGTTTATTTCACATGAAATCATTCCATGTTCTAGTTTAAATCCTCAAAATACTTTCATCTCCAGTGAATAAAAGTACTTCAAAAATCATCTTTAAACTGCTCAACAGCTATAAGCCCCATCCTTCAGGATTGCACATGAATGACTTAACAGTTTGGTGCCACATAGCTTCCTTATTGCCCAATGCACAACTCATTAGCTCAAATTAACTTCATTCAGCGGCTCTTGCAGCACACCACAAAAAGCTATGGCCTTTACATGCAGTTTTCACCAATTAAATCGTCCAATAACTATGTAAATTAACCTTTGCGCACAAAATTTGTTTATTTGCTTTCTACAAACTTTGAATTTGGTTTCAAATTCTGCTCATCAGTTAAATGTTCCTTAACAATAGTGTGTTTTTCTGCTGTTGACCTCACAGCTGTGTGACTTGAGCATTATCCGCGTGTGAGTCTGCTTATTCAGCTGTTGTTTTCAGATGCAAACAGTGCAATGACACATGGACACCAACTGGGTGACCGCAGGCACATCAACGGAAGAGATGAGATGAACAGATGAAAGGAAAAATGACAGTTAGGACAAGGTTTCAAGTCAGAAGTTTCCATACACTCATTATGGGCATGAATGACAAAAATATATAGGAATTTTGAGCTTTTATTGATTATTAAAACTGTTTTTTAGAGAATAAAAATGCATAATATATAACTTAAAACTAAATGATTTTCTCTTTTCCACACAGCAGCAGTCATATATACATATTAATACAATTGTTTATTACTGAAGATGAAGGTTTTGTAAGGCCTTTTAACATATCAAGGCCAAGTCCTACCAAGTTCTCCTGGGTCATCATCAACATGTCCAGCAGGTAGTTACTCTGTTTCAGTATAAAAGGATTTGTTTGGCAGCATTCATTGGACTGACCAGTATTCAGCCAGATGATTTTAACGTCAACAGTTCAACTATTTGTATTGTTGTACATGTCCTTTGAATGTGTCATTCATTTGTCAAGGTTTGGAAGAAGACACAACCCGTTCATCTCAGGTGAAAGAAGTTTGAAAGAAAATTCAACACATAAGAATAGATAGCAAATGTCAAGCATGGGGGTGGTAGCATCATGCTGTGGGGCTGTTTAAACCCAAAATCATTGCAGCTGTATGTTGTACTATCATCCCATCTGAGAAAAAGAATGATTTAACTAAATCAATAAAATCCTAAAATATTTTACATTCCTGTCCATTTTAATGTCTTTAAACTTCTAACTGAAGATATAGGTTAAAATAAATAAAATTAGAGTACAAAAGGAAATCCAATGAGGTGAAAGTGGATAACGCAAAGGATAATATAACTGGGAAAGGCAACACAGTAAAAGAGGCAAATGGAGAAAGAGGGGAAATAACAGATGATATAAGCAAGTTAATGAAAAAAGGTCAAAAGGTCAGGAGAAGAAAAGAGAAAATAAGACACACCATTAAACATGTTGTGAAAGGATTGAAGCAGGATTGAATAACAGAAGAAAGGAAAAGATGAAAGAGAAAACATGTACAATGGATATTATAAGATGAAGAGACAAAAAATCAAGAAAAATACGGACAATACAAAACAGGAAGGGGAGTAAAGTAAAAAAGGGCAGAAAGAGAGTAAAAATGAGAGTAAAAATGGTGGAAGTCAGGTGAAGGATGGATTAAAAAAGAATAGATAAAGAAGTAAAACAAAAAATAATTACAGTACGTTAAGTGAGTAAAATAATGGATTCTGAAATTGTGACAAATATGCAAAAGATAAAATATGAGGCAGAGAAGTGTCTAAAGGTGAAACAAGTCATGAAGAAAAAGTAAAGATTAGGACAAACTAAGGGACAGATTGGAGAAAAGATATTCCCGCTTCTCTCGGAAGGCCTATTTCATGTTGGTCACCGTTATATAAGTGCCCTAGCAGAGGCTGTCTCACCATTTCAGTCATTTCACAGTCTGTGGGTTCGCACTGTTGGCGATTGTTTTCTATTTACTTTTTACAGCTAAGGGCCCTTTGGATTTCAGATGTAACCTTTGGAAATCTTCACATATTAATTTTACTCTCTTCTTACTGTGAAGACTGAGCTTTGTTTAATAAACATCAGTTCTGAGCTTTTTAACACCCACAGCTAACACACTCTTTCAGCAGATTTTCCACTTTCATGGTGGGGAGAACATGAAGGGACGTTTTGTGATAAATAAATGGTTATCTGAGAAAATTTGTTGCTTGTGACCTTTAATGACAAGAAATGGATTTAAATAGCTAATATAGCCTTCCAATTTCTTATCTGAAATATTTGACACAGGAAAATCTAAAACCCGTGATAGCCAAAAACAAATCTATGAGCTGGCAAAAGTGGCACGTGTTCTGCAAACTGCATTAAAATGTGATTTTATCCAGTGACGCCCATAAATATTAATATTAACCATCATGTTAATTTAAAGCTATCTTTTAATTCCACCAGAATGTTTTCTTCTGAATGGAGGTAATATTAAGGATTTGGATTGGGCCAGCAACAGTTCTGCCTTGAATCAAACACAGATTCTGTGGCAGGGGCTAAAAATTAGGATGATGGCAAGGAGGCCCTCCAACCTTAAAATATTTGGAGCTCATCAAGCAAAATATAATTTGGTAAAAATACCAGTGGAAATATGCATAAAGCTGGTCAGTAATCATAAGAAGGGTTTGATTGCTGTAATGTCATTAAAGGTGTTTTTTTAGTAATTATTGAGACGAACATACATAATTTCACTGGTAATTTTTTGTTAAAATATAAATGAAAACAGAGACATTTTTACCAAAAATTATTCCCTTTGTGCTTTGTCTTATTATCATTAGGGATATGTCTGTGTAATTTCCAATCAAAGACATATCTGCCAGGCATATGAATATTTCTGGGCTTAACTGTATGTATATGTGTGTTTCATCTAATTTGACCTAAATCTCATACCAACTAACCGGCCTCCTGCCAACTATAATTAACAGTATTTCATATTTTCTCCCAAAGTACAAACATAACGGACATGTAAGCATTCAGGTGGCCCCTGCTAAGGCATTGCAAGAGTGTAAATTGTGACCCTGGCTTTGCATACATCTACCTTTACCTCTTTTCTGCTGCGGAGGATTGCTAGAAGATCCCAATGTTTTCCTACTGCTCCTTAAAGGAAACCAGGTCCCATGTGTAATAATAATCAGCCAGTTTGGCATTGCTTTGGTGTTGATTGCTTAGAGATCATCTTCATCTGTCTCTTTTTTGCCATGGTTGCTAACAAAAATCAATAGGGGGCGCTATTTTTCATTGACGTTTGTTAGCTACCATGGCAGAAAAAATGCAGATGAAGATAATATCCTAAGCACTCAACACCAAAGCAATGCAAACATACTTGGTTCAGCGTAAACACATGAACGATTACAACACAAATATACAGAGAAAGTAAAATGAACAAAATGTACACCCTCTTTTAGATCAATGGTTTCACATATCAGAACAAAATAAATTGGTTAGGTTCTAAATTTATTTCAACCTAACATCGTCTTAATTAATTAAACAGAAACAAACCCAACAGTTGTCAGGTTTTTTCTTAAATAAAAAGGTTTGACCAGAGAATGTCTTTTCTCTAAAAGATTATGGCAGCACAACTTAGGTTAGTAAAGATGCATCTGAATCAGGGCTGCCTGAAATTGCTGTAAAAAGGTTAAAAAATTGCTGTCCATTTTTCTCTTTGATTTTCTCTTTACAATTCCACAATCGCACCACCACCCTCTAAGCATTAGGATCTCCACAACTAATATTCTTACATTCAGTGTGAGCATTAGGGCAAGGCAGAGTCCCCCCAATTGGCCAAATGCCTGACTGACAGTTACAGTGCCTTGCGAAAGTATTCGGCCCCCTTTAACATTTCAACCTTTTTCCACAGTTCAGGCTTCAAACATAAAGATATAAAATTCAAATTTTTTGTGAAGAATCAACAACAACTGGGACACAATCGTGAAGTGGAATGAAATTTATTGGATGTGTCAATCTTTTTTAACAAATAAAAAACTGAAAAGTGGCACGTGCAATATTATTTGGCCCTTTTACTTTCAGTGCAGCAAACTCACTCCAGAAGTTCAGTGAGGATCTCTGAATGATCCAATGTTGTTCCAAATGACTCATGATGATAAATTGAATCCACCTGTGTGTAATCAAGTCTCCGTGGAAATGCACCTGCTCTGTGATAGTCTCAGGGTTCTGTTCAAAGCGCAGAGAGCATCATGAAGACCAAGGAACACACCAGGCAGGTCCGAGATACTGTTGTGGAGAAGTTTAAAGCTGGATTTGGATACAAAAAGATTTCCCAAGCTTTAAACATCCCAAGGAGCACTGTGCAAGCAATCATATTGAAATGGAAGGAGTATCAGACCACTGCAAATCTACCAAGACCCGGCCGTCCTTCTAAACTCTCATCTCGAACAAGGAGAAGACTGATCAGAGATGCAGCCAAGAGGCCCATGATCACTCTGGATGAACTGCAGAGATCTACAGCTGAGGTGCGAGAATCTGTCCATAGGACAACAATCAGTCGTACACTGCACAAATCTGCCCTTTATGGAAGAGTGGCAAGAAGAAAGCCATTTCTCAAAGATATCCATAAGAAGTCTCGTTTAAAGTTTGCCACAAGCCACCTGGGAGACACACCAAACATGTGGAAGAAGGTGCTCTGATCAGATGAAACCAAAATCGAACTGTTTGGCCACAATGCAAAACGATATGTTTGGCGTAAAAGCAACACAGCTCATCAACCCTGAACACACCATCCCCACTGTCAAACATGGTGGTGGCAGCATCATGGTTTGGGCCTGCTTTTCGTCAGGAGGGACAGGGAAGATGGGCAAAATTGATGGGAAGATGGATGGGGCCAAATACAGGACCATTCTGGAAGGAAACCTGTTGGAGTCTGCAAGAGACCTGAGACTGGGATGGAGATTTATCTTCCAACAAGACAATGATCCAAAACATAAAGCCAAATCTACAATGGAATGGTTCACAAATAAAGGTATCCAGGTGTTGGAATGGCCAAGTCAAAGTCCAGACCTGAATCCAATCGAGAATCTGTGGAAAGAGCTGAAGACTGCTGTTCACGAACGCTCTCTATCCAACCTCACTGAGCTTGAGCTGTTTTGCAAGGAAGAATGGGCAAGAATTTCAGTCTCTCGATGTGCAAAACTGATAGAGACATAACCCCAAGTGACTTGCAGCTGTAATTGCAGCAAAGGGTGGCGCTACAAAGTATTAACGCAAGGGGGCCGAATAATATTGCACGCCCCACTTTTCAGTTTTTTATTTGTTAAAAAAGTTTGACACATCCAATAAATTTCATTCCACTTCACGATTGTGTCCCATTTGTTGTTGATTCTTCACAAAAAATTAGAATTTTATATCTTTATGTTTGAAGCCTGAACTGTGGCAAAAGGTTGAAAAGTTCAAGAGGGCCGAATATTTTCGCAAGGCACTGTAAGTCATGAACACTTGAAATATTGCATCCTATCAAGTACTGCATTCCAATATTATTTTGCGACTGCAGTATTGACCACAATGATCATGCCATGGTGGTTACGATTTAACATATTGTACAGATCTAATCTGAAGAAACCACAGAACAATGTCATTTAGAGAGATTTGACCAAATTAAAGATATTTGGTCATAATGCACAGCACCACGTTTAGAGGAAAGAAAAACAGGAAGTTAGCATAAAGACTTCATTCAAACTGTATAGCACAGTGGTGGAGGGGTGATGAGGATATGGGCTTGTTTTACAGCCACAGGATCTGAGCACCTTGGGGTCACTGAGTCCACCATGAAGTCCTCGGTTTACCAAGGTACTGTACAGTCAGATGTGAGCCCACATGATCCCAAACACAGCAGCAAATCTATGACAGAATGGTTCAGAAGGAAAAACATGGAAGGAGCTGCGTTGAAATACAAGATGGCGCCGACGATGGCAGCCTCGGAGCTTCGCTCTCTCCTTGTTTTTGTATTTTGTGTGTTTATATGTTTTTCGAGCCACAGTACTGTGGTCTCGGGCCACAATTCGTTGGTCTCATTCAGTAGAGAGGAACTTCTCAACATCAGAGAGTCCTCTCTTGGGATTTTTTCACCATCTTTCATCCATCCGAGGTTCACTGAGCTTCTGGCAAGCGGAGCGGCGCCACTCTACGGGATACTGCGCCGGAGGCGTCAGAGGGGAAAGCGTGCTGGCGCCCTGGTAAAGCTCCGCAAATAAGGACTTCGCACACCCCTGCCTTCAATACATCTGGCAAATGTCCGCTCTCTAAGCAACAAGATGGACGAGCTACTTCTTCTCACCGGTAAAAACTCGGACCTCCGCAGATCAGCGGTTCTCTGCTTCACCGAGACATGGCTGAGTGACAACATCCCGGACTGCTCACTGCTGATGCCGGACTTCCAGCTGTTCAGAGCGGATCGCAGCGCTGAGCTATCAGGGAAGAAGCGAGGAGGCGGAATCTGCTTTTATATAAATGAAGCTTGGTGCAGAGACATAAAAGTGCTGGGGAAAACATGTAGTCCGGATCTGGAGTCATTTTCCATAATCTGTAAACCGTTTTACTCACCGAGAGAGTTTTCCTCGTTTATAATAATCGGCTCATATTTTCCACCGCATGGCTGCACTTCTGCCGCGGAAAAACATCTTGCTGAGCTGATTACAGACGTGGAGAAAAAACACCCTGACTCTTTCATCATAATACTGGGAGATTTTAACAGCGCAGATCTCTCTAATGAGCTCCCAAAATACAGACAGCATATTAAGTGTCCCACCAGAGACAAAAACACACTGGACCACTGTTACACAGCTTTTAAGGACTCATATCATGCTGTTACCAGGGCTGCTCTGGGACTTTTGGATCATTGCCTTATCCACCTCATCCCAACTTACAGACAGAAACTAAGAGCTTCCAAACCCAGGGTTCACACTGTTAAAAAGTGGACTGAGGAATCGAAGCAGACGCTACAGGCCTGCTTTGAATGCACAGACTGGACTGTTTTTGAAACCTCAGCCACGGATTTAAACGAACTAACTGATGTGGTGACATCATACATCCGTTTCTGTGAGAACATGTGTGTGCAGACCAAGACCTTCTGCACCTTTGGGAACAACAAGCCATGGTTTACTCCACACCTCAGGAATCTGCGCAGGGACAAGGAAGAAGCTCACAGCAGTGGAGATTGGGCGCGGTACAGGCAGGCCAGGAACAGACTAACAAAGGAGATCAAAGCAGCCAAGAGAAGCTACAGTGAGAAGCTGAAAAACAGCCTTTCTACTGGTGACACTTCGGCTGTATGGACTGGTCTGAGAAACCTGACTGCCTACAGAAGCCCCACCACCCTTCCTGAACAAAGTCCTCGCCTGGCCAACCGTCTGAATGGCTTCTACTGCAGACATGACAAGAAGCCATTCACACCTCAAACCAACTCCTCTACATCCCATTCAGGAACAAGTTCGACCAGTAAAGCAACCAACCCCCTACCTTCAGATCCTCTGCCTGCACTAAAGATCTCTGAGGATGATGTAAATAGGCTCTTTCAGCGCATGGAAACAAAGAAAGCTGGAGGACCTGATAACGTCTCCCCATCATGCCTGAAAGCCTGTGCAAATCAACTCGCTCCAATCTTCACCCGGATCTTCAACAAGTCACTGGAGAAGTGTGAGGTCCCCTCCTGCTTCAAACGATCCACCATCTACCCAGTGCCCAAGAAACCCACCATCCTAGGATTAAATGACTAGAGGCCTGTTGCCCTGACGTCTGTGGTCATGAAATCCTTTGAGCGGCTGGTGTTGAAGCACCTGAAAGACATCACAGGCCCTCTACTGGACGCCCTGCAGTTTGCTTACCGAGCAAACAGGTCGGCAGATGATGCTGTTAACTTGGGTCTACACTTCATCCTGCAACACCTCGACCGCCCAGGGACCTACGCCAGGATCCTGTTTGTAGACTTCAGCTCGGCCTTCAACACCATCATACCAGACATCCTCCACCAGAAGCTCACCCAGCTCAACGTCCCAGCCTCCACCTGTCAGTGGATCAACAGCTTCATGACGGACCGACAGCAGCAGGTGAGACTGGGGAGCATCTTCTCCCGAACCAGATCAATAAGTACTGGTGCCCCCCAGGGGTGTGTTCTATCCCCACTCCTCTTCTCCCTGTACACAAATGACTGCACCTCAGCGGACTCGTCCGTGAAACTCCTTAAGTTTGCAGATGACACCACTGTCATTGGACTGATCCAGGACGGTGATGAGTCTGCATACAGACAGGAGGTGGATCGCCTGATACACTGGTTTAGTCAGAACTGCCTGGAACTCAACCCACTCAAGACTGTGGAGATGGTAGCGGACTTTCAGAAAACACCACCTCCATACACCCCCCTCACCATCCTCAACAACACCGTGTCGGCTGTGGACCACTTCAGGTTCTTAGGAACCACCATCTCTGAGGACCTGAGATGGTCTTCACACATAGACACTGTTCGGAAGAAGGCCCAGCAGAGACTGTACTTCCTGAGGCAACTCAAGAAGTACAACCTTCCACAGGAGCTGCTGGTCATCTTCTACACTGCCATCATTCAGTCTGTCCTGTCTTCATCCATCTCCGTGTGGTTCGGTTCATCCACCAAACAGGACAGGTCCAGACTGCAACGAACAATCAGGACTGCAGAGAGAATCATCAGGGCTGACCTTCCCTCCATCCAGGACTTATACAGGTCAAGGGTCAGGAAAAGAGCTGCTGAAATCTCTGCAGACCCCACACACCCTGCACATAAACTGTTTAGAGTTCTGCCTTCAGGCCGACGCTACAGAGCGCTGTTCACTAAAACCAGCCGCCACACAGACAGTTTCTTCCCCCAGGCTGTTTCTCTGTTGAACATTCAATAAAATACAAAACAACAGCATACAGATGTTGCAAATGCACCTTTTTATTTATATATGTGTATATTGTACATTGTAAATATGTATATTCTGTAGTGCAAAAACAAAAACCAAAAAGCAAAGTGTACCGGAGTCAAATTCCTTGTTTGTATGTACAAACTTGGCAATAAAGCTGATTCTGATTCTGATTCTGATTCTGAAACTGGCAAAGCCCAGACTTCTGTGCAACAAAAATGCTGTTGATTTTAATGGATGTATTAAATTTGTCACGCATAGCTTTTTCATTTTGGATTATCAGTGTTAAATAAATAATGATATTGTGGAGTCTAATGTGTATTTTTTATAGTTATGGTTAGATTTAAGTAGTTGTAGAACCTGGTAAAGATCTTATTATTTTTCTGTTCCTTACTGTGTACCTATTTATGCATTATTTTTTCAGGAATACTTAAGGTTTGTAGTGTCGGACCTGAGAAAACTCTGATGGTTGGCAGGGCCTGGAATCTAACAACAAATCCTTTAAAAAAGCAGAAATAAATTATTTGGGATGCTCACCCTGCTCCTTGATCTGCCTGATCTGCTTCACTGTCTCTTTGAGGATGGCACATTTGTCTGGCTTCACGTTGAGGTCATCTATGTCATTGATGTTGGCAAAGATCAGCTCTGCCAGCTCCTCGATGTATTTGTTCTCCTGCTCCCTGTTGCGTTTCTCAGTACTTCTCTTTGGGCTGCAGGACAGCAAGAAATGATGCCAAAAACACAAATGAAATTTAGTTGTAGAAAAAAGGAACAAAGTGGTGGTGATTGTCAAGGAAAACTGTAAAAAAAAAAACACTGTACTATGCTGAACATTACATCTGAAAAGCTTTTGTGTTTGTGATTGTCGCTCTTCTTTGTGAGACAAAGACCTCCCCAGTGAACGTAAATTAACTTTGTGACCTCTCTGTGACCTGACATTAATGACTCGCATGACCTCTGTGCAAAGAACACAGTGCATCATTACTACAACTTTTTTGTTGTTACATAAGCTGTTTTCTTTAAAACTACATCAGTAGGCAAAACACCACTAGTGTTCTCTTCCCGAAGGGCCATTAACAGCAGTTCATCACTTATGAACAATTATAAATAATGTATCACAAATTTCTGTTCTGATTCATACACACTGTTTTGGGAAAGTATTCACACCCCTTTGAAGTGTTTTACATTTTGTAAGACCACAAATGTAATTTATAGTGATTTTGTAGGACAGACCGACACAAAGTTGTGCACAGCTGTGAAGTGAAAGGAATGGACACTTTCACATTTTTTCCAAATAAAAATCTGACAAGTATGGTGTGCATTTTAATTAAGACTCAATACATTGTACAAAAACCTTCCACTGGAATAAGAGCTGCATCTTTTAGGGTATGTCTTCTCAACTTTGCACATCTAGAGACTGAAACTTTGGAAAACGGTTCAAGGTCAGTCTGAATAAATAGAGAGCATCTGTTAACAATACATTTTTAAGTCTCCCCACATATTCTCAAATGGACTTGGGTCTTGACTTTGACTGGACCGTTCTTACACATAAATATACTTTCATCTAGACCACTCCAATGGAACTCTGGTTGTATGTTTAGGGTTTAGGTTCTGATAGAAGGTGAACCTCTGCATATTGAACCTTAGCATATTGATGTACTGCTTAAAAAAATCTCCACAGCTTTTTTCCCGACCTGGCTTCATTGGTCTTCATGATACTGTTTGCTCTCTAATGTGTTCTAACAAACCTCTGAGGCCTTCAGAGAACAGTCATTTTTACACTGAGATTAAATTAGGGCCAGATTTCTTTATTAAATAAATTACTTCTGAAGGCAATGGTTGCACTGCGTTTTCTTTAGATGAATCAATGAAAAAGAGACCAAACATGTGTATACCACAGTTTTCAGATTTCTATTTGTAAAAAAAAAAAAGCTTAAAAGTATAATTTTCCTCCTACTGAATTACTTTGTTTTGGTTCAACACATAAAACATTGTAACATAACAAAATATGAAAAAGTACAAGGTTAAAGTAAGTGTATTTTTGCTGCACTTAAGAGAAGAGATTTAATACTAGGATTAATACTAAGGATCTAAAAGGAAGACATCTGAAAACAGACGCTTCAACAACATTTCAAGCAAACTACAAAAATCTACTGCATGCAAACTTTTTTATTAATGTTTTTTTTTTAATGAAGGCAAAGTTTTTCACCTGGGTCCCAGGAGGTCCGACTGACAGTCTTTCCTCTTAACAGACTCCCCTTTGGGGGGCTCAGGAGTTTCCCCCCCAACGCTACTCATCCTTAGCAGTTATCAGCACCTAAACCAAAGGAAGACAAGAAAACAAAGCAGAGATCCTTGGTAATGACAGAAGTAAATTACAGAAACAGAATTGGGCTTTATAAGTAAAAGTCATACAGTCATGACTGACCGACGAGCAGCTTTTTTATGCAAATCAGGGAACCCCTATTCTTTTAATCTTTTAGCTTACTTCATGATGAGAGATTTCTGTCCATTTAAGTAATACCTAAATTCTACAGTGGCGGCAGGAAATCAGGCCTGGGTGGGGCTAGTGAAACTGTCCAGAGATGTGGTTTATCACATTTTATTTAACTCAGTTCAGTTTATTTATACAGCGGTAATTCACAACACTAGTCGTATCAAGGCACTTTGCAAACAAAAGGAAAAGTCAATCCAATCATACAAACAGATTCAGGTACAGAAATTTCAATTGATCCTAGTTATCAAACAATGCAGTCAAGTTCAGGTAATTATTCAAAATGGTTAAAAAAATTCTATCTAATGAAACCCAGCAGATTGCACTGAGTCAGTGACTTGCAGCATTCACTCCTACTGGATGAGCATGTAGCGACAGTGGACAGTCGCTTGCATTGTGTTGTTGACTTTTCAGCAATTATTCATACTGAGCATGCATGTAATGACAGTGAAAAGGAAAACTATCCTTGAACAGGAGGAAATCTCCAGCAGAACTAAAACCTGGTTAAGTGTGAGCGGCCATCTGCCACGACCAACTGGGCCAGGTTGGCCTTTTGTCAAATGAAAACAGTTTTTTGCATTTAATCAAAAGTATATTTGTTCAATATTACAATTTATTTTTAATCTTACAAAAAGCTATAGAAATCTGTAAGTGGGCTAACTTTCAGAGCACTTTATTTGGTAAGGACTCCTTTTACATTGAAGGGGCTTTTCCAAATGTGCCAGAATCCAACTATGAATGAACAGGTCACGGAGATCAGGGCTGTTTAATAGGGGCCCGACTGGGCATGCCTATTATATTTACACAGCAACAGAACAAATAACTATCAAGGTCAAACATCCAAGTCTTTATTTTCTTTATTAATAAGCAATATGTTGTGTTTGCCTTGTTGCAATTTATAGTCTTCTCTACCTCAGTCTAGATGTACAGGTTGAACACAGTGTCACAACAGGTAGAGTTAGTTAAAGTCAGACTCCAAAAAAAATTACAGATGACAGTTAAAGTTAAGGAAAGTACAGATCCCTTCTGTCCGCAAAATTAATCACAATATTTAAAAAAGGAAAGGTTTTAATATCCCAATGATGTAAACAACCCGCACAGTGCATTATCAAAAACAGATTATGAGTCACAAAAAAACAATGTACCACTGTAATGAGCCTGAAGGCAATATGTGGGCAGCCCAGTGGGAATACAGTGGGTGTCAGTAATTACTTCAGATAGAAATAGCTAATGCACATAGGCACTCTCACTGTTCCCTCATTAATTTGAACGTCAGTCTTCAATATGACTGACTGTTGGAATGTTTTGAGAAATTCCTGCAAAATAATCAAAAATAGGAAGAAATTAAAATTAGGCCACATTAAAATAAAGCTTTTATTGAGGAAGAAACATGCACCATATGGTGATATCATGGAGCTAGACTTGCCCAATACAGTTCTACAAAACACCATTTTTAGAGGGGCGGCCCTGCATTATTCTATGCTTCATAAATGCTGAAAAAACTCTGGTCACACCAGCACTATATCTGGCATCTCATTTAGATTACTTTAAACTGTAGAAAAAGACTTGATGAAAAACAAATGAAACTGTCTAGTTCATAGTGATCAAAAGTCCGACCATTTCCATCTGGCTTCGAAATATCAAAGGGGGCTACTTTAGTGGAAACCCCCAACGGACTAAAGGTAGTGGCATGGCAACAAAGAAAATGCCAAATTCAAAACCTTAGAATGTCTGTTCAATAAAGACTAGGTTACATTCAAGTTCTGATGCACCCAGTGGACAACGAAATACAGTTCACTATTGGTGGCCACCTGATGGCCAAGTGTAGATGTACAGTTCTGTTCACATAAATAGCAGTGTGATTAAAAATATGAGTAAAGCTCAAAATCCTTACAATAGTTTTCATTTCCATGCATTGGGAGCACTGAACATTATATTCTAAGTTATTCTAAACCATAAATTTATCATGTATCAATCTTTTAATCATGTACAGAAAATGAAGACATATGAACATTGGGCTGCAACAAAACTGCAGTGACCGCATTTTTCTTTAAAAAAAAATTAAATACTAACTGTATAAACTGAAAAATCATTATGATTTATATTTCCTGTGAATCATTAAAGTAATGTTTAGATGTGGAACCAGTGTTTTTGAGAACTGCTTCACATCTGTGTTGCATGGTGATGACCGACTTCTGGCACCTGTGAGCAGGTATTCCAGCCCAGGATGATCTGACAACATTTCACAATTCCTCTGTATTTCTTGGTTTTGCCTCACAAACAGTATTTTTGATTTCACCCCGCAGGTTTTCAATCGCGTACTGTCCGGGGATTGGCCTGGACACTCCGTAACTTTGATTTTGTTGATCTGGAACCAGGATGCTGCTCGCTTACTGGTGTGTTTCGGGTTGTTGTCTTGTTGAAACACCAATTTCAAGGGCATTTCCTCTTCAGCATAAGGCAACATGACCTCTTCAAGTACTTTGCTTTGATATTTGTTAGCTGATTCATGATCCCTTGTATGCGATAAATAGGCCTGACACCATACTGAGAGAAATATCCCTATATCATGATTCTTGACCCACCATGCTTCACCGCCTTCAGAGTGGACAGTGGCTTCAATTCAGTGTTTGGGGTTCGTCTGACAAACTGTCTGCCATCCTTGGACCAAAAAAAAAAACAATCTTACTTTCACCAGTCTACAAAATGTTTATCCATTTCTCTTTAGGCCAGTTAATGTGTACCCTGGCAAATTGCATCATCTGCAGAAACATTTTCTTTTAACAGTGGGACTTTGCAGGGCTATATCTAAGCTTCACAGAGGAGTCTTCTAATTGTCCCAGTCCTCACCATTAACCTCAGACCTTCTTTGATCACCCTGAAGCTGATCATCGGCTGAGCCTTTGCCCTTCTGGTTTTTCTTCAATTCATTTGAATGGTAGTCTTTCATTTTCTTACACGCCTGTCTGGTTTTGTTTTCCATTTTAAGGCATTGGAGAACATTTCAGCCGAGCCTATAATTTTCTCCACTTCTTTATACGTTTTCCCCTCTTCAATCAATGTCTTAATCATGCTGTTCTTCTGAACAATGCCTGGAATGACCCATTTCTGTCAGGTTTTTATTGAGAAATGCATGTATAATATGTTCTGGCATTATTGTTAATTAAGGGCCATCTGATTGACATCTGGTTCTTCACAGAATGAATGAACTCAGTAAATGAACTCCACACTGCTATTATTTCGAACTCGCCTCTTTCAATCAGTTTTTCAATTACACAGACTCAGGAGCATGCATATATTGAATGTTGGTTTTCTTGTTTCTATGACAATACTAAACCTACTAGTGAATCATTTGCCGTGTGATATGATTTCTACGAAAAACAATGACTGATCTGGTTAGTCTAGTTGGACTGCTATTATTTTGAACACAACTGAACATGTGTTACCACCGAAGTTCAGTGAGTACCCAGCTTCTCGTTTGCCACCACCAGTTTATCTCTGGACTTGAATGAAGCCGTCCTTCACAAGGATCTCATCACTGGCTAACGTTCAAGTCCAATCCCAATTTTGTACCTTTTAGTTACTTTTACTACCAAACACTGATTGCAACTTCTGGCACCTGTGAAGGTATTCCTGCCCAGGATGATTTGACAACATTCATTCATTCCATCCATCCCCGCTTGTTCCATACAGGGTCGCGGAGGAGCTGGCGCCTATCTCCAGCGGTCTACAGGGGCTGGCAGAGGCAGTGTTCACACTGGAGAGGTCACCAGTCCATTGCAGTTGACAACATTACACAATTCCTGTTTCTGATTGCAAAAACAATATTTTGGGGTACTGGCTTTTATTCTACAAGAGTACATCTAAGACAGTCAGCTGTTAATATAAAAAATAAAATGTATTCAAATTTTTTTATATTAAATAAAAATGAATCCACACAGAAATGTACTTTTTCACACAATCAGGCAATGATAAGGAAGTCCAGTAGGTAAAAGTCAGCATAGAAGTGCTGTTTGTAGAGACAGTAGGCATTAAGGCCCTTCAACTGGCTGGGACACATCACCTGACAGTTACATAAGAGCCGGTCAGTGGGACTGATACTACACAGATGAAGGCAGAAGAGAGGGATAAGCAAAAGGGAAAACAACTGTGAGACAGAGGGAGAGAGATAAAGGAGATAAGAGAGTTAGAATCAGTGTAAAAAGAGAAGAGGAAGAGAAGTCAGAGAAATACAGATCATATAAAAATGTATCATGGGAAATATACGAATGGACGAGCTGTCAGTTTTTTTGTGTCGTTAGGAAAATAGTTTCTGACACAGATTTTTTGTTGATAAGTACAAATGCTGTACGATGATACAAGAGGGGGTAAACAGAGTGACAGCAGGAAGAAAATGGGAGGTGGGTCATTTGTTGCTCTAAATAATTAGGCCTGAAGGCAGAGGAAAGTATGGCCTAATTACAGTACAATATAAGGGATAAAAGGACAGGAGGAAATGGCAGATAACATGACAAGAATAATAAAAAGAAATGACTATAAATAAGACAAGAAGTATGCTACTAGTTTCCATAATCTAAATTTAGAAGAAAATTGAGTTGGTATCATCACAGATCAAATATCATCAACAATTTATTTGATGACATATTTTTATGCTAGCAGCATGGCTTTAGCATCAAAAATCATCTGTCCATACACAGCAAAGCAGTGTGACGTCCATCATCTGATTACCGGGGGGCGACTATTTGTTAAGAGAAAAATTGAAGCATTGTGCAGAGAAAATACCCAGAAAATGAAGCATAAAAACATTTGGGATTCCCTGATTTTTTTTCTCTGGTCTAAGCACCATACCCTCTCAATACTTACACATTCATACAGCAGTAAGCAAAATGGCAGGCAACCTTTCAGACAACTACCCACAGCATATGATAGATTGATGTAGTCTAACGTACTGAGCATAAAATGTCATAAAGACTCCTTAATAAAATCCAAAATTGTCTTCGGAAGTATTCTAATCATGAAAATAGAGTTAATCTACGTGTCATTTTATTGCAGTATAGTGCTTCTTGCTAAAGCAGAGGAGCACTGTTTTTTACAAATTAATAGATCACATGTTAGTGGCAGTTTCATCAACTGCAGTAAAACTTTGTCAAACTTTAAACATACCCAACGTCAGAGTAAGGCTTTCTCAGTAGAATCTCAGGAGATGATGCTATGAGGAACTAGTTATATTTTAATCATGATGATCTTGAGAAGAAACAGGTGACCTTACAGAGTTATATTATATAACATTAAAGTTCTCATGTTTCAGGGCTGCAGTGCATGCAACAGTTCACTGAAGAGAAAAATCCAACATGATGGTGTCAGAAATCAATAGAAAAGGCTCCTTTAAAGTTTCAATCAATCAAGAAGAAGCTACACACACAGACACAAAGTCTGAGTACTCACAACTGACATCGCTTGGATGTTCACATCAATATGTGTGTGCATCAAAACACACAAACACATGCACAAAGGTGCACATATGGCACGTAAACATCTGCATTATAAATTAACACTAATGCAGGCTGCAAAAAAAGCCTTTATCCTGCTCTGCCCGATACTAATGCAATCAGAGAAGCTGAGAGCTTTGCAAAGCGAAGCCATTTAAAAACAATTTGAGCTGGAGAGAAGGGACAGGGCCAGAGGGTCAATGCAGCCATTAAGAAATTAAAGCGGAGGATTGATCACTGCCTGCTTAAGTGGGCCTTGTCTCCAATAGAAACCAACTGTGTGTTTGGGTTCTGCAGATCCAAAATAGAGAAGAAAAATTGTTCCTTACAGGGCAAAGTTATATTTCATTGAAAATTTAAGTATATTAAACGTCTTTAATTTCCAATAATTTTGTGAATGAAAACAAACAAACAGACACACACAGACACACACACACACACACACACACACACAGACACAGAAAGAAAAGATTTTGAAAAAACAAGAGTGTCAGGATCGCGGTTCTGAAAGTGTTATAAGTCATTTATTAACAAACTTGCCTCTGAATTTTCTGTTTTCAAATAACAAACCCCTGTGGTTTCTCAATGCTGGAGTGTTGCAGAGGACAGAGAACAGGTAGGTGTCAGATTACACTCAGATGGAGGTCAGGCTTGGGAAAGAGTTAGAAACATAGAGCTGCAATCCATTTTAGCTTTAGTTATAAAGACAACATAAGGCTAAACAGGAGTTAAAGTTCTGCTAAATGTATCAAGAAGTAACAACCCCTTAATTTGCGACTAAGCTAATGGATAGGAAGATGAGGCAACAGCCGCCCTTGTGAAAGACCTACGATTCACAAAATGATAGTTGTCATAGAAGTACAATGCATTACGGGCTGTTATTAAAGTAATGAGTCATCCCCAGGCCTTAGCTTACACAATAATTGAGGTTTTGAGCTTTTAACAAAAAAAATGGACCACGATGTCTTATGTAATGATAGAGAGTACAAAATTAAAGCTGATAGTGGGATAACGGGGAGCCTCTCTATGCCTAATGTGATATCACCTTCAATGAGTAAATGTCAGAGCTTTTATCCCTAGAAATGAATTGAGTCAATCAGTTTAGTAGCTAGGGCTCTTCCTTTAGGTCTGTGTGTTTTTAAGATACACTGCTTCTGAGAAACCTTTGAAAGTAGCACTGTCATTAGTTAGTTAGTAAGAAATCTCTCAAACCACCAGAGCCACTCTACATTTTATTCTTCCCAATATTTCTATCAGCGGTTTAGAATTTTGCATTCAGACCCTGTGATAGAAAACATACAGTGCTCTCCTGCACTTAGTTCCCTGTTCAAAGATCAAATCTCACACTGACAAAAAAATTTTAAAAATACAACCTTCGATTTATTCGGTCCGGAGAAAATTCCCATAATAAGAAAGACATTTCTTTTATTAACAATTATTGGATCCCATGAAAAACAACAACTACCTATATTAATGAAATATAACAGAAGCATTTTTTAAGAAAAGGCAGCTAGAAAATGCTACTCTCCTAAAACTGCCCATATCTACAAACTGGAGGATGACCTACTTGTATCTCACCATCTTACATGGTGAATAGGATGGTAGGGAAGGAAAAAATGGCTCCACTGATCACAAGAACTGCAGCAATAATAATTATATCATTTTTCATGGTCGAGCGTACCAATTTCCTATATTTCTGGTGACAAATTCATACATTTCCCACGTTTTCTGCCATGGCATTATCGGATGGGAAGGCAGAACTAAGTTAGCCGTAGCTTTGGAAAAACAAAAACAAAAGATGGTTGTGTTAAAGGGCACACTGGAGATGAAGAAGAGGAATACACCCGTCAGTGAAAGGTCCTAACGCTGCGTGTACTCGCGACCGGCTGCTCGGCGCAGTGTGTCTTATAAAAAACCGTTCAGTGTGGAGACTTTTTCCAGCCGAGCAGTTTGTGTGGCACCGCGCACATCGTAAAAATGTAGCTTTGTCTGGACATGTCTGGTGGACATCCGCTTTAAGTCCGCTCGCTCGTGGAGTCAAATACGCACAACTAAGTTTTGCACTTAAGTGGTGTTGTACTAGCCAAATTGGGTTGGTCACCAAAGTAAAACAATCTATTCTAAGATTGTTCAGGGCTATTGTTGTACTGCCTAATATATGATTTACACCTCCAAAGAAGGCCTTACCTTATCTCCATCATATCTGCTAGAAATAGGACCCTTTTCTCCATAGGTTGTGCAAGACAACTGGTCCGCAAAACTAGTTATTACCAGAGGTAGAGCTTTTAGGTTTCAAGACCCTGTTGTACATCTGACCGCTTCCTTTGCCACTAAATAAAATAATCTAAGGGAAAGTGTAGTTTATCCATGAACGATTCATTAAATGTAAAAAAAAAAAACAATAAACAGAGGCAGTTCTAACTTAAGTGAGGAAACAATCCATCAAAAACCAGCCATTAGGGTTACTTAAGGACTTTTACACCAATGGACAATTGTAAACTGGGAGGAGGGACCCCCCTCTTATTTCTTTTCAAGCTTCGGTTAAAGCAGCTGAGCAAAAGCCAACAAACCCTGTGATCACACAGAAGCACACAACAAAGTACAACTAATACCCTGCAGAGGCTGGATTAAGAACCATGATGAAGGACCAGTGATGCAAGCTTGGCTTTTCTTTTTGTGTATGCATACATCTATGTGCAGCAGTTTCCATATCTGTTTATCAAGTCTGTTTATGTACATCTCAGCTGTTTGGTGTGATGATGCTACACTGAGGCGTTGGCTTAATGGCTGGTGGCTTATTGCCAATTCAGAGACAGCAGTGGAGATGGACTTCGACTGCTGCTTCCTTTGACACCCGTGGGCTCATGGGAGTTGACTCAGCAAATAATCACAAAGCAAATAAGACCTCCAAATTAATGTTTGGCTGAGCCAACAAAATTTAAAGAGGTCCCAGTTAGACCACACTGCATACGCGTCTAGCAAAAAGACCTAATTAACTTTAGCATTATTTAAAATAAAGATTACATTCCCTTAGCGGGTTCTACTAGTCGGGATCGACAAAGATGGCCAGTCAAGGAGTTTCTGGTGAATGCAACAGAATATAAAAAAAAAAATCCTTTTAATTTAACTTGTACTATTTAACAATCAAAACTAAACACTTTTTCCAATACCACAAGATAAAGAGAGAATGCCTTAAGGGGCCTAAAAATACGGACCTGTGGTGAATCTTCTAAACTTCAAAAACCCTTACAAAAGCCTGAAAACAGGGCCACCAATACTAAAATTAAAATATAAAGAAAAACTACTTTACAACTACCAAACAACCAGCAGCAACAAGAGACCGGGAAGATGAGCAAATATTGATTCTCCTCTTTTTACTGATTTTATTAAACTTCCAGTTTTGTGTGAAAGAAATCTTGCAAAAAACATTAAAATGTGGAAAAAGGATACAATAGAGAAAGTTTAGAAGTTTAACTGAAATGATCATAGAATTGTAAAAGGACCCCCATCTATCAGCCATCTGTTATTAAGAAACTTTTGAGGGACAAGGACTTGACATTTCATATCAGTTCACAAACTGTATATAGATAAGTCTGTACAACTAATCACAAAATTTTAATAATGTTCCGATGTTTTAAATCTAGAAAAATCAAAAAGCCATCAATCCTTTTCAGAGTTGGGTGCATTTCCAACAGTAAAAAGTGCTTTGACTCGATTAAAACTGAAATTTGAGTGATTAAACATCAGAAACAAGGTGATTGGATCGATTAATTTCTTCACCAAAATAACTAAAGTTGGATCTCCAAGTGTGTTAGGATTTAGCAATAGTTAAAATCAAGCCACGTTAGCATGATTTGCTACCTCCATGATGGGACTGTATCCACTTGAGGCTAGTGTAATCAACCTTTCTTCAAATTCTCTTCAACAAGGCCACAGCAGTGCTGGCAGGCCGCATTATGAAAATGCTCCCACCTTTGCCACCATGTTCACCTAATCTCCACCAGAACCCAGAACCATGCTACCATGATAATAAAAAACTATGACTGATGCGTTGTGCATTTTCAAACCCTCCAGGGAACATAAGATATAACATTTACTATGGAACCCTCTGTGTTCATGATATGAACAAGAAGACCTTGCCAAAACAAAGTCAACATACATTTGGTGGATTACTGTAGAAGTTTATACAAATGCCCTTTAATGTTGGGCTTATGAAAATTAAATGGACTCCCACAGTAATATGTTACACAATGTTAAGATTCTTCTACCAATGTTTTGGTATCTCCCTTCAGTTATAATGCACACCATATGAAACATATCTTCCCATGTGAGGCCCTATGTGGGCAAAAAACTAGGCCCAAAGATGTCTGCCTACTGTCACCAGCACGCACATTGTGGCCTAACATATGGTGCTGAGAAGGTTTGCCTGAAGAATCAGCTGAGTTTTGGGATGTCCCTCCTAAGCCTAGCTAACTCCCAGTGGTGCTAATGGTCCACCAGTGGTTCTATCATGGTTTGGAAAGGAAAACCTATTATTCTTTATTGTTAAAACACTAAGAAACATTTGGGACACATCTGGACCCAACACTGTCCCCCAGCTGCATATGTTGTACTTGCACATAAACCCACACACATTCCTTCAAGGTAATGAAAAAGAACACTGTTTGCAATGAGGGCTGACACATATCGGCCCTGTGTGGTAAGTTTTTGGGCAGACCCATCTATCATGTACCTACAGAAATTCTTAAAGCTGAACCAAGAGACCAAAAATGCACCAGGCCCATACAGGGTACCCCACAAGGCACCAGAACAGGTTTGCTTTGGGCAATTCCAACTTTTGTTTATGCACAGGAAACTACAATTAGGGACTGTGTTGATCAAAGTTCTCTGGGTTGCTCTACACAAAGCCTATGTGGTTGATCTCTATAGTATGTTTAGGTTCCCCCTGCCCACACTGACCCAAAATAAAAAGCTACAAAAGGCCATGGGGGGGATGACATAAACATATTGCAAGATGGGAAGTTTATATTCCATGAGAGCTACATGCGCATGTATGCTAGATGCTAGTGGTGATCACAGCTCTGAAATTGAAGTGTTTACGAGGGCGACAAAGCTGGCGGCTTCATAATAAAAAGGCGATACCACTTAAACTGGAATGTTGCTTCAACACTAAGCATCACTGAAGAGCTACTGGGCAAGTTGAATAGGTTTCTGTAATGGGGTTTGACATTTGGACCAAGACTCTGTCTCAGTTAAGTTTATTAGTTTGGCTACCTAAGCTGTATGTGTTAACCAAATCTCATTAACCAAGCTGGTGGACAGCGAGGTATTAACAGGTGTTAACACAAAGTGTACTGTAGCTACAACTCTCAACACAAATTAAGACATTCAACATAAGTTAAACTTTAAAATCTATCTAAAACAAAAAAAAAAAACTTCTCAGGCTCAACGACAAACTATAGATAAAATAAAAATATTTTCCTTTCACTTTGTTTAGAACTATTGTTGATCAGATTGTCTTTCCAAACCTAATAAAAAAAAACACAAGTTTTACAAAACAGGTGGAACATATAACATTTTGGCTGCAGGGCAGGTCTGTGGGGCTGAAGGTGAAATGACTGACAGTTAACATTTTTGTCCGAATGGTCATAAGAATGAACTCCTCACCTAGTAGAACCCACAACTTTTTTATTGGGTTTCCAAAGACTTCTGACACCAGTGTGCTGGAAAGAAAAGCCAATGCCTGCCTGTGTGCTGAGCAGTGAGTCCACTTAAAATTCAAGCTGTACAAATTGACCCACATCAGCAACTGCTCCCCTTTCAGACCAACCGCAGTGTTTTCTTTTTTGTCTAGTAAATAAGACTAATTGGTATTTGTACAGAAGCATGATTTGGTGTCATCGGTGCCACTGTTGGCAGGCTCAGCCATTGTTACCTTTCTATTTTTAGAGTCAAAATCAACAGAAAACAATTAAAATATTGTTTTCATTTTCTGAATTAAGAACAAATGATTAAACTCATAAGAATTGCTTCCAAAAAAATAGGAAAGAGAAAAAGGTAAAGAGCAAATAGTTTAGGAACTCAACAGGATAAGCTATTTAATTTAAAAGTGGTTTTATATAAAATGAAGTAAATCATAGCATCACACATTAAAAACAAAATTCAATAAAAGCTTTAAAATAAACTGTTTCTTGTGGATGATTCATTTGCATGCTTCTCAACCAGTAGCTGCCCATCCATCTACAGGGGTTGGACAATGAAACTGAAACACCTGTCATTTTAGTGTGGGAGGTTTCATGGCTAAATTGGACCAGCCTGGTAGCCAGTCTTCATTGATTACTTGCACCAGAAGAGCAGAGTTGGGGTTTCAATTAGCAGGGTAAGAGAAAATTTTTTGCTCAAAATGTTGAAATGCACAAAACATTGGGGACAACCAGAGTTAAAAAAGATGACAAAATTGTTGGTCACGTCTTCTGGTGACTGGGACCAAGAAAACAAGCTTTGGGGAGATCAAGGCCACGGACCGGGGTAATGTCAGATACCCCCAAAAGGGACGAACCACAAAAAACAGGATTAACTGTGGAGCAAGAGGAAGCTTTAAAAGGGATTTTGGGGGGTTTTTAACCCGATTGTTACCAAAAAAACATAAAACCAGGCTGCCCAAATCACGACAGAATTAAAGGCACCTCAAAATCCCTGTTTCCCCCCGAAAAGTCCCTCAGGACTCCACAGGGTCAAATACACGGCCGGGTTTCTATAGCCAAACCTTTTGGGCACTCTGCCAAAGCCAAAAGTGGTTTAAAGGTGAAGGGGCACAAAACTTGGGCTTTGGGCAAGTGAACATTATTTTTCTCTGATAGTCCCCCTTTTTTGTTTTCCCCCTCCGGGAGATTTTCGGTGTGGGGAAGCCCAAAGAAGTACCCCCCAGACTGTTGCATGCCCAGAGTGAAGATGGGGGGGATCGTGATGGTTTTGGGGTGCCGTATCATGGCATTCCCCCCCCCCCGGCCCCCTCTTGTGCTAGATGGGGGCGTACTGCCAAAGGAATACCCAAACCCCTTTTTTGAGGACCATGTGATCCATGGTTCAAACATTTTATCCTGAAGGCGGTGCCCTGTATCAGGATGAAATGACCAATACACACAGAAGACTGGTGAAAAAAAATTGGTTTGATGAACATGAAAGTGAAGTTGAACATTCTCCCATGCCTGAAACAGTCACCAGCTTAACATATATGATTGAGCAATCTTTGGGGTGTTTTTGGAGATCGAGTGAGCCGAAGTTTTCCTCCCCCCCGATCAGTAGCCGAACCTGGCCCATGTATATACCTCGCAAGAGAATGGTTAAAAACTCCCATCTGACCAAACTGAACAGCCTGCAGCCGGATGCACTAATTCAGTTGTGAGGCAGCGCCTACACCATGCTGATGTCAGGAAACACAAGCCTAGACGACACGCAGCAAAAAAAAAAAAAGAAATTACTTCTGTGACATACTGCAATACATATCAATGGAAAACCAGAGAAATGCTGAATGTCATCTAACTGAAAAGCAGGAAATGAAACTAAGTTGAATCTTGGTGTCCGAAGTCAGCCTGTTCAGAAAAGCCAAATTATGCAGCTTAGATGCATGAGAAAGCACACTCAGGAAATCAGAGCAAAACTTGTAGAGATAGCAGGAGGGAGGGAGGGAAGCTTTGCTTATTGCCAGAAAAGCTCACTGTCTTCTGTCCCCTGTGTTATAACTGCAGCATTGCACTGCAAACACAAATACAATGGTGTCTCAATCTGCACACACATGCTCCTGAGTAGGATTTCTTCATCTTCAGCTTGAGTTTCACAGTTATTTCATAACCCAGGGCTGGTGTTCTGATACTGTCAATATCTCTAAAAATGCACTGTGAAACAGCTAAAAGCCATTTGTGTTTTACCGGTCAAGAGTGTCAAATGGCAGTAGAACTACCCCAAGACACCATTTATACTATCTACTCATATATTATATTTATAGATATTATATATCATATATACCTATATATATGTATCTTATATAATATAAATATATATATCATATAATACCCTATATCTATATATATATAATCTATATATATCCATCTATCTATCTATCTATCTATTATCTATCTCATCCTATCTATACTATTTATAATATATATATATATATCTATATACATATCTATATATATATCTATGATCTTAGGATATATCCTTATATCTATATCTTATCTTATATCTATATCTATATCATCTATATCTAATCATCTATCTATCCTATCTATCTATCTATAGCCTATCCATATATAGATGATATATATATATATATCTCTATCTATCTATCTAATCTATCTACGATCTCTATATAGTATTATTAGTATTTCTATATATATATATATAATATATATATATATAATATAATACTATACTATATTACTAGATCACTATATATAATCTAGATTCTACATATACTAATAGTACAATAATCTATATCTATCTATCTACATATATATATATATTATCCTATATCCTAATCTACATATTATATTATCCTATATATGTCATATCGATATCTATCTAATCTATATATATCTATCTATATATATCTATCTATATATATACTAGATAGATATATCTATATATTAAATCACTATAGATATTATCTACCTATCTACTATCTATCTATCTATCTAATCTATACTATCTATCTATCTACTATATATATAGAGATATACTATAGATACCGCGCGGTAGGGTTTTTACACTGTCCTATTGACCAGTCGATCAAAGTCCATCTACAGCTCACTGATTGACTGAAGTGCTGTAGACAGAGGAGCATATCTAGTGTTCATGAGCACGAAAAATTAACATTACACGTCACATGCTTGAGTGACGTCTTTGATACTCAACCTTTTTATTCTGCCGTCCATGATAAGATAATTGCCAGCAAACAACTGTGCTCATCAAGTTCTGGCAAAAAAAAAAAACACTTTTATTTTTCTGACAGTCAGTACATGAAAAATGTTTTATCCAGGACCAGTCAAATAGAGTGTGTAGTCAGAAGTAAATATTTTTTGTATATTTCATTCAGTCCGTTTAGTTTTTTGACTTTTGTGTGTCATTCAAATTTCTAGGTCACAAAGTTTAATTGGATAGACTTTGTGTTACATACACCAGGAAAAGGTTCTGCTGTGATTTTATAATAAAGAATCTGAAAAGATTCTCTTACTGCAGAAAAAACTAAACACCCCCACCACACAGTAACTAGTTGTTCCACAAGGATCTATTGTAGCCCCCATATCATATTCTTTTAATATAATTCAGTTGGGACAGTGACTTTGTCCAGAAGAAAATACTTTTATATGCAGAAGATACAAAGAAGTATAAAGTGACCCTGGAGTTGACCTAAGCAGTAGCAGTTACTCTTCGGTTTAAAATTAGTCCTTAATTTAATACATTTACCAAATCTGCTATCTTTATTCATTATGTATTTATTGACAGAATGAAAAAGCTGATCACTGGTTTTGAATCGAATAATGTGCAGCCATGTGAAAAGAAAGCGCACCCCTTTAAATTGACAGGTTTTACATTACAACATGTATCTAAGGGTCATAGAAGCAACATTTTCCATCGTGGGTTCATCTTTTTTTAATAAATTATGACAATGTACAATCTGATAGAAACACTTTAATTTATATGTTTAAGCCCTAGCACTGACAGATGGTGCACTCCCTTTTTAAGTTATGTTATTGCCTGTACCTTTTATGTACAGGCCAATTATGATTTTTCTTTTATTCTAGGAAATACTACATGAACAAATAAATGTATTACATTTTTAGCTTAATTCGGCAATACACTTCAAAAACATGGCACATAAATGTAAAAAATGTGCTGCAGGTTCGATTCCAGGAGAAAATGAAGGAATTTCTATTTTTCCCAGTTATGTTTCAAAGCTATGCCCCTAATTTTTGCCTTCCAAAACAGAACATCTACAAGCATCTCTAACAAATATTCAACTACATTTAGACATCAGTAGATATCATGTTTTCTCTATTCACATTTCAACCACATTTCATATTTTTTGGATAGAAATATGAATTAAATACAATAATTAATAAAAAAGAAAGTGGATCAATGTACATGTCTTTGCACATCAAAATGAAACTTAACAGGAAAAATCATATTTTCCAATGTTTTTACTGCTGAACACTAGCCACAGCTGATCTAAAAACTAGCTACATTTAGGCATCTAGATGTGGTTAAGATGACTTGTTGCACTTCAAACCGAGCCTGTGAATGGAGAAGAAATTTGGTTTAAATTACTTTGAACCTGGCATGGATGTTTGCGCCAGACAGAATGATCTGAGTATTTCCCATCTCCAAAATTCAAAGAAAATTCTGAAAAACATGAGACATCCAGTAAGCAGCAGTTGTGTGGACGAAAATGCCTTGTTGATGTCTCAGTTCAGCAGATATTGTGCAGACATATTCGAGATGATAGAAAGGCAACAGTAGCTCAGATAACCACTAGTTACAATCAAGGCATGCAGAACAATCTCGGTATGCACAACCTTGAACTAGATAGGCTACAGCAGTAGAAGCCCACACCAGGTACCACTGATGTCAGCTAAAAACAGGAAACTTACTATTCACGCAGGCTTACAAAAATTAGACAACAGCAGATTGGTCCGATCTGTCTTGATTTCAGTTGCAAACCTCGGATGAAAAGGTTCAAAGTTCATGTAAACAATAGGAAACCAAAGATCCAACCCACTTTGTATCAATGCTTTAAGATGGTGGCTGTGATGCAATGGTTCAGGGAATATTTTCTTACCACACTTTCAACTGCTTAGTACCAACTGAACATTGTTTAACAACCACAGCCTGAGTATTGTTACTGACCTCGTCCATCCCTTTATGACCAAAGTGGTCTCATCTTCAACTTCCAGCAGTCAAATGAGCGATGTCACACAGCTCAAATCGTCTCAAACCCATTTCTTGAACAAGAAAAAGGGTTCGCTGTACTCCGTCAACATACCTCAATCATTTGCATTATGGATGGAAAGCAGACAAATCTGCAGCAACTGTATGATGCCATCATGTCAATATGGACACCTCTGAGGAAGGTTTCTGACACCATGTTGAAAGCATGACATGAAGAATTTAGGTAGGTCTGAAGTCAAATAGGGCCCTGCCCAGTACTAGCGAGTTGAACCTAATAAAATGGCTACCAAGGGTACATGGTGTTTCAAGTTTTTGGCTATTTCAACATGTCCAAAGAATATGTCTACAGCCTGGCCAAGCTAGTGATCAGATTGTGTATGCTGCAGTATAAAATGCATCTTCATACTTTATTGAAAAGCAAGGCTGACACGCAATAGTGTGATAAAGGTAAAAGTAAGAGAAACATGAAATTATAAGCTTTTATTTTGTACACTAAGTACACACAAAATCGTAGGTACATTTCTACATTTTAAAAATCCCTGCAACTATTTCTGACCATGAACCTGTAATAAAACCTTTAACTCTTCAGTTTCAATGTCTCTTGTTGGGCGAAGACAAAATTACGCTTAATAATTACGTGTAAATTCTGGTAATCTGCTTTATAATGGATAAGCTTTGACAACAGTTGTTTTTGGAAGTGAAGCAAACTGAGTAAACAGTCGGCTGGTTAGACCTAAGGTGACAGGGCAGCTTCAGGCCTGCTGACTCCACAATCTGTGAGCCACCAGTCCATCATAACCACTCCCCTTCGCAACATGTGCACACACACACACATATACACACACACACAGTGTCACCACCCACAACAACATTACATGACAGCTCAAAGTCCGGGACTGAGTAAGAGAACCACACCAACTGGAAGGGTTGAATTCATCTCTGTTTAGTAATTCTGAAACATAATGACAACATTGTGACTAACAAGTAAAATAGTTTAAGATAAATGAAAGTTTTCTTGTGCTCATAAAATAGTTTGTTTGATATAAAAAAAATTAGAGTTTTAAAAATAAAATAAATCTATAAACAATAAGGATCTACAACTGAAAATTTAAATGATTACCGACATAAAAACATCCTCTAAAGTAATTATTTAACTTGTAGTCTGTCCATCTAACCTTTAAGTTGCATACAAAAAGAAAAGACTTCCATTACAGAGATTCATAAACTTTAACCACTTAAACTTTCCAGACTGTGCCTTTAATTCAGCAACCAGACAGATTCTCATAGTAACTTACCTCTGCCAATAACCGAAGCAGTCCATAACAAGTGGCAAGCCGGCTGAAAATCTCATGCCAACCGGGCCAGCGTGCTGGTTTTCACACAGTCCGCGCAGTAAACACACACTCAAGCACGCTCACGCGCCACAGTCATCTGCACATTGTGTATTCCCCCCTCTCTTCTCTGTGAGATTACCCGTGTGTGTATCATCTGCATCTAATGACAGCTGACTAACTACATGCCACAAATCCTCTCTGCCCTGTCCCCTCCCCCTGCCTCTTTCTCTCTCTTTCACACGCACACACACTTCTCCCTGTCTCCTCCCACTACACACACACACTCCTCCCTCCTATTAGCTGATGTCTAGAAAAAAAACCGTCTCTCCCTTATCTCACACAGCCTTTCTAGGTACAAAAGGATTTGCATGACCTGTTGTTCTTTTGTTTTGGTGCATCATATTGTAGATGCTTTTCATTTTACAATGCAAGCTTTTGCAAAAGGTTTTGCTTTACAAGCAAAACCTGAAATCAAGATGTTCAACATTTTAGACATTTTCCAAGCCCTGTTTTTTTTGCAAAATTACCATTAACTAGTTAAAAGAAATACCAAAGCCAGTTAAAGCCAAAAACAAAAATAAATAAATAAACAGACTGTTGCTTTGCATTTGGGACCTTTTTAATAAACTTCGTCATTGCTTTGAAAATAAGATGGGACTAAGTGGCAGGCAGAACACAAAAGAGAGACGAGCTGTAGACAAAGACACGACGAGAAAGGTAATTCAGCAAACAACTGCAGCTTCCCACATAAACAGGACTACTAACACACACACACACAAACACTGTCAGCCTAACTGCCTCCCTCACATCTTTCTCAGCTTTCACTTTCTATGTTGTCATGTCAGGGTGTTCCTGTTTGCTTCAGTAGCTTGTTGCGCTTTCCGGAAATTTCTATTTTCAAAGCTTGGCTCTATAAACTCTAGTATGAGCGCTCATGAATTAGCCCCCACCATTCAGGTAATCATGTTGTACACTTGAGATAATACATTTACGGTCACATACAGCTGAGCTCTGTTAGGCTGCTTAAATGTAATCTGACAGAAAGTCTAAAACTATTTTGCAGAAACGAGCAGTTAAAAAGCGAGTTGTACCAAGACATTGGCTGGTGAACAGATGAAGGTCGGAAATTCTGACCCTCTGTCATATTAGTTAATGCATCATATCTAAGCACCAACAAGCCTCAAATGAGTTAACAAAAAAATGCATTAAACATGAAAGGCACCATCTACAGGACATTGTTAAAATGAAAGGAACAGTAAAATGTTAGATCAGGCTTTAATGTTTCAGCAGTAACAGTTATTAACTACAGATCCACAGAGAACTTTTATGTTTGACAAGTTCTGGTCAGTGGTTGAAAGCTAAAACTCAAATCCCAAGTGAACACTAAGTGCTAAAAGGTCATGCTGACAACAACACTCTTCAGTGTCGAGGTTGTAATGGAGGGAAGATGCCTCAGAGTTAGCTATTTCCCCTGTTACTGAGGAAGCACAAACTTGTGTAAAAAGCTTGTGGGATTGAAACAGTATTTTCTATCAAGGCTTGTCAGCTGTTTATTCAAGCTGCTGCTTTTAAGACAGGCAGCTAGCTGTTTTTAAACTGCTCAGTGTATTACAGAAAAAAATGCTGTGTTTTAACCCTTTGAAGGGTCTTGGAAATGTCATTTAAAGTAAAGGTATAATAACTCTACAAGGAAAACAGCAAAGACAGATAGTTATGGTTAGTAATGCTAACAGTGTTAATTGCTAATACTAGATGCTAAAGACTCTTTCAACTTTACCTCCTTAAATATGCTGTCTTTGTTTTTAATAAAAAGTAATTCCAGAGTAAAGGTAGAGCTGTGTAGCATCGACTGCTCTCTCTCCCACAGACCTGTTTTTTTAGACATAAATACTGTAATAACTGTCCAACTGATACACTTCTAAAATGCTTCCGTGCAGTTACACTATGAATGGTTCAACAATACAACACAACAGTAAATCAGAGCTTCTCTCTAAAATATTAAAGTTGGAAAATGCTTCTAATTACTTTGAATAGACCGTCTGGAAAAACGTCATAAGCTGCTATATTCTGGACTGCAAAGAAATGCATTTGTGGGCTATAATCTGTCTTGTAAAGGAGTAATAAAACATTTTTAGTTTTATTTCTATGAATGCACCATTCCATAACCTGGAGGACTGTACTGTAATAATAGATATCTGGTTATACAGAGGGAGAAAACTTTGTAACTTAGGGTGGCTAAAGACAAAAATATTTTACATCATATTGTTTCTGTATTTTTAAGACAGAGAATGTGCTAAAGGGACCTGGGTTTTACAAAAGCCCAATGAGAGGCCAACCAACACTTGGTGTGGTAAAGGCAGGCCTTGAAGTAAAACAGCAGTTCTCTTAAAGATGCCACGTTCAGCTACGTAATCATTTATTTATTCATTACGGAGATTTTAAAATATAGGTTACAAATGAGACACAGAAAATAAGGAAAAAAAGTGGAAAAAACATGAGCACACCAACCTTGTAGACAAAGCATCCTGGGTAAATGTCCACTTTGGAAGATTAGTCAGTCCTATCTGTAATATACAAAATATCCCACATAAAGGTCCAGGGTGCCTATGTAGTACGTGTGTAATCATGGAGATTAAATTACACATAGGTGGTTTTCACTAATGAGGTGACTTCTGAAGACAACTTTTTGGACTGGATTTTATTTTTTGGCTTTAGAGTAAAAGGGGCTGAATACATGCCACACAGTTTAATTTATGATACGTAGACATTTGTGGTTGTAATATGACAAAATATGACAGAAAAGGGATAAGGGGAGTACATGGTTTGGAAGGCACTGTGCATTAGGTTCTGTATGATTAAAACACCAATTAATGTTTTATTTTGTAAAATATTTTTTTGTAAAGGAATAATAATAACAATAATTAATATTATAATATTATATTAGATTTATTGACCAACCTAAGTGGATAATATAAAAAAATTCCATAACAATATAAGAGGCTGTGAAAGCATTTGTCCTACTGTTTATTCACCTTTTGCCTTAGTAGACACTGATACAGACCAACCATACTCTGTGAGGCCACACCTGTTTTACTCAGAGGATACATTAACAACATCCAGTTGTATAGAATAGAAAAATCCTTCATTGTTCCACAGTGGGGAAACTCAGGTGTACCAGCAGCAAAGTGAAAGGCAAACAGAAGCATGCATGTGGCTTTCACCACAAGGCAAACCAGTGGGTCAAAACCAGTCAGACAACAGTAGGTGGACCTAGACAATATGAACAGGAGGTTTAACCTGTTGTGGTTAATCGGTATGCAAGGAGGTGACATCACCTTATGTCAAACAGTAAATAATTCTTACAGGCAGAGGAATATTTCTTCTTGAATAAGCAAAACCAAATATATAAAAAAAATATAGTTTCAAATATTCCTGGAAGAATATAGGGAGGTTTACCTGCTATACGATCTGCAAACACATCAACTGACCACACCCGGTATCAAATGTGTGAGTAGGCACTTGATAAACGCTTTGCTAAGCTTTTATAATAAAATAGTTGGGCTGAATATCACCTTAATCACCCCCCACTGGTTATTCTGGAAATCTCACTCCTGCCAGCAGCAACAGGAAAACCTGGAGCTTTTCCCAGATAATGGCAGCAGCCTCAGAGGATGAGTCAGAACACTTTCAGGCGTTTTTCACATCACGAGCTTGACCTGGACCAGTGTGGTGCTGGTCCAGGTTCACAGAGTTCCCACTGGTTGTGGGGTTCACATTTATGACAAAAAATGGCTCCTTTTTATTTGAACAGCTGAAGCTGAAAGAAAACCAGCTGGAATCTCTCTTTAAATCGACACACGTTTGCTGTCCTTCTGTTTTCACGAAACAGAGAGTTGTGTTGTGACCATCGAGTCTGAGATCAGGTATCATGTTGCAGTACCCTGAACAAAAACAGCAGAGGAGTCTACCTGCTCACCAGGCATTGGTAACACCGTGTTGTTCTGCCTCACCTTATAACCTGTGAAGACCTCGCCTTTTCAGGAAATGTTACACGTTTTTCTTGTTAATCATATCGTCTCCCCAACCTTGTTTAAAAAATCTCACTGGCTTTGTGTTTTATTCCCAGTAAAAATTCTGCAGTTCTGAGAGGGCCTCACTGGTTTTTAGAGAACAGTAGGTAACAAACAGGATCATGAACAGCAAGGAACAAAGCTAACAGGGTTAGGGAGAAAGCCCACAAAGACTCTATCACCCACCTATACTGACAAGCAGACCAAGAAGAACATTAATCAGAGGGTTAGGTTCATTGAAAACATAGAACCCGGACAGTCAGAGGTCTGTCGAGGAACTGGAACGTAAAGAAAGTCACTATTTACATCTTAACAGCATGTTTTATATTAAAAAAAGTGCCATTTGAATGCATCTTAGAAGTCCAGATGGAAGAATCTGTCAAGTGGACAATTATGCATTAGCCAGGCCCTTCACAAGTTTTACCCTCATCAGAAAGTGGGTAGTAGTAAAGCCCATTTGCAGCTTGCCACAAGCCATGAAGGGGGCACAGCAAACATGTGGAAGAAGATGCTCTGCTCAGATAAGCGTAAAAATCTTTTTGGCCTTCATACAGAATGTTACATGTGGAGGAAAACTAACATTGCACATCATCTCCATCATAAAACATGGTGGTGGCAGCATCATGCTGTAGGGATGCTTTTTTTGAGAAAGACAGGAAAATACTGAAAGGAAAACTTGTCAGAGGCTACAAAAGACTTGAAACACACACAAAGGTTCACCTTCCAGCAGGACAGCAATCCTAAACAAGCAGGCAGAGCTACAATGGAGCTGCTTAGGTCAAAGCATATTCATGTGTTACAAAGATCCAATGAAAGTCCAGACTTCAATCCAGTTGGGACTCTATGCCAAGACTTAAAAAAATGCACATTAAGATTTATGTGCTACATTGTGTTGGTGTATTACATATCCCAATAAAACACACTGAATGTTGAGGTTGTAACGTAACAAAATGTGAAACAGTTCAAGTGTGTATAAAAACCTTTGCAAGGCACTGTATCTGCTTTGAAGTGTTATCATTCAGGTTCCTAAATCTAATATACACAACACATCTTAACTCAGTGTTAGCCCATTAGACTTCAGTCTTGTTTGGCAGTGTGAGAGGATAAGGAGGGTGTTAATGTAATGTAACTGAAAACACCAAATGAAAAAGCAACAAAAAGAAGAAGTTACTGTTTTGAAAGCCAAAGCATTTGCTGCCTTCTCTTCTTAATTTGTGCACATCCCAGGGCAGATGGTGTCTTGTTTCTATGAGTATTCCTATACTTGTGGAACTGCTGCCTTCTGAGTCAGTTTGATCCCAGAGATCTCAAACCGCTGAAAACTTCAGCATGCACCTGCCGCCGCAGGGAGGGTTGCATGTTTTCTGAGCTTGTCAGTTTGTGTCTGTGCACATCAGTGTGTGTCTGTGTAGGAGGGACGGACAGCTGATCTCTTCCCAACTGCTGTGCAAACTTCACAAATTGCACACGCAAGCACAAATGTCGTTCCTGTATGCACAATGACACAAGGACTCCATGTACTTCAGATTGATCATTAATTTCAGGAAGACGTTTGTGTTGACCATTTCAGACAGAGAAAGGTAGATAAAAGCCTGGCATCTCTGGTAAATAGGAGCAAAACAAATTCAAGCAATTTTACCGTAGTACCATATCACACTGAATCATGCAGCAAAATCCAACCTTTAATGCGGGTGCACTTTTTCAAGTGCTAAATGACCCACATTAGTCCCCTCCAATAACATTAAAAAAGTTATAGCAGATGGAAGGAGGAATCTTTGGCCTTTCCTCTTTGCAGGACGTCTCGTCTCATTCATTTAGGTTTGAGGACGGCGATTAACATAGAAGAAGGTTGATTTTATGTCTGGTGAACAATTTCTGTGTTAATTTGGCCATATGGTGCGGATCATTATCCTGCTGAATAAAACAGACAACCCATTTCAGTTTCCCGGTAGAATACACCAGAGTTTTTTTTATTTTTATTAAATTCTCCTGGTATTTGAAAACGTTCATGATGCCATGCCCTCAATCAAGATTCCAATGGCCTTTGGACGAGAAACAGACCCACAGCATCATAGATCCTGAAGCTTATTTTACAGTGGACATAAGGTGCTTTTCTACTTACTATTACTTTGGTAATTCCACACCAAACCAACCTCGGAGTGTTCCCTAAGAGGTCAACGCCACCCTGGTTCCTGGCATGCCTCCTAAACAACCCGTTGGTATGAAGTTAGCCTAATGGTTTTTATGGAATCTTGGTAAACTCAGTGTCTCCTCGCTGCTGCTCTTAAAGAGTGAACTTTAGAGATTTTTTGCCTCCCTTACAATTGCTGCTCAATGCGCGTGGTGGCAAATCAAATGTGGGTCCCTGTCCAGGCTAGCTGCCAGTAGGTGAGAAAAATGGGCCTCTGTGTCAAGTGAAATTTATAGCACTGTGATATAGAAAGTCGTAGATTACTGATTTAAAGTTTCTAGGACCTCTGATCAGCATAATAAAAAAAGAAACTAATTACATTTTTCAGCGTTTTGTAATAAACACATTTTTTGTTAGGATTAGATTTTTTCCCTCCTGATTAATTGGGCTCAAGATAAATGTTGATTTTTTTCTATATTTTACAGTGTGAGATTACATTACTGCAACAAAGATGATTTTATTTTAGGCATTTTATACATCTTTACCAGGAGCGGCAACAAATTTGCCTGTCTGCACCATCTCAGCTTTATGCAGATGAATTCACAAAATACACTCATGTTTCAACACAAGACAAAGTTCATCCTGCCCAGACACAGGCGCAGGTATATACTGCAGTTTGCTGTGGAGAGTTTGACTGTTAATTATTTGCATACTCGACACTGTGGTAAGAAAACTCTATGGCCCAGGCACACGTTGATCGAAGAGCACAAGGGAGCTGTGGAGAGTCAACGAGGGCCACGCAGAGAGACGGCCTACTTCCTGGCTGTGATTAATTTCTGTTACCAAGCAGCTCTATGGTAACACAGACATCCGTAGCTGCGCTGGGCTCGGAGCTGCTTTACAGTGCAACCACATATCACACACATATTAGTCCTAGTCAGAATCATATTCGTGAACACTAAATGGTACCCCACACAGTGACCAGCAAACCTATTCATTGTCTGAACTTTTTGCATTTTGCCACATTATAACGCCAACCTTCATTAGGGTTTTTTTATGTTACTGATCAACATGTCAAGTTGTGCAAAGTTGTAGAGTGGAAGGAAACTGACACATGGCAACAAATAAAAACCTCAGGTGTACCCCTGAGTCAGTTCTATGCAGAACCATCTTTCCCTACAGTTACTGCTGCAGGCTTTGCACAGCATGTTACTGAGATTTTTGCTCATTCGTCTTTGCAGGTAGCCCTAGTTCTGTCAGATTGGATAGAGAGTGCATTAATGCTCAAGTCTTGCCCCAGATTCTCTGGACTTTGACTGGGCCATTCTAACACATGAATATGCTTTGATCTACACCATGGTAACATGGTTTTGATCATGGTAACAGGTTGTGTATTTTTGAGTCGTTGTCCAGCAGGACAGTAAAACAAAGTATTTTTCACATGACAGTAGTTAGGATGATTGTCAGAAAAAATGAATTGAGTTTATACAATAGGGAGAAAGTGAAATTGAATCAGTTCTAAAATCACAATAGAGTGTCTGGAATGTCTCCTTTTTGCCAGTAGTTTCTCAGCCATTGACTATAATGCTAACGTCGTACAGATTGGTCTCTCTTTTGCTATGGGACCCGTTTCATTTTTACAACCGTTCCTCAGATAAATTTATCCTCAGTTGCCTCACAGCACGCGCCCTCTAGCCACAAGAGTGAAAAGCAGAATGAAAACAATAAACCAAGCTGCCTCAGACTCAAAGAATCTTTGACAGCATCTGGGAAACAGGAAAGCTTCTGCTGACAGACTAGACAAACAAAGTTTCAACTTTAAAGAGAGTTTAGTTTAAAGAAAGTTTACAGTAGTGAACATCATTAAAATTTGACTTTAATGAATTTTGCACCTTGTGTGAATAACCCATCTCAGTAGGGAATATCTAAATGAGCTCTGGCCAGAGCCCATGTTTGCTCTGCAAAAGCCCGTTATCCCATTAGCTTGTAGCATCCCACTGCAGGCCTGTACAGTCACTCACTCCCTCCATCTCAGTTCTGCTGTCATAGTGCTGGAGAATTACAGCCGCCGTCAGATCCAGCTAACCAAATTAGCACTTGTTATGCAACCTGCTGCACTTGGCTTCCAGGTCTGGAGCTTAATCCTGCACAGCTCTCAGAACGGTGGTCTGCACATAGGAAGGTCCTGCAGACTGTTGCCCACTGTACTGACATAACTGGTCAGGTCCAAAAAGCAAAAAGCAAATTTTCTGCCCCTTCTGAGGTTTCTTTACATTTGATGCTGAGAGATAAAATCAGAGTTTCAGCAATGAAAGTAATTTAAAAGGCTGCAACATGAGAAATGATTTGCTTTGTCGCTCTTTTCTGGAAGAAAATATATTGAGGGGGAAAGATTGGCTCATTTACACTGATTCATCGTGTTCAATAGGTAGTCCAATTTTCACATTATAAAAATACATCGTAAAATCAAACCTTAATGGTTTTAAATTTTCTACATAATCCAGCCAGGTTTAAATTTGTACAATAAAACCATTTTGTTACCTAAAGGCCATGACTCCTGTTCACACAAGCCACGAGGACCCTTTACTGGTGGGCTTTCATTCGATTCCACAGTTTATCCAAAAGTTACAAAGATTCAGTGGAGAGTTTAAAAAGTCCTTCTATTCTATATATATATATATATTCTTCTATATATTCTTTTATTACTATCACAGTGATCCAAAGCTAAAGCATCGCGCTACAACATGTGTGCAAGCTCTAATGTGAATATATGCAGCATATAACCTTAACAAAATGCTTAAAATAAATCACAGCTTTTAGACAGACTCTTGTACAAATTTAGGGCTGTGTGAGGTGTAATTTTGTTCCTTAATTTTACAATCAAATAAAGAAAAACTTTAATCAAATTAAATCTGATTTGAGAACAATACTTTACAAAGCACAGCATAGTCATGATATTTTACTACTAAAATAAATGGTTCAATGAAATTGTGAATCATTTCATTTAGGGCTGGAATGATTCCTCGAATGACCCGATAAAAAAAATTCTTGAGGCTAAATGTCTTGCCATGATTCTTTATTTCATTTAACTTCATACTTTGAAACTATCGAATTTTTTTCTGCATGCCATCACATGTTCAACAGGGGACGGTTATTGCAGAAGCGCAACATGCTGTTGTTCACATTAATCGGGATCGAGAGAAAAGACCCAAAATGTTGTAAGTTTAGGTATCTTTTAAAAAAAGAGAGAAGCAAACATCCTCTACAGTAAACCGAGTTAGTTTAGCAGGGTGACGTCAACAAAAACTTTGCAGATGAATGTATTTCTGGAGGGCTTCCACACCGATGACAGGCATTCGACAGTCTGCAGTGAACACCGTCGAGTTAAACTGGAAAAAAACACAGATGGAGCTGCGCTCTGTTCATCCACAGCAGAGTACAGCGCAAGCGAGGCGGAGTTTTCAAAATAACAAGTAGATAATTGCTACATTTTATCTGCAAAGGGATCAGGAACACTGGAACTGATCTTCAGTGAGTCATACTAACCCTAAAATTCCAAACGTCCATGTGCAGTCTAGTATTTAGAAATAAAACTCTTAAGTATCCTTATGGAGGGTCTTACTAAATGTTGCTTACAGAATATTGCTTTGGCTGTGGTGCTTGAGGTAAAGAGGAGGATCTGAAAGGAGCCGTGACATGGCTCTGCAAGTGAGTGCGTCTGTGCATGTGCCTGTGATGGTTAATTAGAGCACTTGGTCTCAGGAGGATCAGACATGGAAGACGACTGTCTCTGCTACGTGACAGAAAGCCAGGGGCAGCATGCAGTTGATTAGTTAGGGGCAGCAACAAGGGCTAGACATAAACAAACATAGATTTGCAGACAAGCTCACACACGCCCATAGGTATAGCCCTTGGTAACGTTTAAGTAAACGTAAAACTGAACCAGAAAGGTGGAATTACAAGAGCAGAGTGGACTTGGAAATACACACACTCATCCTTGTCTTTCTATCTTTACGAGCCCTTTGCATTGACTTCCATTCATTTTCCATTCACTTCTATGGCCTAACCCTAAACTTATTACCAGTACATACCTAACCCTAAACGTAACCTAAACTCAATTAGCACCTTAGTGTTAAACCTAACCTAACCCCTAGACAAAAACAGCATGAAAAAAGTGAGTACCAGGAAACTGTTCTTATTTTCCAAAAATGACCTCTCATGGTTGGTTAAAAACGGTCCTCTCTTGCCAAGAACACGCCACACACACAGGTTAACTTTTCTGTGTTCAAAATGCATTTCCTTAAGACATGGTTGCTGGGCTCGAAGCATGTTGTCTGAAATATCTGGTCTTTCACTGGGCCATTTAAACATATGAATATGATTTGACCTAAACCAATCCACCATTGCTCTGTTCGCACGTTTAAACTCAGTGTTCTACTAGAAGGTGAACCTCTGTCCTACTGTCCAGTCTAACAGGTTTTCATCCAGAATTGCTCTGCATTTTGCTCCATCAATCTTCCCATCAACTCTGGGCAGCTTCTCTGGTACTGCTGAGCAAAAAGACCCCCCCAGTAGGATGCTGCCACCACCATGCTTCACCATGGCGATGGTGTGTTTAGAGTGATTTACCATCCCTTAGTAGGCTTGCAGTTGTGCCATACCTTTTTTCCAACTTTCTAACAATGAATTAACAGGGTTATGTGGGACACCCAAAACGTGTTATATTGTTTTATAACCTAACCCTGCATATTTCAATGCAAACTTGACCACAGCTTGCTGTGTTCTTCTGTCTTCATGATGCTATTTGTAAAGCCAGTCAATCCCCAGCCCTTCCTCCTCAGTATCTTCCTCCTCCTCCTCCATGCCTAGCTGTCACTGGCCACTACATCATTTGATCTCTCACGTGGTTCAGTAAATTCAAGCCACTAAGGATCCCTGACTTGGAAAGCTGTCAACCTTAAGTTAAGATTTTGATCTAGAGTACATTCCTGCACTATCCCAGCAGAACTCTAGGTTGGTTTTAAAATAGACAAGCATTCTTCTAAACCACACTGACATATTTAAAAGGTTAGAATTATACCCTGGCAGTGAAAATAAGGTCAATTATAACAAAGCTATCCGGAAACACAGTTACATCACATCCAGGTGGATCCTTCAGCAACAACAAAAACAACAACAAACTCTGGAAGACTATGTCATTTTGTGGAACAGTCACATTTGCTCCAAATTCTTAACAAGAGAACCAAATTTCTGAAGAATTAGGTATCATCTGGGGAAGGAGACTAAACATAGACTTGGGAAACATGCTACACATGGAATCCTTTCAAAGTTCACCTTTGGGTGCAGGTAAGAGCAAATAGGCTTTAAAAGGGCCTAAAAAACAAAACCACAAGTCCAGCCCTCAAAGATAACACAACTAGAGGAGTCAGATGGCACCTGTCACGTAGGCAAACTGACAGGTTTCATATAAGAGCATACCAGCACTACAGCAAATACAGACACATTCTTGTTACTGCTCTGAAAGAGATGAACCTCAGAATTATACAATAGGTTGGGACCTGCACTTAATGTCTTTTCTGAAATAACCTGAATAACATGTTAGGCCAGTGTCACGCTCCTCATCAGATGCCATGATCCAAGAATGCATTCAAGCACAATGTGATTGATGGTATTCTGCTTTATGCACTGACAGAAAGAATGTGACCAGAGAATTATGGGAAAATACTCTGCGGTGCAAATGATTTATGTTTTGGTAGGTCAACTGCCTTCGAAGAGCTTGCAAATTGAACATTTAACCAGCCAACCCAAGGAATGCAAAACATGCAGTCATCTATCAGTAAAAAGTGTTTTAAGACATGACATCCGTGTTGGATTGTGAATTCTGAACAGTGAACAACGGGCTTCTCATCTCAGCAACACCAGCAGCCATCTGTGCAAAAATCTGTCGGATGTCATTAAAAGAGCATCAGGTCATTATTGGTTGTAATAAAAGAAACAAGTTGGGTTTGCTGCTGTCCAGAGGTCTCCCCTACAGCTCGTAGTTTTATTAGTGTTACTCTGGGTTTTAATAGATAAATGCAAAGAGAATAAAATATATAAATAAAAGAATAAAACAAATAAATAGTTGACACTTTACTTCATAACATGTATAAATGCTTTCCAGCAACTTCCTTACATCTCTCTCTTTAAATCACTTTGTTAATTAGAGGAACACCGTAAGATTTCTTTCAAAATAAATGTATTCATTATATTATAAATAATACTAATATGCCTGCAGCATAAAAAACATCAATTTATTAAAATGACCTTACACAAACAGATTGGCTTGACCTTATCATGCCACAGCAGCTTGATTAAATTTAAGTTTGGACTTTGACTATGCCTACCCAAAACCTTCAGTTCATTTTATTTTATTTACTCATTAATTTTAAGCCCATTGGATGTGGACTTGCTGGTGTCCTTTAGAGCATTGTTCTGCTGTATAACTTAATGGTGCTAGGTCTAAGGGTCCCAAACTGAAGGCCTGACATTCTCTTTTACGATTTTCTGCTATGGATGGCAGAATTCAAGGTTCCTTTACTTACATGATGTGCAGGTCATAGAGAAGCAAAAAGCCCCTGACCATCACACTACCGCCACCAGATTTGTCATGATGTTCTTCTCTGAAATGCAGTGGTAATTCTATGTTTAATGTAATGGGATGTACACCTCCGAGAAAAATCCACTCTTGACTCATCAGTATACAGAATGTCTTTGCAAAAGTCTTAGGGATCATCAAGACAGTTCTTGGCAAATGTGAGATGGACATTTGTGTTCCTTCTGGTCTATCTATCGCCATGTGTGCAATGAATCTATAATCGATTAGATTCATTTGTTGAATCTAATAAATACAATTAATTAATTTTCACCAAATAAGGTGAAACTAATTAAATAACTCGATTTTAAGGATCAGAGCTATTTTGCTTTTTATTTTGAAACCCGAAACCGGAAGTTGTGGATAAAGCTGTTTTGACTTGACGGTTGAGTTGTTTGAGGAAGTCCGAGATAAACGAACCTGTCAAGGAATAACTTGAGATATCAAGTGTAAACACTAGTGCCTCCTTTTGGGTCACATTAATCTATTTCAAACGTACCCAAGAATTAAATTTGGTACAGATGATATTCAACTTCAGCGAGAGAATTAAACGAAGAGCGACGCTTCTAAATACACATAAAACCCCGCAGCTGTCGCTTCTCTCGATCAGAAACGTTATTTCCTGAACACTGTAGTTATTCCCATGTTAAATCCTTTATATCTCATCATAAATGCCCTATCTTTAAAGTCGCGCCATAGAGCGAGCAAAATAAATTCAGCCTGAAGTAGGTTAACCTTGATGTTATCTGACAGACACTTTGCACAGCCCTTCCACCACTGTTGGTGCTGGAAATAACTGAGGGGGTGGGACTGGAAGAGTAGAGGGGGGGTTGAGCAGACTTACCTGGGAGTTGAGGTGCCATGGGGGCTGTTGAACGAGGACTTCGTCGGTGCTGTGAGGGTTAGCGGGACGGAGCGGCAGGAGCGTCCAGAGCCGGAGCCGCCATGTTCATCTGGCTCAGAGGTTCCTCGGCTGTTTATCTTTACTAGTAGACCCCCTCCTCCTCCTCCTCCTCCTGCCTGCTACACCTCCACCTCCCCTCTTCTCATTACACTACAGACCAGAACCTCAGTTTCACTCTAAATGAGACACGATTGAAAAGATTTCTTTTTTTAAATTTACACTGAAATTTTCCCTTTCATTTGTATTTTAAATTACATATGATTGCATAAAAAGTTACTGTGATATTTGTACCGTAATTAACCTTAAGGAACCCCTTAGGAAGCATATCCTGAAGATTCCCTAAAAATCAACTGAAAGTTGAAACTGACCTACAGTGGACTTTTAAGGCTAATGTTCTGCAAGTTCCCTGTAAGTTCTCTGTTAGAACCTATAGCAGGCCTATAAGGCGCAAAACTGTGGAGTTGCAAAAATCTTCAGAGTAATAAATAGGTCCCACTGAATGTTCCAGTTAACCATTAAGGAATAATTACTATGGATGTTCCTTCAAAAAAGGTTCCCTAAAGGTTTCCAGAACCTTACACCAAAAGCTAGAGAGCATCCCTTAAAGTGTTCCAGAAGGTCGGGATGTGATTGGTACAACTCAGTTCAATGGATCTTTTTAAGGAAGGTTTTAACAGCAATACAATGAATGTTGAATCTATTCCTTCGGACCCTGTAAGTTTCTTCCTGTTGAAAAATTTGCCTTTACCTTTAATTTAATCTTTACAGAACATTGTCTGAAGGTTTCCTCAAGGTCACACAAAACATTGCAAATAACTATCAGGAAGCCTTTAGGCAATGTCACATTTTACCCTTCGGAGAATCTTTTGGGAACACTCCCTATAAGTACCCTGCAGGTCAGACTATAAAACCTGGAAAAGTGTCTGGGAACTTTTTCTAAATACAAAATCCATAACCTGATATATGAAACACAGCACATCAAATTGTTTTTTATCTTTAAACTGACCTTTCTGTGTAGTATTTCTAATGTCCGGCATGTTTACCGTCAATAAAGTCTTTCATAATAAGATTTGGTAACTTTCAGTAAAGTCACCAGTCAAATACTAAAATGGTTTGTGCTCAAAACAGAAAGTCCCCATACAGTCAGTTTGTATCAGCGCTATGAGTCAATATAGAAACAGATGAGATCCACAGCTGAGGGGGGGTTGGCCAAAGCTCAAGAGGTCACACAAGAGAACTAATAAGGGAAAACTGAACAGTGGTTTATCACAATGATTAAGTTGAAATTATTTTCAACTTTTTAAATTCCTAATGTCATATTTTAATTAGAAAGATTTTTTTATAGCAATAAAGTCACTATTACAAATGCATTAAAGACACACAGAATTAATTCCAACATGAATTTAATTTATTATTTACAATGTCAAGAGGAAAAATAGAATATTTTAAATATTTTTCATATTACTGTATTGTTTTTACATTTGTAATAATTGACAGACCAGGTTATTTGGCAGATGCTGCCACCTAGTGACAGCCTGGACATGTGTCCATTTTTTCTGCTACAGACTATTATTTTTTTAAGAACAAGTGATGGAGAGGAAAAAATCAGTCAGAGTTGTAAAAAGTGCACCTGTATGAAGACATAGCGATAAATGATAACCAGTTAAAGAGTTAAGACACAAATTTACTGGTAGCCAGGTAAAGGTTTTTCTTACATTATGTGGCTTGAAATGATGTTGGTGCAAAGTTGACTTGAAATGTTACTGAAGTCTGTAGAATATATTTAATGAACCTAATTTTAAAGAAGCTTGGAAGTTAATTTTAAGCACAGAAGAGCTCAATTTGTAGGACAGAGCTAAATAAAGGTTTTGTTTGACCTTTGGATTCATTTAAAATCTTCGATATAAGCAGCAGCTTAATCCAGACAAGATGTTTACCTCTGCAAAAAGATCCAAAGCAACATGTCTAAACCAAAATGCATTCATTTCTATTGACGTGTTTTTAAACCAACAAGCGTGTTCAACCACAACCATAACATTTTAGTGTGGTCACTTGGGTTTAAAAAGGACTCCCAGCTGTTGTCCAGATAGACTTTCATCAATCAGGTTGTACTTTATGTTTAGATTTTATTTCACCTCAGGGCTGCTGGACATCATAGATTACTTCTCCACGTGCTGCTCTCTGAGTCTTGCACTGGGAAACACATGTTTACATTAGTATGTAAAACTAGAAGGAAAAGTCAAGCGTTTTATGGATTCTTGCAATAGTATTTGCAGTAAAAGAAGTCATAAAATACCTAAAATGATCTTGCCTTCCTTCTCTAGCTTCTTCAGGTGATGAACCAGGTTGACATTAGCTGCTTGATGCAGGTATTCAGGAGTATCCTGGAGAAAAAACCCGCATGGAGGCTAAATGTCAAGTTTCATGGAATACAAAACAGAGTAAGGACCAAAAGTGGGACGGCCATAATGTTTTGTATGGTTGAATGTAGGTCGTCCTTGTTCAGATAACCTTCACCAACAAGACAGACAGGTTCAGCTGTTTGAAAAGATTTTTAACTACATGCAGTGAAAACTAAAGGAAGGCAACTCGTTACTTTTAATAAGCTAATGCACATTTATATGAAACCTTTTCCTCAAATGAGTATGTGATTATTATATTTGCCAAATAATATTTATCACAATAAATAACAGAGATACGGTAGAAATAACACTAATATACCTATGACAATATGTTCAAGTATTCTTGGAGCAGTAGATCATTTTTATTGTAAGGTTTGTGATGAAAGCAATTAGATCACTTTATACATTATTGTTTTAAACATTTGTGTAATAGCTGTGGTACAGTAAAACTGTGGTGTTTTTACATTACAAAAAAAGTATAGGCACCCAAGTATAGTGATCGTAATCATGCCTCCTCTGATTAACAGACTATGTGTTTTTATTTATGGATAATGTGCTCCATACTAATGAGCTTAGCATTAACAGTCATACCTGTGTGCTTTCGACCGCTCGAAATGAAAAGCTTCAAAGAAAAAACAAACGTTCTTCCTGACCTTATAGACAATCTTTACAAGCTCCATGGAAGAAAAACGCTTTCCTGCTCCATCCTGAATAGCTCCCAGGATCTGTTGTTCTCTTTGGTCCCGGTGGCTGATGTAGTGTTTGATCTTGGCGCCAGCATCCTGGACCACAGGCCCGTGTCCTGCACAGGAACACAATAAACACAGGAACATGAGAAAAAAAAGCGATAATTGTTCAGAAAAAAACACACTGTGGTATCTCCCACTGATTTGTGGAGCATTTTTAAAGCTGCATTCAATTCATTCAGCCATCAGTATATCGGGAAACTTTAATACTAAGACTGAGCAAATGCTGTTCTGAACCACATTTACTGTACTGTGATAACGCAAATCTAACACTAGAGACACTGGAAGGGCTGCATGATATTAGAAAAACATGACATTAAGGTATTATTATTGTTGAATCTTGTGATGACAATGTCGATTATGATTACCAACGTCTTCCATAATACTTTCCTGTCTGTCATCATAATCTCTCCATTACTCTCTCTCAAAGCATTCTGGATCTTGGTCACTAAATTAAATGTGGGATAAAGGTTCAAAAAACATAAATATATGTTGCTAGATATATTATTGACAGGCAGAGATTTATTGTATAGCACCTAAAATATTAAAAACAACCTAATAATGGACCAAAGCAGACAACCGGTATTCGATATGTTGTGTAGTTCTACTAAAAGGTTGCACAATATTTAAAAGAAGAAGAAGACCATCTTTATTTTTCAGTCTGCTGAATGCGAAAAAATTCCGACTGTATTGTGAAAATCAGAACCAGAGCTTGTGTTCTGGACTTGGAAACAAAAACTTGTTATCACTTTTGGCCAGGAATTGGAATACCTGGTGTGCAAATGTAAAAACAGGCAGTGCACCAGGACTGGCGCTCATGCAAAGGGGGTCCAGGGCCACGATACCCCAGAAAAGTTTAGTAACAATATTAAATCTTGCAATTTGGTGCCATTCTGAAGCTTTGGTCACATCCTGACCATCTGAAATATTTTTTTAAGTGTACTAACCTGTCTTTTAGTAGTATCTTGATTAGAGACAAAAAAAGCATTGGGGCAACTGGCAAAGGTCCTTTAATATGTTTTGGTCATTCTGGGTGGATGACAAGCATCCCCATCTTCCATTTACTAACAATGTCTATATGTTAGAATAAAAATATGCATAACATCCTATAACAAGTAAGCTATTGGATTTTCCCAGATTTACCTACCAGCTAAAAGAAACCATGATAATTTAACTGTACGTCCAGTGGACCAAGAGAAATGATTTTGTCCTGGGCCGTTCCCTGGGCCTCCTCCCGGTGGGACGTGCCTGGAAACCTCCCGAGGAAGGCGTCCAGCAGGCATCCAGTGTAGATGTCCGAGCCACCTCAACTGGCTCCTCTCGATGTGGAGGAGCAGCGGCTCTACTCCGAGTCCCTCCCAGACGGCCGAGCTCCTCACCCTATCTCTAAGGGAGTGCCCGGCCACCCTATGGAGGAAGCTCATTTCAGCCGCTTGTATCCGGGATCTCATTCTTTCGGTCATGACCCAAAGTTCATGGCCATAGGTGAGGGTAGGAACGTAGACCGACCGGTAAATCGAGAGCTTCGCTTTTCGGCTCAGCTCTCTCTTCACCACAACGGACCGGCACAGTGCCCCCATTACTGCGGCAGCCGCACCGATCCGTCTGTCGATCTCCCGCTCCATTCTTCCCTCACTTGTGAACAAGACCCCGAGATACTTGAACTCCTCCACTTGAGGATGGAACTCTCCTCCAACCTGAAGAGGACAAGCCACCCTTTTCCGGTCGGACTCTGACTTGGAGGAGCTGATCTTCATCCCAGCCGCTTTACACTCGGCAGCGAACCGCCCCAGCACATGCTGTAGGTCTTGGCTAGAGGGGGCCAGCAGGACCACGTCATCTGTAAAAAGAAGAGACGAAATCCACTGGTCCCCAAACCAGACCCCCTCCGGCCCTTGGCTGCGTCTAGAAATCCTGTCCATAAAAGTTATGAACAGGACCGGTGACAAAGGGCAGCCCTGCCGGAGTCCAACATGCACCGGGAACAGGTCCGACTTAGTGCCAGCAATGCAGACCAAACTCCTGCTCCGCTCATACAGGGACCGGATGGCCCCTAATAAAGGGCCCCCGATTCCATACTCCTGGAGCACCCCCCACAGGGCATCACGAGGGACACAGTTGAATGCTTTCTCCAGGTCCACAAAACACATGTGGACCGGTTGGGCAAACTCCCATGAACCCTCAAGTACCCTGTAGAGGGTATAGAGCTGGTCCAGTGTTCCACGGCCGGGACGAAATCCACACTGCTCCTCCTGAAGCCGAGGTTCGACTATCGGCCGGACTCTCCTCTCCAATACCCTGGGATAGGCCTTACCAGGGAGGCTGAGGAGTGTGATCCCCCTGTAGTTGGAACACACCCTCCGGTCACCCTTCTTATGAAGGGGGACCACCACCCCGGTCTGCCAGTCCAGAGGCACTGTCCCCGACCGCCATGAAATGTTGAAGAGGCGTGTCAACCATGACAGCCCCACAACATCCAGAGATTTGAGGTACTCAGGGCGGATCTCATCCACCCCCGAAGCCTTGCCACCGTGGAGCTTTTTAACCACCTCGGTGACTTCAGCCTGGGTGATGAAAGAGTCCAACCCCGAGTCCCCAGCCTCTGTTTTCACCAGGGAATGGGTGATGGCAGGATTGAGGAGATCCTCGAAGTACTCTTTCCACTGCCCGATAATGTCCCCAGTCAAGGTCAGCAGCTCCCCACCCCCACTGTAAACAGTGTTGGCGAAGCACTGCTTCCCCCTCCTGAGGCGCCGGACAGTTCGCAGGAATCGCTTCGAGGCCAACTGGCAGTCCTTCTGAATGGCCTCACCGAACTCCTCCCAGGCCTGAGTTTTCGCCTCTGCCACAGCCTGGGCCGCAGCACGCTTGGCCTCACGGTACTTGTCAGCCGCCTCAGGAGTCCCACAAGCCAGCCACAGCCGATAGAACTCCTTCTTCAGCTTGACAGCATCACTTACTGCCGGTGTCCACCACCGGGTTCTGGGATTGCCGCCGCGACAGGCACCGCAGACCTTACGGCCGCAGCTACGGGCAGCAGCATCGACAATAGATGCGGAGAACATGGTCCACTCGGACTCTATGTCTCCAACATCCCCCGGAATCTGGTCAAAGCTCTCCCGGAGGTGGGAGTTGAATACATCCCTGGCCGAGGGCTCCGGCAGACGTTCCCAGCAGACCCTCACTATGCGCTTGGGCCTGCCAAGTCTGTCCGGCTTTCTCCTCCTCCAGCGGATCCAACTCACCACCAGGTGGTGATCAGTGGACAGCTCAGCCCCTCTCTTCACCCGAGTGTCGGAAACATGCGGCCGAAGGTCTGATGATACGACAACAAAGACGATCATTGACCTCCTGCCTAGGGTGTCCTCGTGCCAAGTGCACTGATGGACACCCTTATGTTTGAACATGGTGTTCATTATGGACAATCCGTGACTAGCACAGAAGTCCAATAACAAAGCACTACTCGGATTCAGATCGGGGAGGCCATTCCTCCCGATCACACCTCTCCAGGTGTCACTGTTGTTTCCCACGTGGGCGTTGAAGTCCCCCAGCAGAATAATGGAGTCCCTGGGAGGGGCACTATCCAGCACCCCGACAGGGACACCAAGAAGGCCGGGTACTCTACACTACCGCTCGGCCCGTAGGCCGAAACGACCGTCAGAGACCTATCCCCTACCCGAAGGCGCAGGGATGCGACCCTCTCATTCACTGGGGTAAACCCCAACACGAGACGGCTGAGCTGGGGGGCAACAGGCAAACCCACACCAGTGAGCCCGACTATTTCTAGTCGATATCTCTCGACCTCCCACACAAGCTCAGCCCCCCCCGACCTCCCCCGCGAGGTGACATTCCACGTCCCTAGAGCCAGCCTAAGCATCCGGGGATTGGGCAGCTGAGGTCTCCACCTTAATCCGCCACCCAATCCTCTTTGCACCGGTCCCTCACGGTCCCCCCTGCAGGTGGTGGGCCCACTGGGGGATGGCCTCGCATCTCTCATTCGGGCTTGGCCCGGCCAGGTCCCGCGAGGAGCAACCCGGCCACTAGGCCCTCTCCGGCGAGTCCCGACCCCAGGCCTGGCTCCGGGGTGGGACCCCGGCTCCGCCGTGCCGGGCGACGTCACATGCCTCAATTTATTAGTCCTCATGAAGGTGTTTTGAACCGCTCTTTGTCTGACCCAACACCTAGAGCCTGTTTGCCATGGGAGATCCTACCAGGGGCATTTTAGCCCCAGACAACATAGCCTCTAGGATCATTTGAGCACTCAAACCCCTCCACCACGTTAAGGTGGCGGTTCAAGGAGGGGTTGATTTGTTTTGCAGCTAAATGTTCGGCATTCCGAGCAGCACAGTTTTGCAAAGGGCTGTGATTTAAAAAAAAAATTGCTGTAAAAACGGGGCTCCAAGCCTCGATGGTTAACACCATGTTGTTGGGTGAGTTTGGATTCACAGTTTTTCGAAGATGCCCTTTGGTAAAAGTGCATGTTTGTGCCAGATTTGATTAAACTTCCCTCAGACTTTAGAGTTACACCATGTTCATAAGAATGTGAAACTGAATGCAAAAACTTTTTGGCATCAATGTAAACCACTTATCACAGAAGGTCTTTGAAGACTGAAAAACTGGTAATACCACATTGCTAAAATCAACTTATTTTTGCCTCAAAAATTTAAATTATTTAAGGAGATTTTATTTTCACTTAAAAGAACAACAGCCTCATATAAAAAGGACCAGAATAACAAAGAATAACAACAAAATATAGGAGGCCTTTTTGCCAACTGTCACATTTTTTGTCACATTTTCCATACGACTAGCCTAGGCAATTTAAGAAAACATACAGTCCTGGCTTAAATCTCTCCAAACCTCGTTCTGGTTTTAGAAAACTAAAGTTAAACTTTTGAGTCACAATTTCAAAACGGGTAGTTGGCCCAAAACAAAGTTTTGTAAAAAGAACAGCATACCCCGCAGTAAAGCTTGGTGGTTTTTGTCAAGGTAGAAGAAATGTTGTTTCATATACCACTCAATTGTTATCTAAAACCTTCAGGTATCTGCTAGAAAGCTGAAGTTGAGGAAGGATTACATTTTCAGCATCACAGTGAGTCCGAGCAGACATCCAAATTAACAAAAGATTGGCTCCACCTAAAAAAGCCCAAAGAAAATGTTTTTTTGGAATGACCTAGAGTGACCAGAACTAAATCTGAAAATCTGTGAAGTCTTCTGAAAAGTTTTCCTCAAATTTCCTCAAAATGTGATATGTTTGAAGTACTTTTACAAGGTGGTGTGGGCAAATATTTCCAAGTTAAGATGTGACATGCTGAAAGACTGAATACTGAAACTAAATCAGGTGCTTCAACAAAGAATGTGCTTAATGGTGTCTGCACCTTTGCCACCATGTTATTGAAGCTTTTTCAATTTGTATTTTTTTTCTGTTTATTGCATGGGATATATGCCAAATTAAAGGTTTAAAACAGAAAAACGTGGCAGTTTAACAGTGCGGTGTTCAATTTTTAGATCCACTCTACAGTACAATAATTCCCTTTTCAGGTTGATTTCTCTTCTGTTCAAGTATCTTTCTGTCAGGTAACCTGGAGCATCGTAGTTTTAAACAACCAATGACAGACAAACTGCTGGAATGCGGTGCCATTTTTAGAGAAAATAAAAAAAAATCTTCTCGTTTTAAATCAATGAGACTTCTGTGCGGAAATAATTAGACATTGAGTTGGCCTGGAAAACTGCAGTTGCTACAAAAGCAATCCATGTATTGCATGTCATTTATGATCAGCTATCTACACTGTCACCACCCAGCAGCGTAGTGAAGGACTTGGTGCTCTTGGCTCTCATCAGATCACTTTGGAGGCACTTCTGGGGTACTTGTGTGGAACCATGTTGCCAGAAATAAATGTGTTCTCACTCACCAGGGTAAATGAGGCCGGCCTGAGTGTCCAGCAGGATCTTCAGAGACTTCATGTAGTCGTAGAGATCCTCGAACACGGCCGTCCCCTCGCCCAGGATGCAGTCTCCAGAAAAGAGCGCCCGCTCCTCCTCCAGCAGAAGGGCCATGTGGTCGTCAGTGTGGCCTGGGGTGAAAAGCACTCTGAAAGGTGAAAATGGCTCTCAGATATGCTATAACTGAACTCTCATTTAAACATGTTTCACTTTCAGAAGTTATTGTGACTCATTGTTTAAATTGCTCAGTATGCTAATTCAGTGCAAAACATGAACTGACTTGAGGGTGGCTCCTTCGGTCTGGATAACATCTCCATCTTCTAGGTAAGAATACGTCTTACTTCCAGCCATCTCTGTGACTCGGATGGCTCGTGGTAGTTTGCTGACCCTGATCTCAGATCCTGCAGAACAGAAAAACAGTTTTTTTCATTTCATCACTTTCAGTAAGTAATCATGCAGGGATGCACAATGTTTCTGTGGATCCTGTTTGAACCCACAGAAACCGACCTAACCAGTTATGTCTCTGCAGATATCCTCCACTCCACCGGTGTGGTCGTGATGCCAGTGAGTGACGATGATCTCCTGGATGCTGGTGTTAAATTGTCCCAAGGCATTTTTCAGGTTGCTGATGTATTCAGGGACAGCAGATTCCCCAGTGTCTATAAGCACACGTCTGACACAAAATAAATGAGGAAATTGAGCATCTTTTTTGAAGTTCAAGGAGCTTAAGTTTAGGGAATAACCTTTAATGACATAACGGAAATTTTACCAACTATCCCCTAAACGTTACATATTAGAAAAAAAAAACAGAACACACAGAATTAAACCTTTAAGTGGGTGTTTTTTCTTCTGACCAGACAGAGGGCTCCACAGAGTGGATAAAGTTTCCAAACAATATTTAATTTGTGTTGAGAATGGAATGGCACTGTTCTTCCAGGATTGCTATGTATTTAGCTCCATTCAACTTCCCATCAATTCTGACCAGTTTCTTTGTTCCTGCTACAGGAAAACATCCCCACACCATGATGCTGCTGCCACTATGTTTCACTGCGGGGGATGCTGTTTTCAAGATGATGTGCAGTGTTAGTTTTCCACAGCACACTCATAAAAGGGGTTAGGGTTAATTATGGTCTCATGACCTGAGCGCTTTCTTCTTCTTTCTTGATGTGTCCCCTAGATGGCGTGTGGCAAAATGCAAACAGGACTTAATGTCTTATAACAACAGCTTTCTTCTTCTCACCGTTTCATGAAGGCGAGATTTGTGGAGCGCACGATTAGTACTTGCCCTGTCAATATCCCGCCTGAGAAGTAGAGCTCTGCAGCTCCTCCAGAGTTAGTATGGGCAACTCGGCTGGATCCCAGCTTGCGTTTTCTGCCGGCATTTTGTTTCTCTGGATCTGATTTAGGGGAATCTGAGTAAAGGGGGGTGAATACAGGTCAAAGCAGTAGACATTGACAATTCATTATCCCCCCGTTTTCATATTAGTTATACACATTTCTGTATTTTATAGCGTCAACTGACGACATTTTGAGTTGAATTTGGTTAACATGGTTTCACATGAGCACAGAGGAGGCATAATCAGTGTTTCTCAGACGTCCATGGCTGTCGTTTCTGAATATAACAACGATAAAGGGCGTGTCGACCTAACAGCCAACAGCATACCTTTGCCCAGTTCCGACCAGGTACGTGTTGGTTCCCTGTAGAGTCATCGGTCCCGGGTTGCAGCCTAAAACCCGAACAACTCTGGCGGACAGTTGCTCTATCCGAGGAATGATGGCACTCATCGCCGCGATGTGTTCTCTGCCCTAACAAAGAAATAACACTTAGGAGGTAAAAGTTCAAAACAGAAACCTTCAAACCTCGCCACACCGGAAACGCTCGTGTTTACTTCCTGTGAAAAAAACAGCCTTCAAAATAAAAGTGTTGGTTTAACCGTACTTCTAAAATGACGGTTTAAGTTCAGCGATGAAAGACATACACATTTTCTAAAATTTTAAAATGTGGTTGATAATTAAATGAGAAATTAGAAAAGCATGTACAATGAAATAAATAGGCAAAGATAGAACTTAAAATGGAAATATCAATTTATGCAACTTTGTTTGGGACTTAAACATACCTGTAGAAGTATGAAAAAATAATTTGTGAAATATTTTAAATCTTTAAAAAAAACTAAATGTTTTAAATAGTATACATTTTAAATATTTTGGAATGCTTAATTTTAAAACCAGCACACAAAACAAGCAAAAATGTTTTGGAAATCTCAAGCTGCCAGCTCTGAATGTGCGCCACATTTGAAAACCGACTGGTTTCACTGTTTCTCTTCCATTTCTTGGCATAGCTTTTCATTAAACCTCTTATAAATGGTTTGGGTTCTGTAATAACGTTTAATTGTGGGACCTTTAGACCTCTACATAGTTCAGAATGATGTAATTGCTAAATCAACACATGTATTCACACCTTCATACAGTTGGATCGTTTTTTAATAATAGTTGACTATTATAAAATTCGCTCTCTTTGTTGTGCAACGTGTATTTGCTTATGGTTTGTTTTCCTCAGTGATTTTTTTTGCATGATTTGTTAAGTTATTTTACTTTTTGCCTTAATTTGGATGGAAAAGGTTTCTCAACCAATTCTGTCCCTGTCCAAATTATTTACAAAACATCTGCAACACACGAAGATGTCTTGCCCACACCCTAGAAAAATTGAACAAAATATATACATATTTACATGTTGAATTTAGTGAATAAATCAAAATTGTGTGTTTATAGGCAGTTATTGGCAGGAACTGTGGAGGCTTTGCATTTAGTAGAGCAAAGGCAGCACTAGGTGGAGCCATTGACCAGTTTATACAATTTCTTTACATCTGTTGCTTGTCTTCCTTCGATAAAGATGCTTGTTAATGACATATCACTTTAAACCAGGTGGAATGTAACCGTCTAACATTTAAAATAAAACAACGCTACATAACGTAAAATATGTCCTGAATTAGTTCAAGAATGGAGATGTCTACAAAGCCCTCTCAAAGTTTAAATATTGAAACTTTTTGGCTGTAATTACCATGAATTATGCTTTCATTAAGGTGAAATTGATCATTTTATTAGACAAAGAGTTTGATTACTTTTTAGGCCTGCATTTTATTGGTCTAATAGTCAAACAAAATAAAAATAAATCTAAATTTAAGATCGAAATCATTAATTTTCTTTTTGCGATTTTTTAAAATGCTGCAAGCTCAAATCTACTTGTCTTATAAATGCATAATTTTCTGTCGCCATTTTGGAGTTTGGCCTTACTGGACTCAGGTGTAACAGTTTTAACTCAGAAGAAATTAATAATTATCCAGTGATCTTTAATAATTAAAGCATGTTAAATGTTCCTCCTTAGAAAATTAATCACATTTACATTGTGTCTTCTACATTAAAAACTAAAATCGGTGAATGATTAACAATCCTGGCATGTTGTGATTGCTTTAGTCTGTATCTCCGAACATAAACTCTGAAATATATTTTGACTTTGCCGGTTTATATCTCTCAGAAGGGATTTGATGAGAGCTTTTCTCTTTCTCTTTCTCTCTTTCTCTTTCTCCTCATCTTGGGAAATTGCTTCAGTGAAAGTCCATGCATATCAATTCAATATCTCTTTTCTATGTTGGGAAACTGTATCAGTGTCTATAATATGGTGTAAAACAATGTGATATTCATCACAGGTGGCTGGGTTTAGTTGTATTTGCAAACAAATACAGAACTCCTGTGGTGAAATTTGAATTTAACAGATAGTATGACCTGAAGAGGACGACAGAAATAAAATGCAGGGGATATTCAACTAGTGAGAAATGGTTGTGGTCTATGGGAGGAAGCCACATAACCCAGAGAGAACCCATGCACGCACAGGGAGAACATGCAAACTCCATGCAGAAAGACCCTAGGCCTTCTAGCTGCAAGACAACAGTGCTACCAACAGTGCCACCATGCAGCCCATTTGAAAACTGTTTAATGTAATTATTTTGGTTATCCTCATGTAAAATCTTTCAGTATGTCAATATAAGCAAAACCAGAACAAACCTGTAGGAAGGACATTACTATCGAAAACATGACTGTTAGATTAATTGTTCTCTCTAAATTGTTTCTAGGTATGTGTGTGGATGTCCATGGTTGTTTATTTTGTGTGTTGTGTGTTGCCAGGATAAGGATAAGAGGATATAGACAATGGATGGATGGATGGATGGACTGTTAGGTCTCTCTAAATTCTCCTTAGGTATGAGTGGGTGCATTTATGGTTTTTACTCCTGTGTCACTCTATGTTGCACTGTGATGGACTGGCGACCTGTTGCCTAATGACCACCGGATTTAGGCAATCAACTCAATCCCAACCACACCCCCAACCGACCCTGGAAGGATAAGCTGGTATAGACAATGCCTGGATATATAAATGTACAAAATGCCAATGGAGTGAAATGACCAGCAGCCTACTCCCTCATCTTACCCCCACCACACTGTACAGAGAAAACTCATTTGAAATTTCAGTTATGATTCACAAAATGCTTAGCTCTTTCCTCACCATAACAGGAGCAATGCCTTCATAGCGGCAAATGAAACCCCACTGCGTTTATCCATGTAGCACTTCACTCTGCCATCACTTTCAAACATGACACTAAAATACTTTAACTCTTCTGCTTGAGGCAGAGACTGACCTGCTGCCTGTAAGGAGGAGCAGTTCATCTTTTCTGGCAGAGAAACATAGTATCAGACCTGAGGTCTGTACATACTCTCAGAGAACAGATACATTTGTTCTTTTATTTTAGTTGATCTGGCAAGCCCATTTTATACTTCACAAGAAACCCAAGTGCCACACTCTAGGGAAGTCATCACAGAGCCCTTCCACTCCTGCATGCATAAGAGCTGTAACCTTGCTGACTTCAAATCTCCGACTAATGGCACCGTCGTAGTCAGAGACCACACAAGAAAAAAGTTCAGCCTTGATGATGTGTCGAGAACAAGCTGCAAGAACTTCCAAAGTAAGAACAGAATAGTGTCATTTTTTTCTTGAGACCCTGCAAGAGAGAACAAATTTCTCTCATCTGGTGGAGTATGTATAAACCTGTGGAGGAGCCGACACACTCAGTTGAGCAGAGTTCCAGAGTCCGCTGTAGGTCATGATTTGAGGAAATCAACTGAACTACATCATCAACAAAAAGCAACAAAGATACTTCAAGGTTCCCACTTATCCTTGACTGTGCCTTTACATCCCAGAATCACCACTAGTAGGATCCACGAGAAGTGGCTGTAATTGAGTCTACATTGCTTTAAATTTATTTGAATTTCACGTGAGATTGTCAACCTGCTGCTTTTAAAGATAATACATGATCTGCTGAAGCTTTTTTCCTTAGAATCTAAAGAACTGCCAGTGCTCATCTAGACTTCCCTTTAGATAGACACAAACTACTTCACTTAGTTAGAAACCCCCCTAAGCACGACTGACTGCTCTTTAGTTTAATTATCTACCATATTATATGTGGGAGTCTAAAATGCTGTCATTACACTCCTGTGGTGCACAGACTTCCTCCCGGGTGATCACGGTATTGAGAAAATCATGTTGTTCTTAGGTGCTAACTGCTTTGAACATCATCCAATGATCCCTGAGTGAGAACAGATAATGAACATCAGTTCCCTTAGTATCTCCTGAACTGCTGAAAATCAGTGGAACATCTAACAGAAGGAGCATTACACTTGACTGTCCTGTTTAAGTACATGGTTTGAGGTGCAGCTTTAATGAACTTGCAGCCATGTGAGATAGGCATTAGACTGGCAGAACGAACTGCAGCAGCAGTGAAATTCACTCTGCAATCTCCCCCAGTCTGTTCACACCTTCAAAGGTACAGCCAATAAAGCCAATTAGGACAACAGAGCCTGTGCAGCACCTGAAGAATTCTGCACTGCCATTACACAAAATAACAGAAAGAAGGGGCATAGCAGTGTGGACAATGATTTGAGTGACTCTTAAGTGCAGAAAAACTTTATGAAATGTGTTATAATGGGAATTATTCTTTCCTAAAGGTCAACATGATTAGAAGCATGTTAGCCAGATGGTAAAAAAGTAGAAACTGTGGACAAGACTGTATATTACAGGTGAGTCAATGACTTAATTTTTGAAATGACAGAGTAAACAATGTTTGCAAAATGGAGATAAAACTATTTCCTGATCAAGCTTGCATCTCACGGTGCACTCAACAGGATCCTGTTGTTCAGTCTGCTGGAAGCCTGGGACACATCAGGATACTTCAGTCTTCACAACTAGAGCTGTCAAGGGTCTGAAGCTGGAGGTGTTCGTACACAAGCTTGAGGTAATGAGGCAATATGTCTTGAATAATTATAACAGTTTCTTATGAGTCTGAAAGAGTATTCTGCAGATTAATGGTGAGCTGACATCTAAACAGATTTGCTGAAACTGCCTAATGTTGGAAACAATATCATAACCTGTGTGACAGATACGCTAATTTTTCAAATAGTTAAATCAGTTCTGTTAAAGGAAAAAGTTCAAGAATTGTTGGCTTCTTTATTTGTGCATAGCTGTTAAAAGGTAACAACGTGTTGCCTTTTTGAAAGCATTGCAACACTTTCTTGGTAATTTTTGGTACTCTTCTCTTGTTTGCTTTTCGTGCTCATGCTTGGGTTTATCGTGATATCAGGGTAACAGCTGGAACTCTTCAGAATTCAGTTTTTTTTTTTTAAAGGTTTTGACCCCAAATATTGGTAACAACATATACCACATCCCATACTTACCCTAAACTTGCAGGTTAGGGTAACCTTCAAGTTGTCTTAGGAAGTGTCTTGCAACATGATGCTTTTCCTAGTACTTTTTTACTGAACTTTACTTCTAGGGACATGCTATATCATGGGCTGTCTTGCAGCCTGGTACTCTCAGGTTGCTTCCTCTGAACTTGTAGGTTAGTTCTCCAACATTTGGGAAAAGGGCTGTATTATGACGTGGCTCATAACCTGGTACTTTTCTGGTAGTCGCAAATACTTCTAACAAACTTGTAGGTTAATCTCTTGCAGATTACAGGTTACTTTGAGTAGGACTGTATCATGAGATGACTTGTAATTTGATAGGTTTTTTGGGATTTACAGGTTATTTTCCTGGACCTTACTAATTAAATTCATAAGGAAACCTGCAAGTTTCCTTATCAGAACTGGCAGGTTAACACAGAGTCAACATGTTACTTTTCTGGTTTGGGCTTTATTATGAGGTGACTTGTAACTGGATACTTTCCGGAATGTATGTCACTTCCCTAAACGTACAGGTTATTTTCCTGAACTGAAAATGATTCTTTCTCTGAAGTTTTGGGAAAGTATAGTCAGTGTTTTGCTAACAAATGGCCATTGCTCCTTCATAGAACCTATTTGGGCTAGCCCTTTTTTTTCCTGTTTGCTTGTGTGTTTTATCATGTGATGAGAGATATATCCACAAAATGCAAAGAACTCAAACGTGAGATGCAGAAAAATACAAGTTCAATTAACTTTTTTCTGAAATTCACTGTAAACAACATTATTTATAACTAATGGGATTAATCTGCAAAGGTCTAACTCATGTATACATTCAAGAAAAACCTAAATCCCTGACCTTAAAGCATTTTAGCTTGTTGATTAACTCTACAGCTCTAAATGCTTTACATTAGGTTAGAAAAACTGGAAGACATTTCTTCCTTTCTTGCTTCTCTTTTTTTTTTCTTTCTTTTAGCCTACTATTGGCTACACAATTGCTTTCTGGTTTGTACTAAATGTCTGCAGGAAATAACATGCGAATTACCTTTTAATTGTCTGCAAAATCTTTATACGATCCCCCACAATTGTTATTTTTCTGTTCAGGTGTTAAAAGTACTGTGAAATATATTTTCCAAACATCCATGCAAATTGAGTTAATTATATTTAATTTGATGGGAGCTGGGTAAATTAGGTAGTTTTACATGCTGGCTTTTAACTCTTAAAATGTAGGCATAAAATTGATTGATACTCCCTGTAATTTCCTTTAAGTTAACAATGCATCCCTCCCTTTTACTGTTTCCATAATACAGGATTTACTCAAACTGCCAATAGAATTACTAGACACACTTCATTCAAGTTGCCACCTAGTTTATAAGCAGAAGCACAATGGATGATCTTTTCCAACAGGCTTTACATTATGTTGAAGCCATTAGAGCCTCTCTAGAGTGCATGGCCAGTAATCCTACATGCATTACACCACCAGATCAATGCAATCAAATGAAGCTATAAAGTGGGTCGAGCTGCAGCTGTAAAAATCTTATGGAGGAGAGAATCCACACATCCTCCTTAACACCTCATGTGATATTTGTCTCCAATAAATTGTGACCCATAAAGACTGGTGTAACAGTGGGGAGCTGGAGGGGGCATTCAGATCTGTATAATAATTACAGGTAGAATAAGTGGAGAGGAAAGCAGAGAGACACTATTTCCCTAAATGAAATGGATCTTGGCATCCGGGAATCCAACGCCCCTCCCTCTCCTTTCCCACCCCACCCCTCTTTGTAATTACACGACATAATGGTGGTGCAGTCGGCCCATAATCTCCCATTATAATCAGTTTCGGCTGCCTCCACTCGCTCTCCACCGTGGTTTCTAATTCAATATAAATGTAAATGACTGGAGGGCGGGAGAAGGGGCTCAGGAAGAGTATAGAGTGTAAAAGGGGAGTCTACTTTCTCTGCAAATCTATACCCCTGTTTGAGTGGCTGCGTTTGTATTTATAATGACCTGGACATGTTGGAGAAGGGCTGCAAAGACCAAAAACTGCTGGTCTATAAAGTATCTTGTAAAAAATTGAGGTGCTTTATCTCAAAACTTTGACTGGTTTATTAACGGACTGTAAAAGTTTCCTTTTTTTTCTTTACATTGTGGATTTTGTGCAAATTGTATTGTAAACTGTAGCACATGTGTAGATTGAGGAGTGAAAACCAAGCTACATGCTAAATTATTGTATTCCACCACCGTGAACTGTTACTGGACAGAGTATCAGTAAGTTGAAGATACTTGGCTTACGCTCTAAAAGCTCCTCTCTACAAAGCAAGCTCTCTGTTGGACCTGAATTATACAAAGACTGGTCTGTGGGTGGAAAGTAAACCACAGTTTAAAAAAAGGCACCGTTTTTTAACCATTAACATTTTCTGCCAGATTCTTCAGAAGATTTAAACTTCTCTCTCTGAGATATTACAGAGAAAATGCTTGAGTGATGATGGAGTCTTTAACTCGTGACTAGTGTACAAGATCCAAGACTGGCTGCTTTACATGGGATTACTTTTGACAAAGACAGTTAGGATCTGATCAGTCTTCTGTGTCAGTTAGCCCATATTCCATGCTTTATTTTTCAGCCTGGAAATGGCTGTAACCGTCTTCCCAGTGTGCTTGCTTTTAGCTTGGTGTTGAGACAAAGGGAGTCTGGGATCGAAGAGCCAGGTGAAGTAAGCAAAGGATAACCTTTAGTTGATGGATGCTGATGTCAGGTGGTGAATCCACATTTTGTCCCATGACCTGTTTTCTTAAGGCTTACTGTTAAGTCGAAACTCACAAAATAGTACCCTGAAGAAAATCTTCATTTATATGGATAGTAATTGCCATATTATTGACAAAAAGAAACTCCCTCAGCTACTTTTACTGAACTGTAGATCTTGCCTTTAGTCTGAAAAGACTCGGGAACATGTACAGTTCTGTTTTTAATGCCCTGAAACTGTTGTATTTTGCTCAGTGGTGTCATGGTTTACAAAAACTGAAATTAACCACAACATGGTTGCAGCATCATGATGCCAAGAGGCTTTTTTTATCAGCAGGGATGGGGAAGCTGGTCAGAGTTGATGGGAAGATAGTTGGAGCTAAATGCAAGACAATCCTGGATGAGAACCTGTTAGAGGCTGCTAGGATTTGAGACTGGAGTGAAGGTTCACCTTTCAGCAGGACAATGACCCCAAATGTGTGTGTGTCTGACTGACAAACTGAATAACTGTGCACAGCTGCAATTAAAACGAAGGCAGTAGCACAGCAAAAAGGAAATGTGTGAGCTTAAATTTGCCTCAGTCAACCCACGTTTATTTTTTATTGGTTCATCTTTGTTGCAGCAATTGGATGCAATAACTTGTAAGTTCATAACAAGAATATAGAATAGTATGTGACTGAAATTTTTATGCATTGTAAGTGAATTAATTAGCAGAAACACTAAATTGAATGTACAGTTAAAGTGGTTAAGTCAGTCAGTCTCGGCCAAAAACATTATCTTCCAAGCAGCTAATGCAAATGTCAAACAGTGGGTAATATTTAGTAACGTCTTACTTGGTGTCATTATGGGTCTTCTGTAAATAAAATATTACACAATTAAACAAAGCATGAGGAAATGTTCTCAAAAATAGTATCCAAAAATTAAAGATTTTATTTGTAAAATTTAACTGAACTAAAATTTTATTCTTAGCTCTACATATTATACAGCGTGAAAGTTTGAGATGGCTGCAGTCCAAGACAGCAATAACTTACAGCTAAGGAATGTCACTTTTTTTTTTCAATCTTTAATTTATATATCATTTTGAAATAAAGGCCTACATCTTTCAGAAGATTATATCGAGTTAATTTAAAATTCATCTAATATAGAAGACCACTCTGAACACTGCACCCACCTTCGATACCTGCAGATTCCCATCTCGGCTTCAGTCTGCAGTGAGAAATGAGGCAATATGTTACAAAACTGTAGTGCAATTCATAATTCAAAATGCTATGTAATTAACTTTCTCTTCCATAATCTTAATGTGATACCAAATTAAAAGTGGTTATAGTGAGGAAGGAGATGAAGAGAGAAGTAGGGAAACATCAATTTAGAGTATGAGAGGGTTAGGAGAGAAGAGAAAACAGAGCAGGAGTGACAGGTCATGAATGTGAAGAGGTGGTATGTCTCCTTGCAAATGTTGTGATTGTGTTTTATTTTATCAAATTTGACAGTGCAACACCTGTAAATGGTGTTCCGATGAACTGTTCATAACAGGAGATGGAATGAATAAATTTGTCCAGTTCATTTAGTTTTTAAACACATTTTAAGCTTCAAACTTTAAATTGCTTTAATGGCATGTGTTTGCCTAATCTGCAGGCATTTATTTAGAGATCTGGATGTCAAACTTGCTTCACTTTGGATCGGAACACTGGCGTTTCAGCCTCTTTCAGGTTCTGATCAGCTTGGTCAGTTCTTGCTGTCAGACATTCTGGCCGAGAAGACAATGGTGTCACAGTGTGGCCATCCACTAGTTGAATAGCTTTAGGCCAGGACGGGAGTACTATAACTTACAGGTTTTGAGCAATAAGACTGATGCAATTTTGACGGACTCTGGCATGTGATGAGGACAGTGGAGTCACCATCTGAAATGAAAACTTGCCCACTAGGAAGAAACTGTCAGGCAGCAGAAGGAAGCTTCGGATAAATCGGAGGAGTGATGGAGAACTCTGAAGAAGATTGTAAATAGTAATGGAGGAAGGATAAGTAAAGGGTAGTCTACTGCTTACTCACTAACGGGCAACATCTCTATTACATCACACATGCATCCAGTAAGCAAGTCTTATTTAGACTTCTACATCATGACCAAGGATAGATTTACTATCCTGCTGTCCAGGGGAGACAGAAAGGAAAAGGAAAAGACATTACTTCAGTCGCATTGCTCCTCTTTGAGAGGTTGTGTCTGGCTTTGGTGTACGAGAAAGTGTGTCAGCAACATAAAGGTATTTCCTTTTCTTGTAAATGAGAGTCAGGTTACCTTTGCTGTAGTCTTAGAATCATGTGCTGCTGTGCTGGTACTGTGTGAGCTGGTGTGCTTTGAATTGTGACCAATGGTTGGTTGTCTATTTTAGTTATCACTGGTTTTCCAGAAATGTAATCATGAAACTTCTAACATGCAAAGACTACTGCCATTAACTCCTTCTCGATCTGAGCATATCTTCTCCTTGCTGAGTCAGTGTGTGATGCGTATGCTACAGGTTTGTTGTCTTGGAGGCAGGTGGCTCCTAGACCATGCTGGGAAGCATCACAGGTGAGAGTTACTGTCTCCTGCATGTCTTAAAACTGGAGCACAAGTGTCCTGGTGATGCACGCATTCAGTTTGTTGAGACCATCTTGCTGGTGTCCAGCTCCAATCCACATCCTTGTGAAGCAGCTGACATTTTCCTTTAAATTTGGGATGAACTTTTTCAGGTAATTGATCATTCCCAGGAATTGTTGGAGGGAAGTTTTGTCCCCTTGTGATGGCATGTCATTGATTGCAGCAATTTTAGTTGGGTCTGCTTTGAGTCCTTCAGTAAAAATGTGTCCCACATACAGGGGTTGGACAATGAAACTGAAACACCTGGTTTAGACCACAATAATTTATTAGTATGGTGTACGGCCTCCTTTTGCGGCCAATACAGCGTCAATTCGTCTTGGGAATGACATACAAGTCCTGCACACTGGTCAGAGGGATTTTAAGCCATTCTTCTTGCAGGATAGTGGCCAGGTCACTACGTGATACTGGTGGAGGAAAACGCTTCCTGACTCGCTCCTCCAAAACGCCCCAAAGTGGCTCAATAATATTTAGATCTGGTGACTGTGCAGGCCATGGGAGATGTTCAACTTCACTTTCATGTTCATCAAACCAATCTTTCACCAGTCTTGCTGTGTGTATTGGTGCATTGTCATCCTGATACACGGCATCGCCTTCAGGATACAATGTTTGAACCATTGGATGCACATGGTCCTCAAGAATGGCTCAGTAGTCCTTGGCAGTGACGCGCCCATCTAGCACAAGTATTGGGCCAAGGGAATGCCATGATATGGCAGCCCAAACCATCACTGATCCACCCCCATGCTTCACTCTGGGCATGCAACAGTCTGGGTGGTACGCTTCTTTGGGGCTTCTCCACACCGTAACTCTCCCAGATGTGGGGAAAACAGTAAAGGTGGACTCATCAGAGAACAATACATGTTTCACATTGTCCACAGCCCAAGATTTGTGCTCCTTGCACCATTGAAACCGACCTTTGGCATTGGCATGAGTGACCAAAGGTTTGGCTATAGCAGCCCGGCCGTGTATATTGACCCTGTGGAGCTCCCGACGGACAGTTCTGGTGGAAACAGGAGAGTTGAGGTGCACATTTAATTCTGCCGTGATTTGGGCAGCCGTAGTTTTATGTTTTTTGGATACAATCTGGGTTAGCACCCGAACATCCCTTTCAGACAGCTTCCTCTTGCGTCCACAGTTAATCCTGTTGGATGTGGTTCGTCCTTCTTGGTGGTATGCTGACATTACCCTGGATACCGTGGCTCTTGATACATCACAAAGACTTGCTGTCTTGGTCACAGATGCGCCAGCAAGATGTGCACCAACAATTTGTCCTCTTTTGAACTCTGGTATGTCACCCATAATGTTTTGTGCATTTCAATATTTTGAGCAAACTGTGCTATTAACCTGCTAATTGAACCTTCACACTCTGCTCTTACTGGTGCAATGTGCAATCAATGAAGACTGGCTACCAGGCTGGTCCAATTTAGCCATGAAACCTCCCACACTAAAATGACAGGTGTTTCGTTGTCCAACCCCTGTAGCTCACCTCTTTGAGCCTGAACTTGAACTTTTTTGGATTCAGTCTGAGACTTCCTTGTCTGGTGCATTTCAGTACTTTTTCAGATTTTTGTCATGCTCCTTTTCCTCCCACTAGGATGTTATCCACAATTACTGCACATGGATATCCTTCAAAGATCTGCTCCATGGCTCTTTGGAAGACCTCAGAGGCAGTGTTGATGCCCCAAAGGCATCTTCAGGAATTCAAATCAGCCCGAAAGGTATTGCAAATGTGGTCAGGAGAGATGAGGCATGAGCCAGTTTAATTTGCCAGAAGGAGCTCTTCATGTCCAGAACTGAAACGGTTGCTTCTGACATCTGAGCTGCTACTTCCTCAATAGTGCGCATGAGATGGTGAGGTCACATCAATGCCTAGTTTAAATCTCTCGGGTCTATACAGATGCGAACCTCATCCTTTTTGTGTGTGGCGACCATGTTGGACACCCATTCAGTGGGATCCTCCGCTGGCTCAATTACTCCTATGTTCTGCATTCTCTTGAGTTCCTTTTTGACTTTTTTCTGCATTGGAACAGGAATACACCTTGGAGGGTTAACCACTGGTGTTGCGTTAAGGATGAGTTTAATTGAATAGGTCACAGGGAGGTCATCAACTTCGGATTTGAACAGGTTTGCATATTCATTTGTGTTCCCTCCTGATCAGTGTCGGTGTGGAAAACTTCCTTACTGAAGCTAACCAGCTTCATTCTCACACTGTCCCTTAGTCCCAAAATAGGTTGTGCTTCCTATTTCATGACCTGGAACTGTAGGTCATACTCCTTTCCAGTTACCTTACACTTGAAAGTAACTGTGCCTTTTGACTTTATTTTTCTTCCTCCAAAAGCAACCAGATTTACGTCTTTGTGTGACTTGTGCAGCTTTTCTTTGTCTAATGCCTGTAAGTGTCCAGTGAAATCACATTACATCTAGCATTAGTGTCCACTTTTCATTTCAGAGCCCTGTCAAACTGTGACTATGCAGTATCCTCCTTTTTTATGACTGTCCTAATCCTCTATTGTCAGGTTTTCAATGGTAAATGTCCCATCACTGTCTGACTGAGTCTTCTGAGATTTGGTTCACCTGTTTGAACTTTGGTGTGGCTTTGCAGACCTGCACTTTTTTCTAATATGGTTTTGTCTTTTACAAACGTGACATTGCTGTCCATAAGCAGGGCATTGCTCCCGTCTTGCTGGATGTGAACCTCCAGTTTTTGCAGTTCTGAATGTTCATTGGGGACTTATCGTGTTTTCTTCAGGATTTGTTCTTACTGTGTTTAACCTGCACAGCATCTACACTGGCAGATGTGACATGTTTTGGTGTTGAGGGGTTTGCTGTGCTGGTCCGTGAGCTTGCTTATTTGGCATATTCTTACTGCTTTAGCAAGTGCTAGTTCGGTCTCCCTGAACAGGGAGAGTCAAGACGCTGTCACTGCTTATACTACATACTTATCCGTCTCTGATTAGCTAGTCTTGCAATGCACCAAAATTGCATGTTTTTGCCATGTTTCTTAATATGCTCACATTGTTTCACGTGGTTTCTGTTGCCTTTTGTTGAAATCATGCCTCTCCATTTTGAAATTAATCTCTGGGTTGCATATCTCGAATTTTTTTTTTTTAGACATGACAGGTCCTCCCTCAACTCTGTCTTCAGCTGAAATGACTGCGCGGGCATACGTGAATGATGGTCCAACTAAACGCAAACCGGATGGAATAGCATGCCGCTGCAAGATGCTGTGGTAGCCATGCTGGTTCAGTATGCCTTCAATTTTGAATAAATCCCCAACAGTGTCACCAGCAAAGCACCCCCACACCATCACACCACCTCCTCCATGCTTCACGGTGGGAACCAGGCATGTAGAGTCCATCCGTTCACCTCTTCTGCGCCACACAAAGACACGGTGGTTGGAACCAAAGATCTCAAACTTGGACTCATCAGACCAAAGCACAGATTTCCACTGGTCTAATGTCCATCCCTTGTGTTCTTTAGCCCAGACAATTCTCTTCTGCTTGTTGCCTGTCCTCAGCAGTGGTTTCCTAGCAGCTATTTTACCATGAAGGCCTGATTCACACAGTCTCCTCTTAACAGTTGTTCTAGAGATGTGTCTGCTGCTAGAACCCTGTGTGGCATTGACTTGTTCTCTAATCTGAGCTGCTGTTAACCTGTGATTTCTGAGGCTGGTGACTTGGATAAACTCATCGTCCGCAGCAGAGGTGACTCTTGGTCTTCCTTTCCTGGGGCGGTCCTCATGTGAGCCAATTTCTTTGTAGCGTTTGATGGTTTTTGCGACTGCACTTGGGGACACTTTCAAAGTTTTCCCAATTGTTCGGACTGACTGACCTTCATTTCTTAAAGTAATGTTTGACTTTTTTTCTTAGCTTGGCTGCTTTTTTCTTGCCATAATACAAATTCTAACGGTGTATTCAGTAGGACTATCAGCTGTGTACTGTATCCACCTCCTGCACAACACAACTAATGGTCCCAACCTCATTGATAAGGCTTGAAATCCCACTTATTAAACCTGACAGGGCACGCCTGTGAAGTGAAAACCATTTCAGGTGACTACCTCTTGAAGCTCATCAACAGAATGCCTAGAGTGTGCGTAGCAGTAATCAAAGCAAAACGTGGCTACTTTGAAAAACCTAGAATATAAGACATATTTTCAGTTTCACATGTTTTTTCTTCAGTATATAATTCCACATGTGTTAATTCATAGTTTTGATGCCTTTAGTGTGAAGCTACAATATTCATAGTCATGAAAATAAAGAAAACTCTTTGAATGAGAAGGTGTGTCCAAACTTTTGGTCTGTACTGTACTGTCTGTCTGTCTAAATTAGTTCAGTAACAGGGCTACATACGCTACCTAAGGTAACCGCAAAAATTAAACATTAAATGCACCAAATTAAGCAACAAATGTAGCTTCACTGCACTCGGTGTACTCACCCACTGTGAAACAAAACTTAAAAAAATATCAGGATGCATAAAATGAAAATTGAAGCAGTTTTAACTGGTTTAACACAGAATGAATTGTTTTGAACCTGCTACCTTAATTATCGCTGGCTTTTATTGCGCAGTCTGCGTATGCTTCTTGCAGCACCTCCGGGCTTCGCAGCGAACTGCGAATGTAAAACGGGAGAAGTTTGCGGCCCCGCTGGAGCGCAGCGGAACAATCCAAGGTTACAGTATATACGGCACTGAATGAAACAACCGGAGGTGAAGCTGAGCAGTAGCAGCACATACAAGGGATAATTCAAGATCTGAAGACACAACCTGGTGTCATTTGTTTTAACTTTATATTGGAATCTTCAGTGACTCATTTATTTAAATAAACATCGTATGCATGTGTAATTTCTTATTTTAATAATTTTGAATAATAAAAAAATCTGATTTTACTTTTTAACAATAACTGCCAATTTTTAAATGTGCTTTTGTGACGAAATGTTCTTACCTGCTGAGCCTTGATCCGTTTAGCAACACAACGGCAAGCAACAACTTTTTCTTTGATCTTTTTACATCAGATGCTCTGAACAGTGTGGCTCAGAGACTCTGCTTTCAGCATTCTGCTTCGTCTCCAAGATATCCCGACCTCTTACATTTCCATTGAGGTCTCAGAGGTTTCTTGTTCATAGAAGTTTTTCGAGAAGTCCTCCGATCACAACTGGCGGTGCTTGGTGGGACCAGCCTATCTATCCCTCCTCAGTTTTCCAGCTCTGATCCTCTTCTCTCTCCTCTTTGCTTCAGGAAAGTAGTGCAGACTGTCTGCTGTCATAATATTGCTGTCACCACCAGCAATGCACCGTTTCACCATATTAGCGCAACTTGGCTTCTACCTGAATCGTTTATCATTGACGATGAATGACTGGAGACATCCTCTTAGACGTCATTTCCGGGTGGCTTTGGACTTGCAAAATTTAACCATGAAATATGCTTATTTTGTGTCTTATCACATCTTTAATCCTAATATGTCAATTACTACCCACTTTCTTCAATATTAAGATTTTTACTTTCAATTTCTGCATTTGTGGGAAAAGCGTGTCACAGGCACTTTAAATACTTTGTCTACCAGTAAAGTACATTTTCAGGAAATATGAAAGTTTTTTGGAACTAAAAGGTTCATAAATTGACGGAATGTTTTTTTTTTTTAAAGTTATAGCTGCATTTCCCTCGACAACCATGTTCTGATCCTTAAATCAGTCAGAAGGAGAGCTGCATCAGAAAGTTTGTGAAATTGAGAAATTTAATCCCTAAAAACAGACTCTTCATTTGCCTGTGGTTTGTGTAAATCCCACTAATTTCCTGATATTTTACCAGTAAAGATACCTTTTTTAAAATGTGAGAAATGTCAAATTTGTCCTACTTGACCTCCTATTAGGACTTATAGAGGTCTAGGGTCAGGAAAAGAGCTGCTAAAATCTCTGCAGACCCCACACACCCTGCACAAAAACTGTTCAGGGTTTTACCTTCAGGCCGCCGCTACAGAGCACTGTTCACAAAAACTAGCCGCCACAGACAGTTTCTTCCCCCAGGCTGTTTCTCTGTTGAACTTTTAATAGAATACCAAAAACAGCATACAGATGTTTCAAATGGACCTTTTTATTTATATATATGTACATTGTAAATATGTATGTTCTGTAGTGCAAAAACAAAACCCAGAGAACAAAGTGTACCAGAGTCAAATTCCTTGTTTGTATGTACAAACTTGGCAATAAAGCTGATTCTGATTCTATTTGACCTACTTCAACACCAGACCACTACTTGCCATATCTTAACCCCAAACTACAGGTCTTAATGGTTTTCAATGAAAGTAAAACTGAAACAAGAGCAAATGTTAAGATTTTCCAATACTTTAAAATGTTAGAATTTGTTGCAAAACATAAACATGCACAATTAAAATATCAAAGCAACCAAATTAATATAAAGTCCATATTTGGGCATTTTAGAGTGTGAAGAGGATTAACTAAGCAATCGGTGTGCTGCATGTTTCACACCTGAGAACTCTAGAATATTACTGAATAAAACAAGTGTCAATGTGTGCAAGTGTAGTCTGCTTATATAAAAATGTCCAACATATAAACTGTCCCTGCTCTATTTAAAAAGTATGGTCTTTGTTACCAAGTGATCTCCGTATATTAAAAATAGTAATAAAAAATCTCTGCATCGGTGTAAAGCAGTATCGACATGAATGCGTCCCTCTTTAAATAAGTAATTAAAAGGAGCTTGCAGCTGACATGACAATCAGCCAAAATCACATTTGGACTTCTGCATATTTAATATTTAAACCTTTTCTCTCACCTTGTTGAGATGCATTTGAATTGCAACTCGGCCTGCATCGTTGATGGGTTATTATATCGTTGTCTTTCAGAGAGATCAGTTTTTTTAACTGAAAGATGTTTCAGAGGAGAGAGGTGACTCAGGATGCAAGATAATGGAAGCCTGAATAAGGGTGCTGAAGGAATCCTAATGAGAAAATGGACTGTGAAATTCTTTAATAGAGGGAATACAATTGGCCAAACATGGGTAGAGTTATTTTATTTGTATACAGCAATCCTAAAATGTTTTCTGGCATCATTGCTCCTTTTCACCCCCTTCTTTGCCTGTTTTAATTTTTTTCCCCTAAAGTCTTTAATATGCCTTTTTTTTAAGTTAACTGCAGAGAGCAATCTATCGGTATGACATAATTTTTGTGCCATTGGCTCCCACAAATTCCTTTCTGAAAAATAAACAACCATTGCAACTGGCTCTGTGTATTTTATTTTTCACACCCTTGTGTTGAAATCCCCTCTAACAGAAGGTAGAGGGACACAGCAAAGCTATCTAACATGGGTTTAGGTTAACTCTGTCAGTGATGAATGCAGTTCTTGCACACTGAAGTCTGTTCCATCCAGGAAGGAGAGTAAGGATGCATTGATGAGGGGCCAGAACAGCAGTGTCTGCTAGAGAAACCAAGCACTCTCTTTTTATTAAGAGAAAAATAATCAGATATAACTGTGAACGGCTCTATTTAATTCAAGTAGTATTCAGTTCTCAAAACCTGGACTATCTGTGGCAACCACGGACGCTGCGCAACGACACTGCAAATATGTGCACACCTGTGGATTTTGTCACAATTTGTAAGTTGAGTATTCTCGTGGATTTATTTTTACTTTTCTTTCTCCTTTTTAGATGTTGACTATCCCAGCCATGGGATAGGCTGGAGGTTGAGAGGTTGTCATTAGTGAGGGAAGAGAACACACATGCAAGCCAAAGGGTCAGACACGGGTATCAGGTGAGCACCAGAGATTCAAACATGTCTGCTGATTCAGTAACGGCAACGATGAATTTAGTCACTTGAACTACAGTCGTATTCAATAAGTTACAATATTATTAAAATTTTCATTCATTTCAGTAATTCAATTCACTAAGGGACACTTTATATAGATGAATTACACACAAGCTAGTGTTTGCTATAGCCTGTGATTGTTAAATATGATTTTCCGTGTCCTGCTAATTGAAACGAGTCTTAAAATTAAAATGTTACCTCAGACCAATAAATTATTATACAGAATGTGTCCTTAATGAACATATGTAGTACCTGCTTAAAGATTATTTTCAAAAGGTACTTTTAATCTGAGAAACGAGCCTATTGGAACGTATATTCTAACATCAAATATGACATAAAGCCTTGATTTACCTGGACTGCATTTTTATTTATGGTGTTATTTTGGCTCTGAAACAAGCTACAATCCTAATTGCATAGGTCAGCAGCTCAGTGTCGGTGAAAAGACACTAAAGATTGAGACTATAAGAGCTCCATGCCTTGCTAGTACCCAAGAGCACCAGTTCCTGGCAAATGCATCTCACAGCAAAAGTCAATGAGCAATCATTTAGTGCACTGCTGTACAGACTATTGCGTGAACTGGACATTGTACTTGGGGTACCGTCCACTCACAAACTTTGTACCACAGAAAACTAATTTGGCCACATTATCCTGTAATCCTCTGATTATGATTTCCAAATTGTGACATACTTTTCTCCATTATACTCAGGAGAATTAAAACAAATTCCCTAAGACGCTACAAAACTCTGTGTAGAACATGTCCTCAGATAGCTGTTTAAATTACTCAGCAGCAGTGTTTAGCTTTATTAATGCTGTTTATTGAACAGTGAATGTGGTATTGGAGCGTTGATAATTGGTAGATCGTGTGTATTTGTGTGTGTATCCGCAGTCCTCTAATTGTTCATGTCCCAATCATCCCGTGTGTTTTGAGACTTTCACACTGATGTAGACCCCCTGAGGGATTTTGACACCATGATTTCCTGTTTGTGTTTGTACTTTTCCTCTGTTGGTGTGCCGAGCCGAGCTGTGTAAGGCATCACACCTACTCTACTCTTCTTGCAGCACTGAGGCCTGTGATTGGCTGCCTTGAATTTGATTCACATTGCCCCTATTGGATGGGACACAAAGAGGTGGCAGTTTGTTGCTGTTGCTAAGATCCTGTTGCTAGGTTCTGGCTGTTGCTAGGAGACTTGTGATGCATTATGGATGGATGGATGGCTGCTTTCCTCATGGAGGAGCGATTCTGAGCCCCCATCGCTGTCCCCTTTTCACTCTTGTCATTATTTTCTCTTCTGCTATTTCAATTTTACTTTTTATATAGGAAAAATGTTTTTTCCAAGCATCATATTTAAATGAGACTTGTTCAAAAGTAGTTGCAGTTTCATGGTTCTGCCCAATGGTTTTTAGAAAACGGGAACTATTTTGGTATGCAGACACAATGACAAAAGATACTCCTGCACATTTATATTCTGTGTAAAAGGAGGATCCTTTTCCTCCTCATTAAGGAGACAGCTCAGCATCTCTGCCAGTGTCTGTCTTACATTTGACTTCTGTAAATTCCACCTAAATTACAGATGTTTGGCACCAGCAGTCTGCAGCCACTCCAGGATGCTTTAGATGGTTTGGCATTAAGAAAAAAAATAATGCATGACCTTGCTGCTGACTTCCAAGGCAGAGCATTTTCAATCCCTCACGTTTCACAGACGCATGCTTGGTTTGGTGTGACATCCTGTTAAAAACATGAGGTTTCAGGCTTTTACTTTTCAGAACTGCTGGAGAGAAAGGGATTATATTACCTTTTTATAATAAAATCCATAATTTCAATTCAAATAGTACATTGTCGTATACAGGTAACAATGGATTATCAGTGTGACGGAATTCTTTAAATCTAGAGCCCCTTAATGCTACATGGTAAAAGGAAAAACCTAATAAAGATTACACATTTCACAAATAATAAAATTTAGACTTGAAGCAAAAACAAAATGTCAAAATTCAATTTGGCTTATTTCATAACAAATGTCATCTCAAGGCACTTTATAAGACAAAGAGAACTAGTTTATACAGTCCCTCAGAAGTTGCATGGGAGGAAAATTGCACATTGCTACCTGCAGGATACTGTAGAGCAGAAAACGTTTGCCAACTTGAACACAAATGTACACAGAAATAATCATTGAACATAAAAGGCTCTGTGTGTGTGGTGGTGGTCTCCGAAAGTCTACCAACATCTCCACAGTCTTGAGTGGGTTAAGTTCCAGGTGGTTCTGACCACACCAGTGTACCAGCCGATCCACCTCCTGTCTGCATGCAGACTCATCACTGTCCTGGAACAGTTTAATAATGGTGGTGTCATCTGCAAACTTCAGGAGTTTCACAGACTGGTCCGCTGAGGTGTTTTGTGTACGGGAGAAGAGGAGTGGGGAGAGAACACACCCCTGGGAGGTGCCGATGCTGATGGTTCTCATGAGGGGGGAAGATGCACCCCAGCCTCACTTGCTGCTGCGGGTCCTTCAGGAAGCTGGTGATCCACTGACAGGTGGAGGCTGGGACTTTGAGCTGGATGAGCTTCTGGCAGAGGATGTCTGGGTTGATAGTGTTGAAGGCCGAGCAGAAGTCCACCAACAGGATCCTGGTGTACATCCCTGGGTGGTCGAGGTGTTGCAGGATGAAGTGTAGTCTCAAGTTGACTGCATCATCTGCTGACCTGTAAGCCTGGTGGGCAAACTGCAGGGGGTCCAGCAGGGGGGCTGTGATGTCCAACAGGTGCTTCAACACCAGTCTCTCAAAGGATTTAATGACCACAGACATCAGGGTGACAGGCCTGTAGTCATTTAATCCTGTGATGGTGGGTTTCTTGGGTACTGGGATGATGGTGGAGCGTTTGAAGCAGGAGTGAACCTCGCATAGCTCCAGTGAATTGTTGAAGACCTCACTGAAAATGGGTGCCAGTTGGTCAGTGCAGGCTCTCAGGCATGATGGGGATATATTATCAGGTCCTGAGGCCTTCCTTGTTTTCAGCGCTTAAAGAGCCTATTTGCATCTTCCTCTGAGATCCTGAGTGCCGGCATGGGGTCTGAAGGTAGGAGGGTGGTTGGGGTATGGCAAGAATTTGTGTCTGAATAGGATGTGGAGGAGTAGGGTTGAGGTGTGAACTGCTGCTTTTCATACCTGCACTAGAAGCCATTCAAGTAATCTGCCAGGTGAGGACTCTGGAATGGTTTAAAAAACCTGACTGCCTACAGGAGCCATTACCAGCATAAAAGCATCTCCATGAGAAGCTTTTCTTTAGCTTCTCACTGTAGCTTCTTCTCGCTGCTTTGATCTCCTTGGTTAGTTTGTTCCTGGTCTGCTTATACAGGGCCAGGTCCCCACTGCCGTTAGCCTCTTCCTTCTCCCTACGCAGCTGCCTCAGATGAGATGTGAAACCAAGGTGTGTTGTTGTTTGTATATGCAGAAGGTCTTGGTCTGCACACACATCTTCTAACAGAAACTGATGTATGATGTCAACACCTCAGTACACTGGTTTAAATCAGAGGTTGAAGTTTTAAAAACAGTCCAATCTGTGCTGTCAAAGCAAGCGTGTAACACCTGCTTTGAGTCATCAGTCCAAACAAAAGGTTTGGAAACTTTTAATTTCTCCCTGTAGGTTAGGATGAGATGGACCAAAGAGTGGTCAAAGTCCCAAAGCAGCCCTGGTTACAGCTTGATATGCATCCTTTAAAGTTGTGTAGCAGTGGTCCAGAGTGTTTTTATCCCTGGTGGGACTCTTGATGTGCTGTCTTTACTTGGGAAGTTCATTGGAGAGGTTTGCATTGTTAAAATTCCCAAGAATAATAAGAGAATCCAGAGGTTTGTTCTTCACATCTGTTATAAGCTCAGCCAGTTGGTTTTCAATTCAGTTTTATTTATATAGTGCCAATTCACAACACATGTTGTCTCAAGGCACTTCACAAAAGTCGGGTACATACATTCCAATTAGTCCTAACCATTGAACAGTGCAGTCGGAGTTATTTATTTATTCAAATTGGATAAAAAGTTTTTCTGTCTAAGGAAACCCAGCAGATTGCATCCAGTCAGTGACTTGCAGCATTCCCTCCTCCCGGATGAGCATGTACAGACAGTGGACAGTCACTGGCGTTGACTTTGCAGCAATCCCTCATACTGAGCATGCATGTAGTGACAGTGGAGAGTAAAAATTCCCTTTTAACAGGAAGAAACCTCCGGCAGAACCAGGCTCAGTGTGAGCGGCCATCTGCCATGACCGCCTGGGGGTTAGAGAGAACAGAGCAGAGACACAAAGAGAACAAAGAAGCACTGATCCAGGAGTCCTTTCTATGGGAAGGAAAAGTAAATGTTAATGGTTGTAGCTCCTTTAGTTGTTTCACCTAGAAAGAAAGAACAGATAAACTTTGAGCAGTTTTACAAGGTTAGAGTCTGAAAGAGAGCACATATAATTAGTTACAGTAAAAGCTGAGTCAATCGCCATGTCTAGGAGAGAGAAAGGGTTAAACACTAAAAGACAGGGCCATGTGGATCATCGGTAGAGGGTGAGCATTAAGTTGTTGCCAGCAGAAGCTCGGACGATTCCCCTCACCAGAAAGGTGTCACAGGTAGACACAGAGCCAGGCCAGGTGTAGCTTCTAGGAAGAGAAAAGAGCGAGCAAAGTTAAAAGTTGAAATAACAGCAAATGTAAAATTGGAGAGTAGTGTGAGAATGTAGCGAAGAGTGTGAAAGTGGTCATTATGTCCTCCAGCAGCCTAAGCCTATAGCAGCATAACTACACAGAAAGTTTCAGTTCAGATTATTTAATTAACCGGTGCTTATTTACAACAATGTCGTTTCAAGGCACCCCACAAAGGGTCCCACTGATGGTCTTTGTTATACTAAAAACCTCAAGGATTGGGATACCTCTCTCTGTCAGACTGATTATAACCATTGGGAAAGAGAAGGGGTCATACAGGTAGCAGAAATGGAGGGTGTGTTTGCACCTCAACCATAACTGAGCCGGTTTAGGCTAAACCTGACTCCCCCTTACTCCATCCAACAGGGAGGGAGGGAGGAAGGAAGTCTCGCTCCCTGATAACTTAAGCCACTCTTACTATAAGCTTTTTCAAAAAAGAAAGTTTTAAGCCTAGCCTTAAAAGTAGACAGGGTGTCTGCCTCACGGACTAAAACTGGGAGCTAGTTCCACAGGAGAGGAGCCCGACAATAAAGGATCTGCCTCCCACTCTACTTCTAGAGACTCTAGGAACCACCAGTAAACCTGCAGTCTGAGAACGAAGCGCTCTGTTAGGAACGTATGGAACAATCAGATCTCTGATGTATGATGGAGCGAGATCATTAAGGGCTTTATATGTGAGAAGGAGAATTTTAAATTCTATTCTGGATTTAACAGGGAGCCAATGAAGGGAAGCTAAAATAAGAGAAATATGATCTCTCTTTTTAATTTTCATCAGAACTCTTGCTGCAGCATTTTGAATCAGCTGAAGGCTTTTAACTGCATTTTGTGGGCATCCTAATAGTAAAGAATTACAATAGTCTAGCCTTGAAGTAACAAATGCATGGACTAGTTTTTCAGCGTCACTCCCGGATAGGATATTTCTAATTTTGGCAATGTTCCGGAGGTGAAAGAAGGAAATCCTAGAAACCTGTTTTAATATGGGATTTAAATGACATGTCCTGTCAAAAGTAACACCAAGGTTTTTTACTTTATTACCGAAGGTCAATTTAATGCCACCCAGGTTAAGTGATTGACTAAGCAGCTTCTTTTTTAAAGACTCCGGTCCAAAGACGACAACTTCTGTCTTGTCTGAATTTAGAAGCAAAAAATTTAAAGTCTTCCAAGTTTTTATATCTTCAAGACATGCTTGTAGTCTATCTAGCTGGTTGGATTCATCAGGATTTATGGATAAGTAAAGCTTAGTATCATCAATGTAACAGTGAAAATTTATCCTATGCTGCCTGATAATTTGACCTATTGGAAGCATTTGTATAGTAAAGAGAATTGGCCCAAGTACTGAACCCTGTGGTACTCCACAATTAACCCTGGAGTTTAAAGATGATTTATCATTTACATGAACTAACTGGAATCTGTCAGACAGATGAGATTTAAACCCGCCTAGCGCTGTTCCCCTGATCCCTACAGCATATTCCAGCCTTTTTAAGAGAATATTGTGATCGACTGTATCAAATGCAGCACTGAGATCTAACAGAACCAGTACAGACACAAGTCCCTTATCTGAGGCCATAAGAATATCATTAGTGACTTTCAGCAGAGCTGTTTCAGTGCTATGATGAGCTCTGAAGCCTGACTGAAACTCTTCAAACAGGTCATTGCTGTGTAAATGCTCACACATTTGATTAGAAACTATTTTCTGAAGGATTTTAGATAAGAATGGAAGATTGGATATAGGTCTGTAATTTTTCAAGTCATCTCGATCAAGCGAAGGTTTCTTAAGTAAAGGTTTAATTACAGCTACCTTAAAAGCTTGTGGTACATATCCATTTACTAAGGATAAATTAATCATATCTAAAATGGGGCTGGTAATCGGAGGGAACACTTCCTTAAATAATTTGGTTGGGATTGGGTCTAACATACAAGTTGAAGGTTTAGATGAAGCTAATATTTCTGATAACTCAGGAAGCTCCACAGGATCAAAACAGTCCAAACACAGATCAGGTTCTACAGTTACTTCCAGTGTTGTCTCACTTGCTGAGGATGAAGTAATCATCTTCGGGATTATGTCAAAGATTTTATTTTTAATAGAATCAATTTTATTTAGGAAGAATCCCATAAAGTCATGACTGCTGAGAGCTAAGGGAATGGATGGCTCACCAGAGCTATGACTCTGTGTAAGTTTAGCAACTATACTAAAGAGAAACCTAGGATTATTCTTGTTCTCTTCTATTAATGATGAGAAATAAGCTGTTCTGGCTTGGCGAAGTGTCTTTTTATACAACAGTAGGCTATTTTTCCAGATTAAATAGGAATCCTCCAGTTGTGTAGAGCGCCATTTTCTCTCCAATTTTCTAACATTGCGCTTTAACGTACGCAGATCTAAATTAAACCAAGGAGCCTGCCTCCTATGAATAATTACCTTCTTTTTCAAGGGGGCTGCATTGTCTAATGCACCACGCAATGATGAAGTAACCCTATGAACAAGAGAATCAATTTGTGAAGGGGCAGAAACAGAATTTTTGCCCTCCACTGTGCTTTTCAGTGATGATGAGATTAAGAGTGGAACAGATTCTTTAAAGGTTGTTACAGCATCGACTGATAATGATCTACTATAATGAAATGTTCTTTCAGGTGTGGAGTACTCGGTTAAATTAAACTAAAAGGTTATTAAGAAATGGTCAGACAGGACAGGGTTATGAGAAAATATTATGTCTTTACACTCAATGCCATATGTCTGCACAAGGTTCAGAGAATGAAGACAAAGGTGGGTAGGTTTGTTAATGTTTTGAGCAAAGCCAATTGAGTCTAAGATGGCATTAAAGGCTATATTTCAGTGTCAACATGAATGTTAAAATTCCCCACTATAATAACCTTATCTGTATTTAACACTAAATCAGATAAAAGGTCTGAAAACTGATCTAAAAATTGAGAGTAAGGGCCTGGTGGACAGTACAAAACAACAAACAGAAGTGGTTTTAGTGCTTTGCAATTTGGATGAGGAAAACTAAGGATTAAATATTCAAAAGAGTTGTAGCTATTGATTGGTCTGGGACTAATCAATAAATCGGACTGAAAGATGGTTGCTACTCCTCCTCCTCACCCAGTATTTCGAGGAATGTGAAAATTTAAATAATTAGGAGTTGACTCATTTATAGTAACATAACCCTCTTGCTGCAGCTAGGTTTCTGTTAGGCAAAATAAATCAATCTGATTGTCAGAAATCAGGTCACTGATTTCAGCATCTGAAGTGGAGCCTTGAGTTAGTTTGTAAGCGCCAACCAGTACAAATGAGGAGAACTCCCTCGGTGATTAAAACGGTTTACAGTTTATGAGAAATGACTCCAGGTCAGAACTTCAGGTCTTCTTCAACACTTTGATATTTCTGCACCAACCTTCGTTTATATAAAAGCAGATTCTGCTTCCTCGCTTTTTCCCCAACAAGTCCATGTTGCAGTCCGCTCTAAACAGCCGAAAGCCCGGTATTCGAAGTACGCAATCCGGGGTGTTCTCACTCAGCCAGGTATTGGTAAAGCAGAGGGTGGCAGATCCGCGGAGGAATGCGTTTTTACAGGTGAGGAGAATCAGTTCGTCCAGCTTGTTGGCCAGGGAATGCACATTTGCCAGGTGGCTTGAAGGCAAGGTTGCATGTAGCCCCCGCTGTTGGAGGTTCATGAGCACACTGGCTCTCCTCCCTCTCCGGTGGTGTAGCCTATAGAGAGACGCCGCTCTGCTGGCCAGGATCTCTGTGAAGGTTTCGTCAGTGAATGATGGTGAAAAAATGCCAAGAGAAGACAGTCTGATAAGAAGTTCCTCACTGCTGAAGGAGACCACGAATAGTGGCAGAAAGAATATGAAGTACATAACCTTAACTGCAGTGTTTTTACTGTTTGCACAGAAAGGTGCGTAACAATCTGTTGCTTCTGGTTCTGATGTTGCAGTACCATTTGCCTGATGGCAGAAGTTCAGGAAGTCCAAGGAGAGGGTTTGTGAGTATCTGACTGCACTCAGAACCCTCCTCCTTCAGCTGCTCTAAACAATTCCTAGACAGAGGTTAGGGGCACTCTAATTACCCCCCCAGCTCCCTTCTCTACCCTCTGCAGAGCTTTTATGTCGTCAGTATGGAACCTGGAGTATTAGACTATAATACTACATTACTTTATAGCACTGGACGTTAATATGTCCAGTGGCATAGTTACTGATGTTGGGACTCCAGACTTTCATGAGTGTGGATTTATGTCTGTCTGTCCATATGTTTATTTTTATGTATATAACTACTGCCAACATCAATGGAATACCTTAAAAATATGAAAATAGATTTTCTTCTGGTCTTTGATCTCATACATCAATCACCATATGCACTGTTGATTGTATTTAAGATATGTTTCATAATAAAGAAAATATAAAATAAATATAAATCTGTTAATTTTTCCTGATCAACTCCTCCTAAGGCTGAATGACCCAGTAAACACTGAATAAATTAATCTGGTTTAGAAGCTAATGGTATAGTCCTTCCCCTTTTTAACCTTAGTGCAGATGTAGTATTTTACATTGTTTTTCATGTTCTCATAATCTTTGTAATATTTTTTGCTGTGAACTGGGAGATGATTGCTACTGCAATATTTTTAATTTCTAGCAGCATTTGCCCCAACTCTGCATGAAAGACAAAAACGGATGTTTTTGTCTTTCATGCAGTTATATAAAGCTTCCAGGTATCTAGCTTCTGATTTCTTGAAGTTGTATAACTTGGATTTTGATAAATGTGTGGCACCGATGTGTTTTAAAAAAAAATAAAACAATTCTTGGGCTTTTTTTCCTCCATTGGAACTGCTTTTTAAAAATTTTCATTTGGAATTTGCTTAACTCATTAAAATAGTTTTTTTTTTCTGGATTTTAGGCAGCCATAGTTTCATAATTTGCTTAGGTGTTTAAATTTAATTGGCACTCAATTACTTTTTGGGAAAGCATTCATTGTCTACAACAATTCACAAGGTGGGAACATACAAGGAGGAAATCTTTGACCATATTATTATTATTATTATTATTATTATTAAACTTATTATTAAAGTGACAGTGTACAGCTCAAACATAAATGTTGCCATTTTATGGACTGTACCACATTTATTATCATTAAACTTTATTTAAAAAGGGACGTTAACATCTGCAGTCCCTTGGCAGGTCACAATCTCTGTAGATCCTCCAGAGTCCTGGGCTCTCTTATGCTCTCTTCTATTTGGCTACCTGAAGAGACTTTGGGTCTGGGGACTGAGATGGCAATGGAAGGAGTCTGAGTTTGTGTATAAAGCCTTTCTAAGTTGATTGTGTCATTTGTTTTGGATTATTTTCGCACTGAAACACCCATGACTCCACATTTCTATCTTTTGTTTCTACCACATGGAGTTGTTGCCTATACGTTTTATCTGACCAAAGCCTATGGATCTATTTAAAGTCCCAGTTAGAAATGGCAAACTCCAGACATTTACGTTAGTGATGGAAGGATAAAAGACATTTTTTTTCTGGTTCGACTTCCAGACAACTGTTCTCATCCAGTGCTGTTCATCACAGTTCCAGTTGTTTTAAACTTTATTTTTACCATTATGTGGCATTTTGGTCCAGACTCCCTCTTAAAAGGGATCTTCAGATGTGTCCTCCTTTGCTGAAATAAACGTTAAATAAACAAAAAAATATTCCTCTGACTATATGGGCAAGTTAGGTGGCTATTTAACGTATAGCCATTGCCTGACTTGTGAAGATCAACACAATCTGCCTTCCTTGAATGGCATGTTCTTTTGTCATTGCCATTTTGTAGAGGGTCTAAGAGAAATAGACCTCCATGTCACATCATATTTATACCACAACCAAATTTATAGATTTCTACATAAAGGTATATAGACATACTAGAAGCTAGAGCATCTGTCAGAAAGAAATGGTTCCAGTCTTGAACATATCTTAATTATTTTAGAAGTAGCCAAATGGAGTAGGCACACTTCTTCCTTTAGGTCAAACTACTAATTTCTAAAAAACGAACATGGGTCTAGATATATTTTTGCCATTGATATATACATGGTGTTGATACAGATTCAATTTACATTCAACCCAGAGGTTTGTTTTGGCCGGCAAATAAGATGGAGGTGTCTCTAAAGATAGTAAAACAATAGAAAAGAGCATCAATTTTGAGAAAAATGTTTTTATTTCCATTTTATTGAAAATGCCATTTCAGATTATTGATAACCTTCTTTAAAAATAAAATTGAGAAATAGTTGCTGGCATTACAGCAATCAAACCCTCCTTATAATTCCGGCCAGTTTTTCTGCATGCCAGTGGTATTTGTATCCAAGTCAGGAACTTGGAGTCTAAAATGTGAATATTACCTCCTGTCAGAACAAACATGTTGGGAATAAAAAAAGATTATGAAAAAGGGTAGGAATCATTTTGGGCTTTAGTCACATTGACATTTTATAAAGCTATAATACAGGTCCTTCGTCCTCCAGTGCTGGATACCTTTTGCAACGGGGAGAGGCCTGGTTTCTCTCTTTCTCTCCTTTCTACCAAGGTTGTAGCATAGCTACTCAACCTCAGCTCCCCTCCTTGAAGACAGCTCAAGTTTGCACATCAGAAATACCTGCTGCTGCTGCTGTCTTATTCCCACAGAAGGCAGGCAGTGTGCGTGTTGTTAAGACTAAGCCAAGGATGTCTCTGTGCATCAGTGCCACAGCAGGGGGCCTGTCAGCTGGTATATGTGCACAGAATTGGTATTGTGCAATGTGTGTACAGCTGATCCGTGACAAGCCAACTGTGACGGGCTCTAATAGCTCTTCAACACATCCGTTTGAATGCGCTGCTGCTTGTCATGTTCATGTTTCCTCTGTCCATTTTTATCTGTGACTCTGTTATCACCTTCAGTCTTCTCCTCCACTGCCAACAGCTCCGGAGCGAGACAGATTAAGATGGAAGTTGGTCAAGTAATAGTATCGATGGAAAGTTCTGCTCCTGGTGCCATTCTGCTCAGATATTTGACAAACATGAAGCAGTCACATTACAGCAGATTAATGATGGTCAGTGATCTGAGGAGGTACAATCATTGGGCAACATCCTAAGCATCTTTCTGGGAGTGTGGCCTGTCTGTGTGAGAAGCTTAGGGAATGTTTTGCTGCAACAATTCTTCCAAAAGCAGAAAAAGGAATCTAAATATGAAGATACTGAAGACACCTTTAGGAATAGAAAACAATCCGACAGAAGACAAAGAAAGCATCACCTAAATACACTGAAATACTCGATTCAGTTTTATTTAATTAATGGAGCATTAACCCTGATGATGCATAGCTAATTAGCAGGATTAGATTGCCCAGGATAATTATTTTGGAGCTCTGTACAGAACTGACCCCAGTGTAACAGAGGGAACCCAGGAGGAACCGTGCATCGCCGGTGCCAGTTCAAGTTCCCACTAGGCTGCAGTCCTTTCAACCGGCGCTGAATGACAGGTCGGGTATTTAACATTTATCCTTACGCCGTGCCATGCCAGCCACATGTGACGGCCTCGTCCGTATGTTGGTCAGATATATAAAGTCAGAGCTATGACTGCACTCATATTGCCATAAGGGCCCCATCTGTAAGTGAATATGCTTTTGTGAACAAAAAATTTCCTTCAAAATATGTGCAACCTATTTGTGATGCACAAATGTGTCTCACTAATGCAATGGCATGTTGGCCTCCTCAAATCATGATTCCTTTGTAAAATAATTATTATAATTATAATAGTTGTGTTGGGAGCAGAACTTCATAGTGTGTGTGGTGACAGTCTTCCTTTTATAGAAATATGGGAGGCATATTCACGTTATAACGATTAACATTGAGATATGATTTGAGCTAAAAGCTGCAGACGGTGCCGTTTGGATTTAATACAGACATTGTAGAAGTAGACGGGTTCGAGCCGACAAATTTTATTTTCAGTCAGGTTTGGGTCACTGATGTCATTCAAGTAGTTGTTGGTTTGCTGTAATTCAATAGAAAAATCCTTTATGATGTGCAGACAAAGTCTCTCTGACGGTCACAGTGCTGTTGCCATAGTTATATGGACACATGGTGGGTGGTTTCCAGGTATTTATACTACTTTACATATGTATCAATGGGCGGGGACCAGGCGGTTTAAGCGCCATGTGTAGCCTCCCCAATTCACCGCAGACAACGTTTGCGGTGACATGTCTATGCACGGTTTGTACAGCTGAATAACTTTATTATTTTTTTGAGCATCACAAGTTTCAAAATTCCCCCTTGCTGCCAACTTTCAGTATGAAAGCTGCACATTCTTTTGTACAGGAGTCCCTTGGTGTTTCAGATTCTACTTTGTCAATGACCTAACTGCTTGTCGAATCACTGTTAGCTGTAGGAACTCTTAATTTCAGACTGATTCTAACATGTCTTTCAGTTCATTTGTGTTTGCAGACATCTGTTCCTGCACAGCTGTCTTAAGGCTCAGTCTCCTAAGGCCGCATTTTTGGTCCAGCCTTGTTTGGACGGTATATGTTGCCCTCTGGGTTCCAGTTTTTACAAAATAACCTTTCATTTCACTGCTTTGAAATTGACTTGCAGATTTATTTGCCTTTTTTAAAAGCAGGGACAAACTCATTTTAGCTGTTATTGCGTTGCCTTGAAGGCATTAAACAGTGGATGCCTTTCCTTTTTTTTTTTTTAAGTAAATGAAAGGAAAACAGAAATTTTAATTTATGGCAACTATGAGTCAAGATATTAACACTGCTTGCTTGCAAGATCCAATTAAAATTTTAACGTTTTTAAATCAACAAACTGCTGAAGCCCTCCTTACTTGTCTGAGTTTTTTTTTATTTTTAACCATTATGATGTTGAGTTGCTGTTGTCTTGATGCGTGCCCAAATTTCATTTAAATATTACCCATCAGACAAAGAAACACTTCATGCTTTGAATACTTTAGTATACAGAGTTCACTGACTCAGCTGCAAGGCACACAGATCCTGTGGCTGCAAAGTGACCGTAAATCACTATCCCTTCAACAATGTGCTTCACAGCTTTTACGAGTTGTCTGCAGTGAATTTGCGGTTTGGTTTTCTCCTAACATGGTGCTGTGTATCATGGTCAACAATGTCTACTTAAATCTCATCAGTTGAAATAAAATTCTTCCAGAAATCTTGAGGTCCCTTCAGATCCAAGTTTCCAAACCTCTGTTGTCCTTCCAGAATGTTTTTTGAGGTATATTTTCTGTTGGTAACCCCACCAAAGAAGTTATACTTGTTCCACATATCCAGGTCCATATTTTGGACCTGGAACAGTTTGGAAATCTCCCTTTAGCCCTTACCAGATTGATGGGTAACAATACTGGCTTCTCTAAGGTCACAGCTTGATTCTCCAGATTGGCAAACTGCCACAACTCTTGGATTTATAGAGGTGGTCACATTTAGTTATGGCCAATTAATATGTTTTTTTGTAAAGTAAACTTTTGTAAGCTTGAGATTAGTAAGAACAGTTTAATTGTTTTTCCCCGAAGACTGTTATTGGTCACACATAAATTACCCAATGTAATTAGAAAATTGGTAAGTTTTACAGTGTTAAATTCCACTAAGTTTATTCTGTCGGTAACTTTACAGTTTTGGAACAACTTAATTAAATGCAGTTATTTTTTAAATTCAGTTAGATTTTTTTTTAAATCTGGTATTGAGAAAATATACCATGACACTGTTTTTTGAATCCAAAAGTATCCTTCATACCCGACACCCTTTTATGATATCACAGCCTTCCAGTGTCCGTTCAATGGCAGTTCAGCCCTGCTAAGCACTCCCTCCTTGAATGCATGAAAATGCATTTTGCTTGCAAATGGTTAAATTCCCCATGAGGGTCTTCGCTGGAAGCAGGCTTACAAACATGGTAATGATGAGTGACAGCAGGCGATATTGGGGTCATCAAATGTGTCACACCGATTCAAATAATCAACTAAATGCCAGACGTGTCCTCGCAATGGAAGAAGTTGGCAGAGGTAGAACACAGAAGGTATCAGAGACTCGGACAGAGCAATTGGTTATCCAAGTGGATGAAGCAAAAATGTATAAAGATCACTGGATTGATGGAATATAAACATGTATATTTTTTTATTCCAAGATTAACTTTGCTTCCCTTTTTAAGATGTTACATACAGCAATAATTAGTCAAATACATTAGTAATTCGCCAGAACATGGACAATGGCACAAACGTTCAGAGAAGGCTGCATGTCTTTTTATTCTTCACAGATCTGACTAGAGCATAGACTGATATCTTTTTAAGAAATCTCTTTAAATACGTTTTTTTAACCGTTAAAGTTAGATTACAAGAGCTAGAAAATCAAATTTTATTCCAAAACAGATTTTCATGGAGGCAGAGAACCTGCAACAAAATTGTACATTTATACTGTGCAAGATGTTAAAGCTGTGCAACTGAGAGAAATATACAAATGCACAATGTAATATGGTTTCATTTTATGGTTTTTAGCTCAAACCATTCACGTAACACATTCGTTTTAACTATCCTCTAAAGTACCATTTTACTCATTTTGTCATTTACTCCACACCCACTTGCTGTGCCAATACATAAAAGGAAAACAAATATATATTCACATATTGGATGAGATTGCTGAAAGTACAACCATTTATGCTAAAACTACCTTATCTAACATTTATTTTCCCACCCAAGTACTTCGCATTTTATACTTGGATAAGAAAACACCTGCATGTCAAATCATTGCACCAAGACACATGAAATGTTTATCATGCGTCTCAAAACGGCAACCTTTGCTAAAACCATGAAACAGATGAAATTTCACTAACATCATGACAGTTACTTGATGGATAATTTCCTTTAGTAACGGAGTTAATACCTTTTTTTTTTAAATATGAATATTCCATCTTTGAACTGGTTGCCAAAATTATTGTAAAAGTCAGTTTTCCTTTTTATTTGGACAAAAGGAAAGAAAATTATATATTAGTTCAATGTTGTTACCATGGAAAATCAAAGACTGCAAATTCCAAAACCCCAGTAATTGCATCCCAAGATGTATTTCATTTCCTGGGTCACATTATAAAATGGCTTGGCTTCTCCTGTTTTGCATTAGTCTGTTTTTTTGTTGTTGTTTTTTTAAGTGATTACAATAGGACATGTTGGCCTTAAATGTCGTGGCAGCAGATGTTCCTTAGAACTTTTCTTCTGTGGAGTACCTGAAGAATAAATACTTGGCCCCAGTTCATTTTCACCCTTGACATGCTCTCACAAGGAGGAGGAGGAGATGATTCATCTGTGCAACCTCTTATTTTTATGCAGATAGTATCCAGGTTTATTGTTTGGGTTCTTTAAGCAAATTTAAAAACATTCAAAATGGCTTTTAAATTTCAGAGAAATCATTTAAAATTCATCAGTGCAGTTCAATGCAGTTTATTTATAAAGCACAACATGATCGGCCTTCTTTTCATCTTAGGTTATTATTGCCTTGTCACCTTTAGCTGCAGAAATGTTGGAATCTTCTGTAATAATGCTAACTTCGATTGGGACTTTATAACACATTCCTGCTTCGTTGTACTAACGTAAAACCTTCATCTATGTACTTGTTTTACCAATCTAAGCCTGTTATGTAGTTTGCTGTTTAGAAGCATAAACACATTTCCAGACTTGAAAATTAAGGTGCCAGCCTCCCCATCATTATGTGACAAATTTTAGTAAAGTTTCCCCAAGTCTTGGGAAAACTGCAGCAAAACAAATTTCATTGATTTTATCAGAAATCAATATAACATTTTAAGTATTTTGTATTCTTACCTGGTAAGAGGTCAGGGTTACTGTGGGACTAAATATGAGTGGTTAAGTTTAGCCTTCACACTATAAAAGTAAAACAGACAAAAGGGCTGTTGGAGAGGCTTCTAGATTTGACCCATTTTGCTCTATGTTGGTTTGTACCATCTAATGATTGGGACCTTTTGACCTTTCTTTTGAGCTCCAGCCTTAACAATATTACTCTACTTTCTTCATATCCCCAGCAGTTGCCTGCTGACCCATAAGGTAACCGCTATACTTAGAATATTAATAGTATTAATAATAATAATAATAATTAGATGTTAGGGAATCATCTGCAGCGAGAATAACATCCTGGTCAGAATTATTTTAATGAGGCCCTTTCAACAAAGAAAATTTATGAAAAATCAATCGTTATGAGTAAAATTACCTTTTGATGTAAATTGGAGGCAAACGGCAACATTCAAGATACATATTTGATCTTCTCTGAGTATAAAAAATTTGTAGCCTAAGTCATCTGAGCCAAATCAAAGAGTTGTGCAAATAAAGCTGACACTTTATGGTGCGCTTCTCCAATTATCTTTATTCATTCTGTGATGCGTCTGCTCACAGAAGGGAGAAAACAACCTCCGACTGGCAGGGGTGTTTCAAGTCTGAGACATTTTGATTCTTCTCATAGTATCTGGCCAAGGTTTTTTTTTTTTTCTTCATTACTGTACGCTAAACTCCATGTCAAGACTACCATTCAAAAACAGGGTTAGAGTAGGGTTAGTGTTAACCCATTACAGCACAATTTTTTGTTCGAGTTAATTGAGGATGAACACGTCTGAGATGGTGCAATTCTGTGAAAGTGCTCATGTTGAGTGCTGATTTGACAACAGTTTGATTAATCCAGAGAGTGATGAGATTTCTCTTTCTAGTAAGTATGTCTGTAGCCCCTTTCATTAAAATGAACACAGCTCAAAGAACTGTACAAACAAGAACACACATATTGAAAGGAACATTAATCTGTGAAACAGTACATTTTGGGATTCCGGTATTTTTGTATAAAGAAATGACACAATATACTTTAGGTAAAATATTTTTATATGATGCTATGAAAATGACCAAAATCAAATGTCTGTTTATGTATAAAATGGGGTATAGTCCAAAAGGATGTTGATCATTATCACTTAAAAGCTAGATATAAGGGGCGCAGGGGTGAAGCACGTGTGACCCATGTACGGAGGCTATAGCCCTTGAAGCAGACGTCACGGGTCGAGTCCCGGTTTGTTGACCATTGCGGCATGTCTTCCCCTCTCTCTCGAACCCATTTCCTGTCGGTCAACTTACAAAATAAAGGCCATTAGTTCCACAAAATAAAAAAGCTAGATTTAAAAAACATAGGTCTTGGTGAAGTAGCTTCTCCCATATAAAGTACGGAGTTCCAAAGCTTTAGGGCTTCCCATCAAAAATGCTAAATCTCCAAACTTCCTAAAGCTCTTCTGTGGAAACTGTAGTAAATTGGCAAAAGATGACTGCAATGTCCCTGGAGGTGTATAAAGACAATCTGATATGTAGCTCAGTCCTTGTCCACTAAGAGCTTTATATGTAAGAAGTAGCTTAACGTCAGTCTTACACATTCTTGGCAGCCAATGTAAAACGGATAAAATGGGGCACAAATGCTCTCTCTTGGTTCAGGAAAGTAGGCCGGCAGCACAATTTTGAATAAGCTGAAGTCTTAAAGAGCAGAAAATAGAACATATTGGAAGAGCCAATTAATAAACTAAAGAATTTTTAAAGGGGCAAATAGATTAATCATGTTTTCTTTTTATCTCTAAATAGCCAATGTGTCAAAACCAGGTCCCCATTTAGTCACTGTTTAAACAATGTAAGAAAACGTGGCTTACATGTTGGAGGCTAATTACATCAACGTTGGTGTGATTTGTAGTTGCCCATTTGGCACCAAACGGTTGCTTTCATTCTTTAGACAATCTGTTTCACTTTTGATCATCGCAAGTAAAAAATATAGAATACTGGTCAGACTTGGCCTGGAATGTTCTCCTGCTTTTTTTTTAGTGTTTTTTTAGTTGTGATGCCACTTTTTCTGGTGACTTAAATTTAAATAAAATTACTATTAAACAGACAAAATTGACATCGATGTTTGCACATTTATTAAAATCTGAGACTGATCTCAAGCATTAAAACTTGTTAAATATTTTAAGCTTAATGTTTTAGCCTTCTTATCAGATTCATGTCATTCAAAACAATAGAAGTTAATGTCAGTTTCCTTTTTTTAATTTAAACTTGACTGAAAATAATCTTTAGATGCGTAAAACTGCATGAACTATTTGAATAACAGCAAAATTGTAGAGTATATTTGAGCGAATTTTAAAGTCACTGGACGCAGGAATATCTGGCAGTAAATATTTTGATTGATAATGGCGGCCACTTATCTGTAGCTTTTAACTCAGCAAATGCAGCATTGTTTACAACAGGATTCAGCTGATCAGCTATACTGCGAAGATGTGGGAAAGACTTTTCAAGCTTGGCAATTAGTCAGTGGTTTGGTTTTATGTTGGAGAACACTACAGATATGTTTGTTTTAAGAGTGGTGATGGGAAAGTATGGAGAAGGTCCAAAGAAGTTGCGCTGCTCTTTTACAGTGCTAGAGGAAACATGTGACTTACAGGTGTTAAGAGGAACTGTGGTACTCTGGGGAAGTCAGATGTGAAGAAGGTAGTGCAGTAAAATGGTGGTGAGGTGTGTGGTAGGATGGGTAAAGTGAACTCTGAGCCTTTATTTGTTTGCAGTGGTGATAAGTTCAGGCAGGAATCCCCTATGGACTATAGTGTTGGCAAATGGTAATGGGATATGCAAAAAGGCTACTGAGTAGGTTGAAAAGATTCTGGAAAGCTGGAGAGATGTTGTGGAGGGATGAGGAATGAAAGAAAAAAATCACATTTGTTTAAATGCAAGGCAGGAACAAAGAACACACTCAAAAAAATTACTGGAGGTTGATGAGTTGAAGAATCTGGTGTCAACCTTCTAAAGCAACAGGAAGTAAAGGAGTTGAAGAAGAACAGGTTAGAAAGGATAGCAGATAGGTTAGACAAACTACACTGAATATGGAGCTGCTGCAGGGAGGAGAAAGGACACTGCATTTCAAAGTTTGGGGATATGGTGAAGGAGGATATGTAGTGGATTGCTGCAAAGGTCCAAAAAGAGATCCGTAAGTAATGCCACATTTTGATCTCTTGTAATTAAGAATATCAATGGACTTCAAACATTGTTTTTTAATTAGAGAATTTTAATATTGCTCTCTGTATCCTGTATGTGCAATGCAATGATGTACAGTAGGTGGCGGTATGCACCACTGAATTTGTTGTGCACCGCCAGCAAAAGAAGAAGCAGCAGCAGCACTAGCGCCAAGATGACGGACCAAGAAACTACAGTACAAAGCCAGGTAATGTTAAAAAGTTTATATGTCTTAATGTTGTTAATATGTGCTCTTGGTCCGTCATCTTGGCGCTAGTGCTCTTCTTCTGCTGGCGGTACGCAACAAATTCAGAGGTGCATACCGCCACCTACTGTACATTATTGTATAACTCCACCCAATATATTCTATGTTTTAGTTTTGCATTTCATAAAAATAAGAACAAAGCTTTATTTATAATACTCTTGATTCCCCCCCTATCTCCCCTCTGTTCCTAATATTCCTCTGACTGAATTATCTCCCATTGCCTTTTTCCGTCATCCAATCCCGGCACTACGTTTACTGGCGGTGAGGAGTGTGACAGCGCATGCGCAACGCGAATTGACTAACCCTGTGCTCCACGAACCAGCCTGAGATCACGTGACGCCAAGTTACTGATGTAAATTCGTATTCTCATAGAAAGGAAATCGTATTCACAAACTGTTATAGCTTATTGTATTCATAAAGAATAAACCACAACTGTAAACTTGAACTTTGTGTTTGTAATTTCTTGAAGCTGTAACATTTTATTTTGTATTCTTATAGAGAAAATATACAATACCGCTTTTGGATTTTACTTATGCACAACTATTGACTAATATGCACACATTTCCGTCTTTACATACACATTGTTTTTGACAGCGTTCTTACCCCATACACCTGGAAGTGAATCTTGTTTGAGCAGCACATGTAGTCTCCAATTTAGGAATTTGTTCCGTTGCTGGTTCTAAATCAGTATTCGCATCAGACGCTTTTTCCCTGGTCCTGAGCCCTTGATGTTTTGGGTTTAATTTAGAAACTCTTTGATCATTTTGATTAAGAATTAAACACACAAAAAGTAGCTTTCTTAGGCTTCGTTAAAATCAGCAAATTTGTATTTGAGCAGGAATATTTGTGCATCAGTCCCAGTTGGTGCTCTTTTTAAAAGACCGTTCACACAAATTAAAACTTTCGTGAAGCTTCATGTTGTTCCGCCCTACATTATGTGTCTGTCAAAACTGTAAAATTCTCTCCTGTGGTATTTGGAAAAAAATTGGCCTATCACAAAATGCAACTGCAGGATGCTACTTTGGCCCACACCTAAAGCTAATGACTCTGTATGTGATTTAAAACGCAGCTGTTTGTTCCACACTCAATAAAACAGATGCTACTAACGCCCACCCAGATGGTGAAAATGACTGTGGATAATTATATTCCAAAGGGTGTACAGTGGTGGCAAATGCACAAATCAGCATCACGACAGACTTTATTCACAGGGTTTTTACACCAAACTAAATACTGTTTCTATTGTTAAAGCAACATATCAACCATCTCTTCGTCTTCACTGTGTGGAGACCAAAAAAAAAAATTGTAGCAGCAGAGGATGCCGGAACATCTTCACTGGAAAATAACTATCATTAAATGACTGTTTGACTTCAACAAAATTCAATAATTCTCTGTACAATGTTTCATTTGTTAATATCCTGAAATTTCCAGATGTCAGTTACAGTAAACAAGCTGTATTTCTTATGTTTCAGTTTAATTTAGCAAAACGATTGACATTGCTGCAGAGTTGCATCATGTTGGTACAGCTGCTGCTTTCAGTTTGCTTTAACCATGATTGCCTCAGCTTATAGAAGGTACGTATTTTACAGATTCCTTACACTTAAGGCGCTTTTGGGTCTCTTAGAAAGGCTTAGTAAGATCTGTGGCTGATCTGTAGGAAGTTAAGCATGCAGTAAATGCATGTCAAATATTTTTAGAAAAAACTAATTTGAAGCTAGCTTTTTTCATTGTTTATGTTCCAATGTAATAACTGCCAGTGTAATTAAAGCAAGAAGTCTAAAGACTGATAAAGGTGTCTTGATGCTCCAGTTGGCCTTTTACCTTATGATTCAAGGCAGTGATTAACTTTGTGAATTTACACTCTGAAAGACTGCTGATGAACACGTTTTTAGTTCGCTTCAACAAACTGACCTCAAAATGTGGTGTGATTTGAGTCAATTAAAAACTGTTTTTAGGTCAACTTGTTAAGTGTCTGGTTTAATCTTAAAAGTTAATAAAAAATGTTGAATAAAGTTACCTTTTTCTCAAAATTTGGACTCGTTAAGCTGTTTTTCATATAGAGGTCTTATGATGGTGTAGACGATGTTTGTTTGCATATAGCAGAAAAAAAATGCAGTCCAAATCATAAAAGTATTTTTGAGGAGCCATCCTAAGAACTTTCGATTTGCAAGTGAACTTTATGGCATGATCGTACTTCACATCTACACATTAGGTGTGCATAGTCAATGACTCCACACAGGGTCCTTTGTTTTATAGATTATTCAGCTGCATACAATCTAATCCTAAAACTGGATTGATTGGTTCTGAATATAAATTAGATCTGAGAGTCTTGTAAAGTGCCTTGAGTTGACCTTTGTTGTAAATTGCTGCTAAATAAATAGAAATTTTTGGTGGAGACAGATTTTTAAACAATTTCAGAGTAAATATTTGACAATTTATTGTATCTACATAGACTTGAGAAATGGATTCTAACAGTTGATTTAGCAGCATGATTTGTGCCTAAGAACCCGCAGCAATTAAGTTGTCATGCTTAGGTTTTTTTTAAATCTGAGAAGAATATCCACTAATGTCATCAAAATGTGATCCTTTGCTAAAAAGGCTAATGATTACAAAGTGGTAAATTAGAGACGGGAGGTCTATTTACTTTGCCGATTATTATAGTTATGGCCACTTAATATTGAAGCCAGGGCCTGAGGGGAATAATCTGGTTGGCAGTGAAGTTGGGTATGTTCATCTTGTGCATGAAAAAAAACAAAAAGACAATTACCTCACATGGTTTCTTGTGCTTTTAATTTACAGCAAACAATTTTAGGATGCATTTGAGGGGAAAACAGATTTTGCTACTATATATATATATATATGTATATATATATATATATATATATATATATATATATATATACACATATATATATATATATATAATCTCTATCAAACAAACAAATCATCCATTTATGCTACATATAGAATCAGTTTAAAAGCTAAACTAAACCATTTTATGATAAATTTACTTGTTTGAAACCCATTATACTGCCCTTAATCCAGTATTTCATGCTTCCGCTGTGGTACATTGATATTTATTAGTCACCAGAATGAAAATCCACAATTCAGTTGCTTATTTTCAACAATGTTGAGCACTGTTAACCCTTAATCAGCTGGAATAAGGGCAATTTAATTGTAGGTTTAGCAACCCAAGTAGCTTTTTGCAGTCTTCTACAACATTTTTAGTTAAGGCAGACTTAAGTGTAACTTCACTGATGAGCTGCAATATAGGCTGTCCACAAAAAATCATTTCAGGTTGAAGAAACACAATATTGCTTACACTAAAAGTACCACAATAAAAAAAAATATTTTAACACACATCTAAAATATAATTCCAGTGAAATAAAACAAGCAGTAATTAAAAGTTAAATCAGCTGCTTTGTGTACCCAAAGTACCACACTGAGCAACACTGAATTACTGTGACACTCTAGGATACTGCATGAAAATATAATGGAGCATGGCACTGAAACTCATACAAAAAGTGACATTTATTTTTGCAAACACCCAGAGACCAATCAGGACAGCAATTCAGTTTAACGTTCAGGTTTGGCAAATAAAAAAAGCAAATTTAGAAAGTGATCATTAACATCCATCTGACCTTAACGAACAAATCATTTCTGTTTTTGTACAGCACTGGGTAAGGCACTATATTAATATATAGTCCAAAACCAAAGCATCTTTATTTCATAAGCAAACTCGAAACCTTTTTTGGGATTATGTTGCCAAACCTTGTTGCACCCAACTGATGCCCATTAGGTCCCTGATGCTCAAACACAAAACTAATATAGATATTCTAACAACAAAGATGTCAGCCAATCAAAATGCGCAAAATTGCAGCAAGAAAATGAGCTGTAGGATAATGGGGAGTGTCCATCGATGTTCAAACTGATAGTGGTTTCTTGCCACAATGTCAACTAAGATGAACAGAGGAAAATATTGAAATGGCGGAAATTACAAAAAATAAACTAGGAGACAAAACATTGTCTTTACACACAAATATGGGTAAACATGACGAAACAAAAGATTGGATGATAATGGAATGGGAAAAAGACAACAAGGACAGGGAAATTGAGAAATTAAACTGTTCATTTTCTTGTCTTAATCTCTTTAAATCTACAGAGTTGTACAACTGTTGGAAAACTGAAAGAGCTCTGGGACAATTATCCAGTTAGGATGGAAGAGGAGAGTCGTCGTCTTAATGAGGAAGGGCCTTCAGAATCACGTTCACCTCTTCAGCAACAGTCGTCAATGCAAATTCGAACTGATCCTGCAGGAGAAGGGGGGATTCAAGGTGAAAAGTACTGACACACTCCAGGAGATGAGGGGTTCAAGATTTCTGGCACACCAGGAGTTCCCGAAGGAATTACCTTTTGGAAAATCAAGCCTGGCTGAAACTGCCACCAAGGGTGGTGTGACCAGTTAATACATTTTTCACACAGGGCTAAAGTTAGTTTGGACAGCTTTATTCCCTTAATGCATTAGGTCTTCAACTTCAAAAGTTAATTTTTATGTAAACTTGGTTACCTTCTTGTCTAAGATAAAAAAGCTTTTTCTGAAATGTGTGGTGGAAAATAAAATGAAGAGAAAATGTTTTACAGCACTTTGTCTAAAACTACAGAACTTTCAATTGTGAGGGACATATTTAGCAGCTGATGTGACTCCATTATCGTACTGCTTTAAAATTAATAATTAAAAATGTAACCTTTAAAGACCCATTTCTAAGTCAGCGTTTCAGAACAATGTTTCTGAACACCAGAACAAGTTTAGAGAATCTTACAACAGCGAACGTGTTAATTTGCCAACATTTAAATTTAGCAGTCTTCTTGAAAACTTGTTGCTGAAGCTGGTTGTGATGCACATGAATTTAGTCTTGATCTCTGGACAAAATATTTTTACAGGGGTGAACTTTGCACAGTGCTTGCCCTCATTGCTGAATTTTTGAGAAAACAAAGTTAAATTTCAGAGGTACCTTTTTATAATTCCACCTTACAGGTTTGCTAATGTTGATTAATGAATGATGAGCGATATCTAATTTATTTTTTCAATTAGTTTAATATAAAAATGTCAATTCCTGCTATCTCTGACAGAACAGACTGGAATTAAAAACGCTTTTTTGGTGGCCTTTCGCACTTTAATAACACTGGTGAAGTTGAAAGATAATGTTTGGATGCAGGGACTCTATTTTAGTGACTGTGGGCTCTGGAAGGTTCGTGTCTAAAATTATTCCCCGTCATAACTAGACCGAGATTGAGTGCTGAAGCCGGGGCTCCTGACCACGAGGAGAATGGGTGCTTGAGGAACAGAAAGGCGGCAGCACACTTCTTTTAGGCTACAGGCTTTAATAAAGCTCAGATCAATACAGCAGATGTCTTATATACATTCTGGGCTTTCTTTTTAATTATGTTCTCATATGAACCAGTAATTGTTTTCAAATTAGCCTGGAGTCACTCTGTGTACAATGTGGTGAGGAATGACGTTGTTTTAGATGAAATAGTAAGATCTCCAACACACAGCAGGCGGGTCATTTGCAGGTTCTTTCATTTCAGTTTGGAAAAAATATTTTTTACAAACCGTTAAGTTTTATTGCTCAGGTAGCTGATTTTGGTTTCAAGAAACTCTTCTAGCAACATAATGTTAGAACTTTATCAGTCACGCACGTATTTTTCCACTGACACCGTATACATGCTTAGTAAGGGGAATTTCTGCAAAGTCTGAAGAAACTGGCTAAATTTCCTTAATTAGATGCTTTTCTTTTTACCAATTGGCATAAACTGGGCTTGACAGCATTGTTTTATTACTAGTATTAAATTGAAATGTATTTCATTCTATGTAATTTCATTGAATCTCTCTGCATTATTGGACTGAACTACTTGTTTCTTTATAAAAAATGGTTCTATCTCGTGCCTTCAGATGACACCTGTTGTAAATTTACAAATGAAATGAACTGAACTGCACAATTACCAGCCACTTTATTAGGTACACCTTGCTAGTACCGGGTTGGACCCCCTTTTGCCTTCAGAACTGCCTTAATTCTTCGTGGCATAGATTCAACAAGGTACTGAAAACATTCCTCAGTTTGGTCCATATTGACATGATAGCATCACACAGATGCTGCAGATTTGTCGGCTGCACATCTGTGATGCAAATCTCACCGTTCCACCACATCCCAAAGTTGCTCTATTGGATTGAGATTTGGTGACTGTGGAGGCCATCTGAGTACATTGAACTCATTGTCATGTTCAAGAAACCAGTCGGAGATGATTCGTGCTTTATGACATGGCGCGTTATCCTGCTGGAAGTAACCATCAGAAGATGGGTACACCGTGGTCATAAAGGGATGGACATGGTCAGCAACAATACTCAGGTAGGCTGTGGCATTGACACGATGCTCAATTGTTACTAAGGGGCCCACACCATTACACCACCACCACCAGCAGCCTGAACCGTTGATACAAGGCAGGATGGATCCATGCTTTCATGTTGTTGACACCAAATTCTGACCCTACCATCCGAATGTCGCAGCAGAAATCAAGACTCATTAGACCAGGCAACGTTTTTCCAATCTTCCATTGTCCAATTTTGGTGAGCCTGTGCGAATTGTAGCCTCAGTTTGCTGTTCTTAGCTGACAGGAATGTCGCCCGGTGTGGTCTTCTGCTGCTGTAGCCCATCTGCCTGAAGTTTCGACGTGTTGTGCGTTCAGAGATGCTCTTCTGCATGCCTTGGTTGTAACGAGTGGTTATTTGAGTTACTGTTGCCTTTGTATCAGCTGGAACCAGTCTGGCCATTCTCCTCTGACCTCTGGCATCAACAAGGCATTTGCGCCCACAGAACTGTCACTCACTGGATATTTTCTCTTTTTCCTGATCATTCTCTGTAAACCCTAGAGATGGTGGTGCATGAAAATCCCAGTAGATCGGCAGTTTCTGAACTACTCAGACCAGCCCGTCTGGCACCAACAACCATGCCACGTTCAAAGTCACTTAAATCACCTTTCTTCCCCATTTTGATGCTCAGTTTGAACTGCAACAGATTGTCTTGACCAAGTCTACATGCCTAAATGCTGCCATGTGATTGGCTGATTAGAAATTTGCGTTAACAAGCAGTTGGACAGGTGTACCTAATAATAAAGTGGCCAGTGAGTGTACATCAACAAAATCCTACAAAAAAACTAATTTAAGCTGAGTTTATCTGTCATATTTGATATGCATGATTGTCATCAAGAAAGAGGCCATTTTAGGGGTGCTCGAGAGCTATTTGCTATTAAGTATTTAGGAATCACTTTTACTACAGCTGCAGTTATATGTTGTCTCAGAACATTACCTTGCATAAAAATGGATTTCTGGTAAAACCCGGCATTCCAGTGAGCTAATTGCATCTCAACACCCCCACAACACTTTCTGCTGTATGACTATTTATGTGCATCTGCAGTAACTTCCTTCTACTCAAATGTGATTGGTCAGGTCCAGGGGTGCCTAACTCCCGTCCTCGAGCTACTATCCTGCAACTGTTGGATGCGGCCTTTCTCCAACAAACCTGGAAAAACATGCTGAATGCTGATGAGGCAATTGAGCCATTTGTTTCAGGTGTGTTGGAGAAGGGATGCATCTCAGAGTTGCATGATGGTGGCTCTCAAGGACTGGATGATCTGCTCTGGTTTAATCAGTCTGTAATAGTTATGAGCAAATGGAACCAAAGAACACAAAGTTATACCCCTTATATTTGAGTATCTTTATGAATGTTAGTTTTCATGTTAACAATCTAGAAACACGGTATCTGTAAACTTCAGTGTGATCAATTCATTTGACTTTTCAACATAAAGATTTTCTCAACATTTGCCAGGAAGATGAGAGTACATTCTCAGATCAAGTTGTGAGATTTACCAGGTTAAAAACTATGGTCCTACCTAATGTTTCCATGCATCTATGAATGAAAATATCTTCAATATAAATAACTATTAACCGAAAATTAATAATTATCCTGAATAGATCCATGCCTCTCCTTGTCTTTGGATGCTATCACCAATGCACTTCAAGAACTTGTTGGATTGTGTGTGAATTACTAATAAATGACCTAATCAGACCTTTAAACATATAAATTCAGGTGTCAGGCTGCATTTTCTTACAGCCAGGGTACAAATTAGATTGTTTCAGCATGAGCAAACTTCCTGGACTCAGGTGTGTTACCTTGGTCTGGACCATTCCTGGCCTCTGGTCCCGCAGGTGCTCCAGAGTGGCTGCAATATCAATCTCCTTGGCACCTGTCAGACACACACAAACAAAACAGACACATGAAAAATGATGCACAATTGTGCTGAATGCACAGGGAAGATGATCTGGCAAACATCCGTCAAAAAATTAGGATGTTCAAGACGTTTTTTTTCTTAAAGCTAAAAGTAAAATGACCTTCATGCTTTTTACACAAACCCCTTTGAGATGTTTTGTTGGGCTGGAGAAAATGACAAAAGAAACCATCAGCAACCATCTTTGAGGTACATTATAGTCCTATGATGAGCTGACATGATAGATCGTCATTGCTTAGTTTCAACATTTACAGCTCTGTTGCAAGAAAACCTCTTGTCTTGATCTGACAGTGTTTTTGGAGTGCAAAAAAACCAAAGGATTTGGCCTTGCTGTTATAACAGGAATGCTTTTACACAAAAGTCTAAAGCACTACATGTGGTTCGCAAGGTAACCTCCATCAGAGAGGTAGAACAGAGAGAGATGGAGAACCATGAAATCTTGCAGTTAAACCAACCTGCATGCTTTTGGTTTTCGGTGCCAATCTGAAGAAAAAAACTTCCCAGACCAATAAAAGCATTTGTTTTCTTTGAGTAAACTCTATACTATAGGGTTTTAAATTCAAAGTCAATATTTCTACATTAAATGAGAGTGCTGGGTAATTTTCCATTGGGAAATTTACCTGGCTATATCAAACTTTAAATCAAATTACATTTTATTGTTTTGTAAACACAGTTGCCTTAGTCAAAACTTGGGTCCTAAATTTGCTTTGGACTCCAGTTCCAGTCAGTTGTTAAAGTTAATCTTTGGCAACCATTATTACAGTTTTGGTTGTCTGACATGGAGAAAGAACCCCAACAATTTGAACCCTTTTAAAGCAAACGCATGCTTTCTAAAAGTGATTTCTTTAGCGTTGACTAAAACAGTTAATGTCCTGAAAAAAAGACTCAATGAGATGACTGAGTGAAACATGCCTTGTTCTGCTAAGAAATGTTCACTATCCAGTGCTTCATAAAAAAGTTGGGAAAAATAATACTAACTGGAGTAGTTAGGCAGTCTAACCAACATATTTATTGCTGGAACTTGTTACATAACATATTACTTTTAATAGTGAAAAGTAGTTTAGTGAAGTGATGCAAGGCTAATGTTTCATATTATCAGTAGTTGCCAAGTGTGAAGCTAAAAACTAAATATCTGACTTGGAGCAGGCAGATCGAAGGAAATCTTGAATTTGATAGTATTCTCAGACCTGTGCGTAGCCTTTCATAATACTGACAACATCCTTCTGCTAAACTCAGACTGACTGGAATCGTTGGAACTCTCCTGAAGAAGCTTTACTCATCTCACAGATTTTCCTTTGTGAAATAAGGAAACAGTTTAAGTGTTTTATAGCATAGACTAAGGAGTGCCACAAGGCTCACCTTTTAGGTCCCAGATTTTTCAACTTTTCCATGCTGCCGTTGTGTGAAATCCTCCGGAGACATGGTACTTTAATTTCAGCTACCGAGATGACACATAGATCTATAACGCCTTCTCCTGATGTCTCAAGACCAAGTGATGAACTTTTTAAAATAAAATTTTAAAGATGTGAAAAAATCCTTCCCAGCTCAATCAGGATAAAACTATATGATGAACACTTCAGATTGGGTCAGAAATCTGGGTATCAAATGTGATTGTAGTCTAAAGATGAAATGTGGCAGTCTATTTTAGAACTGATTTTAAGGCACTTTCAATGACATTTAAATGTATTTAAGACCTCAGCCCAATGTATATAGGATATGACTTTTTTTTTTTTACAAACCCTCCAGACCCCTCAGGCCTTCTAGAAAAGGGTCTTTTGTTGGTACCTAAAGTCAGAACTAAAGCGCACAGTAAAGGTCTCATTCTCTCATGATACTCTGAAAGAGCTTTCTTTTTGAGGACCTGAATGCAGTGAATGAATAAAATTCATCTTTGGTTTACTTTTAAAAACTTTAGAATGTCTTTAGAATTATTTTGTTTATTAATGTTTTAATTTGTCTAATTACTTTGTGGTTAATTTACTTTAACAATTTCTAATAATTTGTTGTCTTCCCATCCGTTTTATCTTCTGTAAAGCACTTTGTGTTGCACACGTACAGTATGTATGTAAAATGCCTAAAATCAAGTTTAAATGATTGGGGAAAAAAGAGAATTTCTGGTGATTTTCGTTTGCTAGTGGTTTCGAAAATTAAAGTAACTATTTTTACAGTTGCTGTCCCCTAGGGGGCTATCCTCATGAGTGAACTCTTTCTGCTCTGTTCCGGTCTGCCTAATTGCCACAGCTGAGATGTGTTGAAACCCGGAAGGTTAACATTTCCCAGGTTTTTCTCTTTTTTGCTATATAATGGGTTGGTTTGCCTTAAGTGAATCAAAAATATTTAGTGTTTTTCTACTGAAATTAACTAGTCAGTTATTAATAGTTGTTTTTGTGTTACTCCCTGTGCCAGATATTATCTTTGCTGTTTAGGGGGGTTGTAACAACCACTTAAGTAACTGTTACCCTAATTCAGGGGTCTGTACTCTCACCATTTCTTTTTCATTGCACACCTCAGTCTTCCAGTAGAGAGTAATCTGCAAGAATACTGAGATGACTCTGCAATTGTTGGGTGTGTCAAAGATGGACAAGAAGCTGGGTACAGAGAGCTGGTGGAGCACTTTGGGGCATAGTGTGGCGACAATCATCTTATCTTAAATGTGAACAAAACAAAGGAGGCGATCTATAGATTTCAGAAGAAACAGAAATGGGTCAAATACTTTTTCCCTTATGGGAAAGATACGGAAGAGTATAAACATCCGTCTTCACCTTAACAACAGACTTGACTGGAGTTGCAACAGTGAAGCAGTATACAAAAAGGGACAGAGCAGACTGTACATTCTGAGAAACCCTACAGCATTTGCAGAAATCTCCTGCACACCTTGTAGAAGTCTGTTGTGAAAAGTGCATTCTCTTCACCCATCATCTGTTTGGGTAGCAGAATCAGAGCCAGCTACTCTGGCTAAAGGCTGGGTCCGTTCTGAGCATGCTCTTCATGAGCTTGTCGTACAACAACAGTGTCTTCAGTCAGCTGTTATACCGAGTGCTACAGGAGAGCCATCCTGTCCGCACTCACCATTTACACTCTTTGAAGAAACGTGGTTAAGGAGTTACAACATTTTACTACTATTTGGGATTAATAAAGTATTTTACTTTACAAATAAGGTAGTGTTCTTTTATCCAGGACCATTATTTCCTGGCAGGTTAATAAGGATTCTCTTTTTTTAAAACTTACATTTCCATGAAACATCATTAAAATATTGATGGGGGCGAAAGGAAAAGACAAGAGTTTTCATAAAAGTTTAAAAGAAAGATGTTTGTTACATGAAAGGCAAAGGCCTCAATGAAACAAGAAATAGTTGAACAGAAAAGACGGCGTGGGAGCAACAATTAAATTCCTAAAGAACATGAGTAGGAAGGACAGAAACATTCAATTTGTTTTCTGTTTTTCCCTGCCTACTCTTCTATCCAACCTCAGATACAAAGAAATGCAAGAATTACTTTTTTCTTGTGACACATAACTCTTCTTTTTCTTGCCTGCTTGAAGAGGAAAATGAATGGTGGGAGTGCTGTTCATTCAGAGTTTTCCCTTTCTGTTTCACAGGTTTTGTGCTGGGATTTTTTTTCTTGTCAACACAAAGGCCTCCTGTCCAGCCAGAAAAGTGGGAACACACTGCTCACAGGTTTGGATTTTCTCTTTCTTTGGAGGGAAATAATTTAAACGAAAGGCTACTTTCTGATAAGCCTCAAAATGGATGGCATCTCAGGGAAATAAAAAAAAAAACTGGGCGCTATTCCTTTTGTACAGTTCTCCTTTGACAGAACTGGGGTTTGAAAAAGTGAGGAGGGGGTTAGCTTAAAACTGCCGTTTCTTTTTGAGCTCCTGTAAGACTCCGGATTCTAGGTGGCCAAGGAGTTGGACTCAAATAAGGGAGAAAGTTATTTTATAGCAGTAAAGTACAATTTAGGAAAAAATAAAGATGGAGTGCTTGAGGAAGCAACAAAACAAGAAACCTGAAGCTGAGAGCGGCAAACTGTTTATCAGTTGAAATAAAAAAATAAGTAAAATTTCAAAGGCAATTGAAAGCAGGCTGAAAACCTCCAACACTCGATGGGCTTTATAAGAGTCTTAAGATGAAGAGAAATGTGCCTGGTGGTGGCGGGGGGTGGATGTGAAAGGGTAACAGAGAGGGGAGACGAATGGCCGGAGCCTTTCAGAACCAGAGCAATACCTCCTCATCTCTGCTACCTCACCATAATTCCTAGGCAAATTTACAATTCCCTCTGTGCAGCTGTAGCAAGAGAAAGCAAAGGGCTGTGGGATGAGGGAACGGGGTAATATTTGTGTTTAAACAGAAAGAGGACGAGAAGTGGGGGTGGATGGAGGACGCATCCAGACAAAAAAGGTTCAAATACAACAGAGTGGACAGAGAGCAGCTTGTTAAATATAATTTACAGAAACTTCAAACACGTTTATAAGACAAACTGTAAAAATAACTTAAATTAATCAGATTTTCTCTGTTTGCAATGTTTAAACTCTGCCTCCTGATCAAAGCTGAACCTTTTCTGTTGCCTATCTGTGCTTTTCCACAACTAAAAGACTTATTGGGGCTTTATGGTGGCACAGTTGGTCACACTGTTGCCCTGGGTTTGCATCCCGGCCTGGGGTCCTTCTGCATGGAGTTTGCATGTTCTCCCTGTGCATGAGTTGGTTCTCTCTGGGTACTCCAGCTTTGTCCCACAGTCCAAAAACATGACTGTTAGTTTAATTGGTTACCCTAGATTGCCCTCAGACAAGAGTGTGTGTGTGCATTGGTTTTTTGTCCTGCGTGCCTCTGTGTTGCCCTGGGATGGATTGGCGACCTGTCCAGGGTGTACCCTGACTCTTGTCTACCAGCACAATCTTAGAAGTATGGAGGAGATTCCAAGAGACAGACAGTTACTCTAGGAGAGCTGGATAGGCTTGTTGGAGGAACAGGATTAGTACTGCCTGAGCCCTACAAAGTGACCACCAGCAGGCTGCTGGCATGAATGTCTCTGACCAAGCCATTAGAAACGGACATCATGAGGGTAAACTGAGGGCCAGACATCCTCTAGCAGGCCCTGTGCTCACCGCCCAGCACCATGGAGCTCCACCGGCATTTGCCAGAGAACACCAGAATTGGCAGGTTTAGCACTGGCATTCTGTTTTTACAGATGAGAGCAGGTTCGGTCTGAGCTTATGACATGAAAGGGTTTAGAGAGGCTACAGTCAACATTATGCTGCCTGCAACATTTTCAGCATGATCTGTTTGGTGGTGGGTCAGTGTTGGTCTGGGGAGGCATATCCATGGAGGGACGTACAGACCTATACAGGATAAACAATGGCACCCTGACTGCCAATAGGAGTTGGGATGAAATATTAGACCCATTGTCAGATGAAATATTAGACCCATTGTCAGACTCTTCGGTGGTGCAGTGGTGCCACTGACTGGCCTGCATGCTCCCCTGGCCTAAATCCAATAGAACATTTCTGGGACATCATGTTTTGGTCCATTCGACGCCACCAGGTTGCACCTCAGACTGTCCGGGAGCTCAGTGATGCCCTGGTCAGGATCCGAAATGAGATGTCCCAGGACATTATCCGTCATTTTAGAACTCCTTATGAAATGACGGACATGCTCTGACGTCGTCAGGCATGCATACAAGCACATGGGGGGGTGCATACAAACTACTGAGCAACATTTGGAGTTGCTGCAATGACATTCCAGCAAATTGTACTATCCTGCTGCATCTGTTTTTCTGTTTAAATTTCTAAGTGACTTTGGGTTAAGCCCTCTGCAGGTTGCAATTTTCATCAAATGATGTGGCATACTTTTGTTCCTATCACATTGCTCACTCTGTATCAGTATGGTTATCCAGTTTCTTACATTTTTTGAGCAGTGTATATGTGGCCATATGTTGCCTTTACAGGATGCAATCCATATACCAAGAATGCAACATATTAGTGTTTATGCAAATTTAAAGCGTGTTATTTTGAACAGATGATTTTAAGATTGCAGCTGTGACCATGATGCTGCTCTGCATGCTTTGTGCTTCTAATTTAACCGCAGTTCTATTAAAACCTTAACTTGCTGTCGTGCAAATCAATGATTGAGAAAAAAGCTGAAAATTTGGAAAGCTACACTGCAGCGATCAGATGGATTTACCAGCATCAAATCTCAATGTTTAAAACACTCTTGGATAATAGGATATTTTTCTTTCCATTTTATTGTTTCACGCAATAATAAATGAAACTACCGTCCAGTTTTCTTCGGAAAATTACAACAGCACTGTATGCATGCTCTTTGTGATCCACCAGGGGGTGCTGCTGTACTGACCACACCCATATTTTCCACTTCATCGTTTATGATCTGTTTTCATCTCAAATTTGTTGCATTTAGCATTACACTTCACTGCAATATGGTTACCGTAAGTAAATGTTCTGCTAAAAAAACATTGAACACCCTCCACACTTTTGACAAACCTGGTACAGATATTTAAAAGACCTTAAATCCACCTTTTAATTGCAGCAATCTCTCCAGAGAATTCAGAGTCCTCTCTTAGGCTTATGCTACATATGTTCTATAGGATTTAGGTCTGAGGACTGAAATGATGATGGAAGAAGGTTTTTTATGTGCCTGATAAACAATTTCTGTGTTGATTTAGTCATGTTTTGGGATCATTATCCTACATAAAGAGCCAATGATTGCAGAGCCGTCTGCATTGTTCAGTCAGCTTTCATTTTTGGCAGTTTTATATGGGGGAAATTTACTGCCAAAAATCAAGAGCACATATTTTCAATTTGAGAGCAGGATTTCATTCTGCTTGTACTCAAACTAGTAATGCTTGCACTCAAAACTTCTGCTTTCTTTCAAATATACTCTGTTCTCTCTCAAATCTTTGTTTCTGCACTCTGATTTAATGCTTCTTGTATAGATAATTTCTCCTCCTGCTTGCTTCATCCTCCTTGTGCGCAAACTTGCTCTCTGCTCGGATCAAAACTGTTCTCAAGTTTCTTCCCTGCTTGCAAAATCTTTTTGCTCTCTCTGATTAAAGTCGTTTTATCTCCTAGCAACCATATCAGCCAATAGAATGACAGTGTGCAACTGGTAGGTCACAGGCTTAGTTGGGGTGTGCTTGTTTCCTTCTACTGACTGTGTCTGTGTTGCTACAATTGATGACTGAGAACATATTACATTTGGCTCAGCAATTGCTTCAGAATTTGACGCCACAGCAAATTCTGCAACAATGGTGGAAAGTACATTATAGTTATTTTGTTGTGAAGCACTTTAATTATGGAAAATGAAGAATAAGCATTTTTTTCCTAAAATGTATGATTTAGATATCATAAACAGCTATCTCAATAAGTTAAAAGAAAGTGTTTGTTTCTAATAAACATAAAGTAAAAAGAAAGTGTTTGATTCTAATAAACATAAAGAAATGTTTATGTTGATAGAAACAGACGTACATATTAAACTACTGAATGTTTAATATTATTCAGGATAGTTTGAATTATCCATTGTCATTGTACTTTGCTGAGTTGAGCTATCCATTGAAGTAGATTGACCTATTTCACAAAATTGCGACGATCACCAGATGAATAGAAACACTTACTTCCAGATTTTGCTGTGTCAGGGAAGTAGCAACACAGGTACGCTCAGTAGAAGGAAACAAGCGCACCCCAACTACGCCTGTGACCTAGCAGTTGCACACTGTCATTCTATTGGCTGATATGGTTGGTAGGAGATGAGATTTTAATCTGAGAGAGAGCAAAAAGAATTTGCCAGTAGGGAAGAAACTTGAGAGCGGAGTTTTGATCCGAGCAGAGAGCAAGTTTGGCGCATGGAGGATGAAGAAAGCAGAAGAAGAAATTACCTATGCAAGAAGCATTAGATCAGAGTGCAGAAACAAAGATTTGAGCGAGAACAGAGTATATTTGAAAGAAAGCAGAGGTTTTGACTGCAAGCATAACTAGTTTGAGTATAAGCAGAATGAAATCCTGGTCTCAAATTGAAAATATGTGCTCTTGATTTTTGGCAGTAAATTTCCCCCATATAAAACGGCCAAAAATAAAAGCTAACTGAACACTGCAGAAGGGTCAGGGAGAAAATTGTGGAGACGTCTTAAAGCAGCATCATAAAACATCTGACAGAGCCCTCTTCAATCAATCATCTGAAAATGGGAATAGTTTGGCACAAGAGCAAACCAATCAACTGAGAAGCAGGGCAAGGAGATGGTTAATCACACAATACAACTCTGGAATAGCTGCAGAGGTCCACAACTCAGGTGGACATTAAAGAGCAGAAATATTTCAGTCTCTAAATGTGCAAAACTGGTACAAATATTTACTATTTGATGGTAGTCTATCACATAAAATCCTATGAAAATACATTGAATTTTGTTGTTGTAAGTGGTATCAATATCTTCACGAGGCACATTTTAAGAGATTGGAACGAAAAGCAAGAACATATGTGAGATCTGAAACAATGCTTTTAACAAAATGCTCTTACATGTTGTCGTCATAGTTTTCTGCTGTCCAGACATTCAGTTTTTGTTTTGTGAGAGTATGTTTCTCTTTCGGGAAAGACAGAAACGTGTCCTTCACCCCTCCCCACCAGCTCCCTCCCAGCTCCGCCCCTGGGTGCTGAAGAGCGTGATCAGTGTGACAGCCTGGGAATGACTACTGATGCCCGAACTGAGCCTTTGATGTGGAATTAAAGACCCAGGAGCTCGTTCTGCCACAGTAGCAGCACTACCATGGGACACAAAGGAACAAAAAGATATGCACCTGCTAAATGAAAATACGCAGGAAGGAGTAAATGTCTGGGACCCTAGACATAACCTAGAATCTACATGTGAAAGCTCAGTTTTTAAACCTTGATATTACCACTGTTGTTTTTACAGATCAAATAAATGGTAAATAAACAAAATGAAACCAGTGATTTCTTGCATGAATCAGATCTAGAGAGCACTGCCAGCCTCAGGCAGCACTGATCATAGTCACATTAGGGGTGTAGCAAGTTCTTGTTGCGTAAGATCCTGCAATATTACAATGTCAAAAACCTCATCAAGCTTTCATCAAAGGGAAGTTTGTCGCACAAAGTAACTTTTTTGCTGTCCCCATGCAACCTCGTCTGGGCCCCGGACAAGAAGATAAATTGGTGTGAAGTTTAAAGCATTCATCTCTGTTTGAGTTCATGACATGTTGTGTTGTTGGAGTCACAAACCTGTCATTGGGTTGACAGACAATTTTACAAAAGCAAAGAAGTCCCCAGCAGTTTTAACTTATTTGTGTAGCATGCTTCTTGAGGCCTAAGTAGAAAAAGCAAACTGTAAGAGATGAGATGAAGACCATTTATAAGCACTGCAAGAATACCACGACTAACAGAAGGTAACAATTCTAAAGTTGGCATCTACTTTAAAGTTGCCTATCCACACTTAACTGCTATTACACACCTTTTCTTTTATTAAGTCTGTACTGCATTATAATCTTATAATCTCCAGTTCAAAATCTACAATACTTAGTATGACCAGACTTTCACTGGGGGGTTTTTTCTGGGTTACGAGGCCTTTAAAATATTTTTTTGTTTGTTAAAACCTTTTAAAATTTTTAAAGTTTATTT